>JARJCM010000557.1:0-45713 GCA_029233265.1 Mycena alexandri | reverse complement strand
CAGCGTTGTAGTCCTCGAACGTCTTCTTGAGCACAGACGGCTGCAGACCCATCTCCTTGGCCAGCGCGTCGCCGCTCTCAAATCGCTTCATCAGCCCACGGCCACAGTAGTGCTTGCAATGCCATTCAATCTCCTTTGACGCAGAGCCGTTGAGCACGAGACGGATCGGGTACTAGAAAGCTCCGTCAGCACTCGTCAGTTAACCCGCTAACTAGATAAAATACCTTCTTGTTCTCCCAAATCTTGCCAGTGACGTAATCACGGTGCTGCAGCTCGTCGACGAAGCGGGCACCGGTGTTGTCGAGCAAGAGTCCACCGACACCACGGAGCGCCTCGGCGGCGAGGAACTTGACCTTTGCCTCGGGCTCGTTGGGGTCGACGAGGCCGGTGGGGTGCACCTGCACCTTCTCGAGGTCGATGCCGTGGCCGCCGATGGCCATCGCGAGCTTTTGGCCGTCGCCAGTGCAGTGGTCGCCGTTGGTTGTCGGGAGGTCCCAGAGCTCGGGCCGGTACTTTTTGAGCAGCGAGTCCTCGGTAAAGTCGGCGGCGTACCCGCCGGTGGCGAGAATGACGGGGCCGTGCTCGGTGACGGTCTTGCCGTTGTGCAGGTACTCGACGCCAGTGACGGCGCCAGAGTCGTCCTTGACGAGCTTGGTCACGCGCGCCTTCTTGATGATCCTGACGCGGTCGGGGTTGCTGACCGCGAGGTCCTCGAGCCGCTCCATCTGGGCATAGGTGATGACCTGTAGTGCATGTGCGAGTTAGAGACGCGTCGGTGGGGATAGAGCGGAAACGCGGGTCACCATTCCGGGGAACTGGGCATCACCACGGTGGGTTCGCGGCTGGGAGTGACCACCGAGACGGGCGACCTTGGAGAGGTCGAGGCCGAATTTGTCCTGGAGCCAGTTGACAGCGTCTCCTGAGCGGCCAGTGAGGACGCGGATGAGATCATCCCGTGCGAGGTCGCGGGCGGATTTCTTGGTGTCATCGAAGAAGGTTTTGGCGTTGTCGGGGATGCCCGCCTCCTGCTGGGTCTGGGTGCCAGCGCCGTTAATGCCTGAGGTGGCCTTGGTGGAGTTTCCGCCCATGAAACTACGCACGGGATGAGGAAAAGCTCAAGAGAGTCGCAGCGCACATACCCTTGCTTGTCGAGGAGGAGGACATTTGCGCCGCGCTCGAGGAGAGTGTGGGCAGAGAGACCGGCGAGACCGCCGCCAACGACGATGACAGACATATGTAGTAGTGGTAGAGGAGGAGGACAAAAATACGGATTCGGGCACCTGAAAACCGGCGGGCTCTTATACGCTCATCAACGATGACCCAATTCCATGTGATTTCCCTATATGGTAACGGCCCGAGCTCTGAAAAATCGTGTTTTCCCGGGTACCGCTTTACCCCGCACCAGATGGCCCAGAGCCCAAGCCCAGCCGCATCAAGTATCACATCTATAGTCTACGAAATAAATATTCTCTATGCATCGAGGAATCCCGCAACCACCTCGCAGCTCCGGTCCACCCGTCCCCCATCGACATTTCCAGACTCTCCAGCAGCACCAGTCCTGCGACCTTGCCAGTCGGCGCGCCCTTCTCCACATCCCCGTCTTCGAACACGTCTCGGTTCGCGTCGACATAGGCCGGGTACACGATCTGTTCCCAATAATTCGGCGGATCGCGCCACAGCGTCCCCTCTGGATCGGATTGGACTCCAAGCGGAACAGGAACAGCGATGGATTCAATTGGACGATCGGAGCGGGAGAGGGCGGAGTTTGCGGAGCGGGCAGGAAAGACATTAGGGTTCATTCGCCACGCGGAACGCCGTGTAGTACAACAACATACCTGCGGTGTGATACCCGTGGCGTTCGTGCCGCCGCGCGCGCAGGACGTCGTGGGGACGCGCAGATATATCCGCACGTCGAGCTGTGCGATTACCTCTGGGTGCCAGTAGAGCAGGAACCCGTCGACGAGCCCCCATACGATCTCCTCGTCGCCTGTAGTCGTGCTTTGTGTCCTAAGGTTCTCGAACACGCCCACCCAGCGATCGCGCACCGCCGGCGGGATGGGGAGGTCCTTCTGTTCGTTGAGGTGGTCGTGGCTCCGGTGGTCGGCGGGAATTTCGCCGGAGGCTTTGACTTTGCGCAGAAAATCAACCAGGCGTGGCCAGTCTATCGCACCCGGAGCGGCGTCCCAGTCCTGCACATTGTGCACTGGGTGCATCGGAACGAGTTCTTGGGGCTGGACGACAAGTCAGTACGAGTCCGAGAGGGACCGGCACGCGAGACTGACGGGAGCAAAGTCCTGCGCGCAGAAAAAATCGTTTAAACAAGGAGAGCAATACTACAGAGAATACAAACATCTTGGTGGATGATGACGCTGGTTGGGCAGGATGCGATGAAGATGCTTGCGAGAGTGGTCTTGCCGGAACATGTAGCGCCGCTACGAGTGTCAGGAAAAAGTGGGGGTCGTACGACGCGAACCAAACCCGATTCCAACGAGGATCACTCTAGTTTTCTTGGACATTTGGGCGCTGGGTGGTGAGGTCGGAGGAAAGAAACGCGTCTCTAAGCCAATGATTTGCGATTAGATGAGGCAGTGCCGGCCCATCGGCCCGATTTGAGCAGTTTTAGCTCTTGCGCTTGTTTTCCTCCTCGTTTTTTGGTCTACAGCTTTGGGTTCTCCTGTGGCCTTTGTATGGCAGAGGATCTGGAGAACGCAGCGAAAACAACGGCGTTTATCTGCGCCCGCAGCCTGGTGTCACGAATTTAAAGAAGTGCTGTGACTCCTGACGGCGTCAAAAACTAACGATCCTCTACACCATGCACATCCCTGAACACCCAGCTCCTCTGACCCTCGCTGGTGCCCCAGTAGTATCCTGTTGTCGTGCGCCGCTTTCCTGACGTCCTTGAACAGAGTAGTTCACATAGGTAAGAACATTGATTGAATTTCCCGGCGTCTGTCAGTCCTCAACTCAAAACCAAGTGCGCGATTTCCGAGGCGACGCTCTCGGAGAAATCGACTCCCCAGCGCCCCCCGCCGGACGCTACCCTGAAGTTATCCTCGAGGTCGCCGCCCGCCTCACGGACGACAATTCCCCTTATCCACAGCAGTTCTTTGATCTGTGGGAGCTCGTGCTGCAGCACTGGTTCCCGGACAGCGAGGTAGTAATGTACCCATCTAAGCTTGGCGGCAATTGTTTAAGGATACTAGGGCTACCGCATCCAGGAAAGGTGGTCCAATCCCATACCTCGACGGCGACAACATTGGCACAGACCCCGACGTGACCTTCGCAGTGCTGCAAGGCGACAGCCCCGTCGTGCTCCTCCAGGTGAGCGCCCCGCGCGACTTCCACAACCAGCACATGCGCGCCGTGGCCGAGGCTCTGTCGTCGGGGCACTTTGACCATGTCGCGCCGTACTGCAACGACGCCTTCCCGTTGTGCGCCATGGCAGCGATGGGGAAAAAGTGGATGGCGTTTCACCGGTCGCCGAATCTCACTGCGTACGAGGCGCAGTCGCTTGGTGAGGAACGCATCGACTGGATGGAGGATATTGTGTCGGAGCCGTCGTATGAGATGATTGAGCGCTTCTTTGCGACGGTGAAGGAGGCTGGTATGCGGCTTTTGTTTTCTTGTGCTGCTGTTTTGACTCTCATCCTCAGTGCGTGCGTTGCGAATTAATGACCTGTAAGGCGCTTTTGTAATTTTCCCAGTCTTTCTCCATGTAAAAATGTATGTAGCCAGAGGATATTATTATTTAAAGTATTTAGCGCCGTACTGCGGTCACGCTTAGATGGCGCGTTTCGGCTACCTAAGGTAACCTATCGGCGACTTGTCTCCTGCCATGAGTCCATCCCCGAGCCCCGAGCGCCCGCCGCCGCCGCGAGACCAGCCCAGCCGAGAGCAGGTCAACCAGGCCGCAATCCTCGGCCTAAGCAGGAACTACGTCTCCACCCAGCGCATCGACGACCGCCCCGCCGACGAGAACACCAGACTGTGGCAGCCCTCGGCCGAGGCTATTGCTGCTGACAACATTATCTACGCACATGAGCACCCGACCAAGGCGCGCGGCATAATCTGGGGTCTCCTCACAATCCTCGTGGCTGGAGCCCTAGTGATTCTGTTAGGGGCACCGCAGCTGCTGCCGGATGCGCTCGGGCCGCTCGTCGGTGGGCTCCGGGCTTTCAAGCATGAGGTTGTCTGTCTGATTTAACTGCGAATAGGCCGTCTGCCGAAGGACCCTTTGCGCGCTGCGCTGCGTATCCTCGACGCCGCTCCAGTCATCGTATGTTCAGTTTTTCCGGACGCAATTCATACTAATCGACTCAGGATGGGCACATTGGTCTGCAATCAGCTCACATAGACAGAATTCACCCTGACGCTGTCCGGACAGACCTGCCCATCCTCTTGCGCTCTCGTTTCGGTAACAACGTTTCTGCCATCGACCTCTCCGAAGAATTCGTCGGGCATGTGGACATCCCTCGCCTTCGGCAAGGCAAGGTCGGCGGGTTCTTCTGGTCAGCTCAACTGCTTGCTATGCTGTCTCGTAAATCCTGGACTTAGGTTCCTCTCTTCCAGGTCGGTCTACGTCGGCTGCCCGAATCCCGAGATAGCGGGGAAAGACTTCCTCGGGGCTTCCTGGCGCGTCCGGTGCGTCATTGCTCGCCTTTGACGCGTGGAAATCGTCCGAGCGTTTGTAGGGATACATTAGAGCAAATAGATGTCGCGCGCCTGACGATAGACAAGTATCCCGATGCACGTTGTTCCCGACCAGTCGAGTATATTGTACTCAAACCTCTTGCAGGTGTTCCAGTACGCTCTGGGGTCAGAAGATATCCGAGACGCGATCACCAACGGGAAAATCGCGAGGTTCGTCTTCCTGCATCCTACTTCGCGCGTAATATAACATCATTCCAGCTTGCTCGGCGTCGAAGGGTACGTCTTCAATCCTCATCGAAATCGAGATCCTTTTGAACGACTTGTTACAGCGGCCACCAGCTCGGCAACTCCCTCGCGGTCCTGCGCCAGTACCACGCGCTCGGCGTGCGCTACGTGACGCTCACCCACACCTGCCACAACGCGTTCGCCGACTCGTGCGGCTTCGAGCCGGGAATGATACCCCTCCACGGCGGGCTGAGGTAGGTTTCCCTTCCGTCATTTATCATTTTACTTACAGGCATATGTCCCAGCGCACTCGGCCTCCGCCTCATCGACGAGATGAACCGCCTCGGGGTCCTGGTTGACCTTTCGCACACGTCAGACGACACCGCGCGCCAGGCACTCAAACATTCCAAGGCGCCCGTTATCTGGTCGCACTCGTCCGCGCGCGCGGTGCACGATGTACCGCGAAACGTGCCCGACGACGTGCTTGCACTTGTCGGGACAGGCGAGGGGCAGACGGACGCGGTCGTGATGGTGCGTCTGCGTCTCTGCGTCTGCCTCCGAGTTAAGTATAGGCGTTGAAAATAACATGCTGCTTCAGGTCAACTTTGCGCCGTTCTTCGTCGCGGATCCGGGCAACGCGACGGTGTACACGGTTGCGGACCATGTTGAACATATCGCGAAGATTGCGGGAAAGCTCCAGTGAGCAGGCGTTCTCTACCCGGGATTCGTATTGATTGGTTTGCATCGCAGCGTCGGGCTCGGGAGTGACTATGATGGTTTGCGTCTTCCTTTATGAAAACCCGGGTGGATTATGACCATACCGTACGCTAGGTATCGACAGCACTCCCGTGGGCCTCGAAGATGTGTCTAAGTACCCCGCCTTGGTCAGCTTATTTTTTCGTTGCTCTCTCCTCTTGATATCTTACCTGTCGTTTAGATCGCTGAGTTATATACGCGTGGCTGGAACAAATACGAACTCGCAGGGCTCACGGGCGCGAACCTCCTGCGCGTCTTCGAGGGCGCAGAGAAGGCTGCCCGGGACCTCAAGGCCGCAGGGACACTTCCTGCCTTTGACGTCTATCCCATGCGCACGGATTTGCCCATACTGTAGCTTTACCCAAAGCGACCGACCGAGCGCGCCTGTAAGGAGCTATGGAACCAATAATTCCGGGTGGAACGTGGTTTGGGCCATGGGAATATGATATCATGCATCGCCATCGAGAAGTTCTTCCGCGGTGTATCAAAACTTCACTTCTAATCATCCTTCTAATGAGCCCGTTTGACAACTGACTGAATTGCCTTTCTGAGCCTCCGATCAAGCGCTTGGACCGCTCATTGCAGCCTCGCCGGTTAATCACGATCGGTAACTAGGTGGCGGCGGCATACCAGCGAGCCACAACGCGTTCCTTGACCGGCGGCGAAGATAAAGTTCATGAATTGGGGGTGACGGCTCAAGCCTCCTAGTAAATATCCCCATTGGACAGCGTATCCCGCAACTTAGGTCTCCGAGGCATGTCTTTGCAGGACACCACCCCCCTAGATGTCACCCATGATTTCTAGGTCTGGACGCTTGCCCTTGATTGTCTCTGCAATTTCCGCTGCTATATGGTATCCGGACCTGAGGTGTCGACACAGTTTGTTGAACTCTTTCTATCATAACCCCATAGGAAACCAGTATCGCCGCTATGATCCCCTCCGTATCCCCGTGCGCGTGTCACGATGACGGGTTTCCTAGACCAGGTTGCCTGGGTGGGCGAGCTTCTCTAGTTAAGTTGAGTTGTAAGTACTCGCGCTGGACGCAGTCTCTCTTTATTTCTATCATATCACACCAAGTCCTTCTTGGCCTGGCGTCAACAACATGACTGGTTTTTCTTCTGCTGTTCCAATTATATTTCTGTGCCTAGCACATGCTGCACAATGTCACGGCCTGTTAACTCGTCGTATTCAACCCGCGGTTGTCTCCGTTTCGGTTTCAGGGTAAGCAACTCGTTATTATTATCTGCAGACCGCGGTTGTTGACAGTCATTGCAGGGACTGCGCGACCAGCGTGTGCAGCCGTCGAACAGCACCTCCTAGGAAGGGAACGGAATTCACTTTTGTGTGTAAATCATCCGAAACAACAAGCGAATATTGGGATTGATTCATTAAAACTAAATTACAGCTTTCACGCCGCTCGTTTCAACTCGATAATAATAATAGCAGGATCGTAGCCGTAGTGGCTGCAATCGTCGGTGTTCTCGCTGTGTGCGGAATTCTGGCCATTTTGCTGTGGTATCGACGGAGAATTTCGGCCACTCGGTCTTTCAAAGAGGAAGAAAGCACACATTGGGCGGACTTCCCTCCAGTCAGCGCGCGGTATCCTGCCCCCTCGCCTGAAATTTATGCTGAGCGACAGGCGTCGGTGGAACGATCCACAACGTCCCTAGCGTCACTCACCATCCCCGCCAACGCCGCGCCACCCGCCGGGAACTCGAAGCAAACCCGAGTTCCTCCCCCGCGTCTCTCTCGCCTACCATCTCTCTCTCGCCTGGCCTCTCCCTCGATAGCAAAAATACGCGACGCAGTCCGCTCTCCGCGGCGACAGGATTCGGCCCAAGGCCTTCCCCGGACCCCACGGCCCAAGCCGAGGCCGCGACTCCCCGTACCCCCCTTCTCCAACTATACCGAAGGTATCTGACACACCCTCCGACCTGAGGGCAGGCCGCGCGAGTGACATTCCCAACGAGCTACCATTGACATCGCCCTGATCAGCAGAATGCAGGGAGAATAGTGTCACAATGCAAGATCAAGGTTATATAGCGTGTAACATGTTGGTGTGACGAATTGTTGTGGATCTTGCGATTGCAATTTTCTTTTGTACCTTCCCGTGGTTGATACACACTCTAGATGGAAAAAAGCCGAGGTTCAACACGCATATTACGGGTAGGAATCCAGGATAGGCGCTGTTTCAACTGTCACATAATAGGAACCGGGTGTGTGGAATGTGATATGCAAACCTACGCGAACCTACATGAGTATGTATAGGGTAAGTTGATAGCTTCTCGAGCACATTGCTGGCAAAAACGTTCGGGAAGGCGTAAGGATGTTGTCAACTAATCATCCGACATGTCCGCGCCCGCGCCCTTGGCCTTCCGGGCTTCAATTCTCTCCTTCATCACCTTTTTCGCTGACTCCTTAGCACTCTCGAGCTTTCCGGCCTTTGCCAGCGCGATAGCGAGCGCGTGGACAAGTCCGACATGGTTGTGTCTCCGGAGGCTGTTCTCAAACTGATAATATATAGTTAGAATACTTGTCAGCCGGCGATTACAATGGTGCTTACTGCCCAGCGTTCACGCTTCGAGTTCTCGTTGGAAATCTTGACCACAATCTCCGCCGCTTCGGAGTGCTGGTTCGAGGTTTGAAGGGTGCTCAGTTGAGATTCCAGTAGCGGTAAAGGATCATCGCGAAGAGCGAGAAGACTAAATTCAAGCTGTGAAAGAAATACTCAGTACGCAAAACGGCAGTTGAACAATTATTCATACCGCGCCAGTCGGGTACGTCGCTATCCGCGCTTCGATGGTTTCCCTTTACGATTGACAGTCAGAGGAGAGATTCCGAGCGGCGCGAAGGCATGCATACCGCGCCTTCTTCACCCAGCCTTCGCCAGTTTCCTCGTACGAGCCGTGTCTGACAGGGAATTCTTTGAGGCCATCTAACTCGTACAAGCAACCCATCGCAGGTAGGTACACGACGAAATGGTAGGCGTCTTCAGACGTTTTAGGGAGACCAAGGCCGTCGAGAGAAATCGCGCTTGGCGGAGACAAGGAATTGTGCGCCTCTCTCAGCCAATCCGCGCTGGTGATGACCATACCACGCGTCTGGGGATCCATTCCCGTGGTGAAGGAGGTTAGTTCGGTGAGTTGGGGCCCGGCTGTCAAGGAAGGAATATTGCCGAGGGCGTTCATGACGGCGAGAGTTGCACAGGCGTTATTAACGACCTGGCGGGGTCATTTAAAATTGCAGCCACTCGTGCGGGAAAGGCGGGAAATCGGGTTATATTCACCTGGTGGGCAAAGAAACCAGGGAAATCGCGGTCGTACTCGCCTCCTAGGGTTGTGGAAGAGGTTCCGCCTGCTGTCGGTATCCATTTGAAGAGAAATATGAGAGCATGAAGAGGTTGCAGGGCCGCGAGTGACTCGGGATCGAGAGAATACAGATCATCGACTATTAGAGGAACTCCGAGCGTTTTCAACAGTTCCCTGGAACAAAATCGTTGATGTGAAGCCGGCAGAAAACAGAGCGGAAAAATTGTACGTGAAAACGCCGGGGTCGGATTCGGTCAGTTGCCAACCATTAGAGTCGTCGTCTCCTTCCATGTTGCTTTATCTAGAGAGATAAATAAGAGAGACTAGGACAAGCAGAGGAGCGCTGCGTTGGCCGTCTGTGACGCGTCAAGCACGTGCTCGAGTCTATATTTGTCAACGGCAGCGAAACCAAACAATCGTTCCTGTTCTCAACTTGAACTTGAACTTGAACCATGGACTCCGCTTCGGGTTCGTCCCTCGTATTCGCTCGTGAGGCAATCTGAAATCGCCGTCCAGGTCCTGGTACGGCTTCGGAATCGGACCCAAAGGCGATCAATCGCGCCCGATTCGAGCTGGAACTTGAATTCGTGCAAGCTCTCGCAAATCCATATTACCTGCACTCCTTGGCGCAACAAAATATCCTAGACCAACCCGCGTTTATAAATTTCTTGGAATATCTCCTGTATTTCAAGGAGAAAGATTATGCTCGCTTTATCCAGTTGGTATCCGTCTAGTTGGTTAGGCGCGTGCTCATTTTATTCAGTTATCCGCACGCTCTGCATCATCTTGAGCTTCTGCAACACGCGCAGTTCCGAGCAGACATGCGGCAAGACGAGTGGAGAGATATGCTGAACCAGAAACAGTTTGACCACTGGTTAACAAACCGGAATGGGGCTGCTGCGAGTACAGGCGGTGGCGAAACTGGTGATACGAGTACAGCGTCGTGAACTTGCAATTTTTTTGGCATCGTTTCGAGACCAGTAGTATTTCGACTCTGAGCCTCTGTGTGACAACGAACTTGCGTGACACCGACGTAGCAATTCCGTTTCTGGCCCAATTGATCTCTCTCGTGGATGCCCTTGAATGATCCCGACTATTCGCTGGACGAGTCGCTAGCTGGCGGCGCTCAACATTTCGACGATGCAGAAATGCATTTCGGTCACCCTGAGCCAGTTCACCTGGCTACCCTCGCTGAGAAGAAACGCCTATGGTGGCGAAATGCACTCATCAACCTGTTATTTATCGCGTCTTGGTGCGAGGAGCCTTCCTGCCTCCTTCGTCCACCTCTCATCTGTCCGCGCGCCGTCTCCTAGGTTTTTCTTCTCTACGATCCTCTCCGTATACAACAAATGGATGTTCTCCGACAAATACTTCGGCTTCCCATTTCCTCTCCTCGTGACAACGATGCACTTTTTCGTGCAGTTCCTCTTGGCTGCCCTCTTACGTACCATATGGCCTCGGCGGTTTCGACCGGCGCACAGCCCGACGAAAGCTGACTATGGGTAAGCCGATATTCCGTCCAGAGGCGAAATACGACGTATTTCCCGACATCTCGGGATTCTCGCGTTGGACCGCTCTTTATTGAAGACAGATCGCTTGGTTACACAGATCGTAGCATGGCATGAAACTCGCCTTGGCCTCGGCCAGCGTTTTCACGGTTCCGACGGCTCCCTTTTCCGGCTAGCACTCTGAGATTGAATCTTCTTCTAACGAAATGCTTTGACATAGAAAGAAGGCTGTCCCTGCTGCGGTTGCCACAGGGCTCGATGTTGGTTTGTCGAATCTCTCATTGAAGACGATCTCGCTGTCCTTTTTCAGTACGTCGGCGTTTTTTGGCCTTGTTAATTACTCAACCCGAACCTTGTCATCCACAGCAATGGTCAAATCCTCGTCACTGATATTTGTCCTGCTTTTTGCCTTCCTGTTCCGGCTGGAGAAATTCTCAATACGACTCATCGCCGTCATTTTCTTGATATTTTCTGGGGTTCTTCTCATGGTTGCCACTGAAACGCATTTCATCTTGGGTGGCTTCCTTCTGGTGATTAGGGGTCACTCTAAACAGACGCTATAAACGACTTAGGCTCCTCTAGGTGATTAGCGCCAGCGCCTTGGGTGGTTTCCGGTGGGCGTTAACACAAATGTTGCTGAAGGACAAGAAGATGGGCATGGATAATCCGGCTGCGACAATTTTTTGGCTTGCGCCCATCATGGGTGTTACACTCGGGATAGTTAGCTTCGCCGTGGACGACTGGTCCTCCCTGTACGGCAGCAAATTTTTCGAGGGCTGGATGGCCATGCAAACCATATTTTTCCTCACCATGCCTGGTGTCCTTGCGTTCTGTATGATTCTGAGCGAGTTCTCGTGAGTTTATTCACACATGTTCCGACAAGTTCTAAATTGTACAGCATTATACAGCGCGCAGGAGTAGTGCCGATGTCCATTGCTGGCATTGCAAAGGAGGTTACGACAATTAGCATCTCGGCAGCCATCTTCAAAGACAACCTTACACCTCTGAATATCACAGGTGTTGGTATCACTGTTTGCGGTGTGTGATGTCTGATTTCGTCCTCTTCCCTCTAATGACTGGATTCTTTTTCCAGGGATCGCGCTGTTTACGTACCACAAATATCGAAAATCTTTGGAGTCGGCTGTTCCGCTGGACGCTCATGGCAACCCAATCTCGATTGACCCTACTGGTTCCGTTGATGGGCGTTCCTCAAGCCATGTCGAGCTGGATGAAACTGCGCGCTTGACCCGCGGTAGCGATGAGTTCGACGGGGTACGTCGCGCCATGACGTAGCATTTGAGTGTGCTGTCAATCCCGCTGACTTGACCGATAGGAACTTGAAGATGATGGGTCGCGGTCTTTGTTTTCCGCCGACGCCTACGACGACGCCGAAGAGCTCCGGAGTATACGATCCTCCAAAATACGCTGGTCCTCCGTCGAAGACGCGCACACACCAACGCCGAGTGCCCCGCCATCGCCTGAAGCGGGGCGAGACGGATAAAAGGCGAGCGCGAAACAATTGGACAATGCGATAGAGGAACCCCGCGGCGTCGCGTCTTCAAGTGACCGGAAATGATGTGGATGGGTAGCGAGCGGGGCGCTGGCTTTGGTATTTTATTTCCCAGTTGTGGTGTGATTTCCCTGAGATATAATAAGATGGATACGATTTGCTGTCAGATCTCATCAGAATGGCTATCAACGCGCAGCAAGGCTTGCACACCGCGCCAAACGGAGGGAGAGCCGAAAAATGCGGTGGAGGACATATATTTCGGGAACGGGTTGCGGGGAATAGAACAGCAGAGGTGGCCGGCGGGGGGCGGCGGCGGCGACTGCGGTCTCGGGGCATGTGGATGCTACCCACGGTCTCTGGTTACAGTTGTGCTAAGCGGATTTGTTTCAGTTGTCGAGTGTGCATGCGAGTCAGGACGGAGGTTGTGGGCGTCGCAGTGACAGCGGACCAAATCGGGCCAAGGGGGTGCTGGGATCCCGGATCGCCAGGTGAAACAGGAATATTGACTATATTTTTCTAATATGTTATATGTCACCCGTGACACTGTCGCAGAGGAAAGGACCTGCGCGGGTGATGTGGTATAAAAGCCACTCACCCGAATTAGGCCTCTTTTACTTTCCCAATGGACGACTCCTTCCAGTTCATCATTGAATCGCCCCAGCATGCCCAGGGGCATAAGAAACGCCCGCGCCTCGTCACGTCCTGCGACAACTGGTCCGTCTCCCGTCCTCTCCATCCCCATTTTCCTGACGCGTCCCAGTCGCCTCAAGAAAATAAAGTGTCTCCAGCCCACCCCCGAGGCAAAGTGCGAGGCGTGCAAGGCCGCAAAGATTCCGTGTCGCTTCCGCGACCGTGAACGCTACTTTGCAGAGCGCAGTCGGGCAATTGCTGGTCCAAATCCCGGATCGCCGTATGGGGATGAACCGAGGTGCGCCATTCCGACTTTTCTCCAAGCGAGGAACCCGATCCATTCTGCAGATCCCCCGACAATTACTCAAACTCCAGTTCTTCCAGTCCTTCGCATTCGAATCCGCGCTCCTCCACCAATTCCCCCAAGCCCAGTGGCGTCGTAGTTCCGGAGGGTGACCCGCGTTATGTTTCGTATCCTCCAGCAGACTCGCGTCGTTCGGTCGACAGGTATGTCGTTCCCGGGAATCGCGTTGGCGTCGCCTTCATCTTTCATCAGGCGTGCTTCCTCTCTCCGTCCCTCCCGGAATGACCCGACAGGGTATAGTGTCGCCTCCCCTCCCTTGCAGCCATTTCAGAACCATCCTAGCAGCCGTCCAACCAGCCAACATGGCCCTACTAGACCCGTGCATTTGTTCGACCCCGACCGCCCGCAATTCCCTCACCCAACATACATGTCGCATTTCATCCAGCTTTTCTTTGAGCAACTCGGCGCAGAATTCCCCTTTGTAAATTACGACGACGTCTCGCGAGATTATTGGGATAATATCTTGTCTCCTCTCATGGCTAATTGCATCGCCGCTATGGCTACTAGGTGCGTTTTTCACTGCATTCTGTCGTAGCCCACGACCGAAACTCGCACAGATACAGCACTCTTTCTGAACTTGCTGTGCGCGGACTACATAACGTGGCCGAGACTTATGCCGACAACGCAAAGGTCAACATCCCCGCTGCGCCCCGAGTCGCTGTAGACTTATGCTTGCTGTTAGAACATATTAAATTCCATCGGGCACATTCCGTCAATGGACACTTTGCATGGAGTAATGCTGTTGTCGTGGTCCGAATACAAGAATAATCGCATTCCTGGTGAGTTGTGCTGCTATATAGCGCTAGAATGCACGCTGATGTTCCTCCAGGCCTCCGGACTTACTGCCAAATGGCGATGACAATGGCGATCGCGCTGGGACTCTCCGATCAGAATGTGAGCCCGATCAATGCAACTGAGAACGAGCGTAACCGCAGGCGGTCGACTTGGGCGAGCATCCTCCAACTCCACTTGACTGCTTCGTCTTGTAAGTTCGCGCGTCTTCCTCGTCTTGGCTCATCTCATTTTCTTCCGTTTGTTTCTAGTCCGCTAAAGCATAGACCATTCGCAATTGGATGTGTATAATATCCATGTCCTACAATCCTACCGTACCACACATAATGTCGCTTAATCGAGTCGTTTTTTTCCCGAGGGTGCAATTCCCCTCGTCCATGGAGATACTAGTGTCGATCTTCAGTTACCCCAGGGCCAAAATGCTTGATTGCGAATGGCAACTATCTCCTCTCGGCCTCGTATTGGACCCTCATCTCCCTTTTCAAGATTTCACTAAATCTTGACTGTCCCGCCCTTTCCCGCCACAATTTTTCCGTGACCATCGCAGGCCTGAGATCAGTTGCCAACGCTTGACGCCAACATGATTAAATACTTTCGAAGGTGTACAAATCTTGTCATCTGCCCAATTTAACCTCCTTGGAAAAGCTACATGAAGTATGTATCCACGAGTGTCAAGTTCAATCAGTGGTCAAGGCCCTCCGCCGCTCGTTTCGGGAAAACGCCTCCTTTCCTCCCTGTGTGCACATGAGCGTGCTTGGAAGAACTAGCTATGAAGTCTCAGCCTACATGCGCGTTGGCTCCATAGCAATCGCTTCTTACGAGTGAGGAGCAGTTGGGATGCATCCACGCAAGTTGCTAACGCGCCCCCCCCCCCCAAGCTATTTGCAAACTTTGCCTTTCGAAATTCGCATGTGGAAAGAGCAATGGAGGACACGCCACTTGACGTGCGTTCATTCTGTGTATTACCCTTCAGGGAGGTAACCCCTCGATCGACCAGGCTGTCGTTCTTGCTCTTCTTTCTTATTCGGTACGCCAATCCTCCATTGCCAGGTGGCGTACTTAATTTTACTGGACAGATATACCAGCATCCTCGTTCTCACTGTAGCGACCGCCGGTTTTTTTGCTCGCGATTTCGATCGAGAAACATGCCAACGATACTTCCTCATCCCCTCTACACTTAAAGGTAAAATTTTCACCGTATTGACCGCTTTTCGACTGACCCTGCCGTAGTTGTACAAACAATGGTCTCCCAAGCGATTTTGGCGAGTATTAAGCGCCTTTTCTACTTCTTTTCTCAATTGTCTTCGTTGGACAGGGGATCAGGTAACGTAGATCCTTCCATCTTGCTTCGGCTATACTTATCCCCCGCCCAGAGCATATAATCTTTCTCGTAAATCCGCAATGATTGGCTACGGCCTAATTATCTTTTATATAATGTGTTGTACGGTACGCGTCCTCTGTCTCTCTTACGATCCGCTCATGTGTATATGTCGTCCAACAGGTGGAATGGGTCGCTACCTTGTACAAAAGAATCAGTGAGTGAAATTTTATTTTGTGAACGAACCCATTAACCCCAGGCCTGAAGTGTCCTATTCGGAAACCTTGGTGAGCTCTTATCTTCCGTCAACGACGCCGGCCAGCGTTGAGTTTTGTCCAGGGAAAGTCAGTATTCTTAAACAAACGAGTTTCGCTCTCCATCCAATCTGCCTTCAGCTGCGCTAGCGCCAGCCCACAGTCGCTATTGGGGGGCTGGACCCACTACGCTGTCGCAATACTATACGACTTTGCGACGAGCGCGATTTGTATCGTGTTTCTCTTAAAGTTGAAAACTTCAAGGGGTTCGACGTAAGTTTGATTCAACACAGAGTAGTAAAATCCTGACCGTAATCTCAGGATGGCGAGAGTCTCCAGAATGTGAGCAAGCTAGAAGTCAACATAATGTTGTGGTTTTGACACTCAATAGGATGCTCACCGATGGGGTGTTGTATTTTGTGGCACTCGCCTGCGTCAACATGCTCAATCTAGTATTTTTTCGCGTGGCTCCAATAGGGAACGATGTTCAGGTGGGCCCATTTCTTCTCCGCCTTTTTCGCGCGCGCTGATATTCTCCCAGACCGCCGGGTATGCTCTAGTCATTCAAAAAAAACTCGCACTCTCTCTTTAACAGATTCTTCCTCTAGAGCTACATTAGGATACTGCGTAACTTGGATTGCAAGCCAGCGCCTCCTGATACACCTGCATGGTGATCTTCCACCTTCCCTACCAATACCCAGCTAACTTTCCAGAGCAGAGGCCTCAGTTGAGCGACGAAACGAATCCATTGGGGCCGCTGTCACAATAACACGGCACATTGCGTCCACCCGGGACGTAAGCCGTGCTATGAGGTCTCAATTCGAGTCGAAGAATGGGTTGAGCTTCAATCTAACGGTGCCCGACTTCGATCTCGAGTCTATGCCAGGTACGTCCGTGCATGATTCATGCACGGACGTGTCAGTGGATGTCGAAGTGAGGATCGAGCGCACTGTACGGATGGAGCCGGTGCCGCGAGTATACGAATTGGAGGATTATTCTCGACCTGCGCGAAGTACTTGGTCAAAAAATTGATATTTAAACCAGCTTCGAACATTTTCGAACTTGACTCTGAGAACTTGAGAAGCTCGGCCTTCGGGCCGTGGTGAGCGATCAATATTATGTCGTTCAATTTTTCTTGGCATCGGTGATCAACCCCGCAAAGCTCGGTGTTCTAACTACCCCTTCCAGGTCAGACCGGAGTGTTGAGCGCTGAGCGCGAGCGCCGTTTCAAGGACGAGGAACCGGACATATCTTGGTGCGTTTGGCTGAGGTTTAATTCCCGTGATTATCGCCATAGATACCCCGTAAACTCGATCGGGGCACCGCAAGATCACTGATCGCAACCAACACTGAGATTGTGAAGATCGACGGAACATTTTCTGGTTTCCTTCTTCTTCCCTTCACCTTCTCGAGGCAGGCCCTCTTTTTTATTTTCATTCAAACACTGGCGTCTTTGCTGTATACCCTTTTTCAATATGCTGAATGAGACATTGCTGCCGGACGGCTCAGAATGGCTTGTGGAGATGGCCTATACTTCCGAGGGTTTGCATGGTGTGACGGTTAGCCAAATCCTACTCGTGTGCCTGCGTAGCCTTCAACATAATTTTCCAGCTGCTTGTTGTCATCTCTTGCTTCTCTCTGGTTGCGGTCGTTGGCCTTCTCCTAGCAATATCGGTATGACTTTTCACTTATCGCGAGAGCTTTCACCAACCTGGCTTTACCAAAAGCTTTCAGCATTTAATACTCGGTCTTCTGTTGATCAGCACCTTTTCGTTCGCACTCACGTTCGTGTTGCCAGTGCTTGTCCCACTTGGTCCTTGACTAATTCATGCAGGTCGCGGCGTACTTTATTTCCCTTTTATTGAGCGACATTTTCCAAGCAATTGGTTCCATTCTGAACGTACGGTGGATTCATGATATGGCTGTGGTATATGGAGAAGTTTGCGTTATACAAGGTAAATAACCTTTGCCCATAACCGCATTCCATGGGCCGCTAGGGGGCTGTTGCTCGCTCCCAGTCCAGGGAATGCTGTGAGTTGTCTCTGTATCTGACCACGACGTAGGCGTGCTCAAACAACTTGCGGACGTTTCTACCGCTTTTTGGACCCTCGTGATCGGGGTGCATACGTTCGCACTATTATTCTTGGAGCTCAAGTCCAGTCGGTTCACTCTTATAACAACCCTGGTCGCGGGCTGGTCTAGCATCGCGGCTTTTGTGATAGCAGGACCGGCCACATTGAATACGAGCCATCACGGGCCATTCTGTGGGTCCTGCTTGCTCTTGGGTCATTCGTTCTTCTCATTTCATCAGACGGCATCTCTGGCTACTGGTGCTGGATTTCTCCAGAGTATCCTGCTTCCCGAATCACGTATGTTCACCTGCCTCACAGAGACCAATTGATTGATGTTTCGATAGGCTGGATTATATGTTTGTAAGTTTCAAATATTTATTTTCCTGACATACGTTTAGCCTGAGCCCCTTTCTAGATGTTTATCGCCGCCGCGTTGAGCTTCGTCCTGTACAGCATGATCTTTCTACGAATGCGTGGTAATATTGTGGTCGAAGGCAGACGCATTTCGTTCCGCAGGACTGGAACCGCATGGCGCGGAAAGCAGTTTGAAAATCAGGCCCTGGCTATTGCCAAACAAATGCTTTTGTACGTCCATTCCACTTGCTGCCAGCTATTCAGCTTACGATTCCTCCAGGTACCCGGTAAATCCAATGCATCTTAGTATGAACGCCCATACTGACTGACTGAATTCAGGTGGCCTACACGATCCTTATTCTGCCCATCGCTGCCGCGCGATTCAGCGCTTTCGCTGGTGCTGAAGTCCCTTTCGCAGTTACCATTTTTGCGTGGGTCGAGCTTGCAACAACATTTCGAGAGTTAACCGCTTCTTGTTAGTGACGCGGTGTTCCTGTTATCTGGGGTCGTAAACGTCACATTGTTTACGACGACTCGGCGCATCCTCCCTGTGGATTCGATCAAGATACCGAAATGGTCTATCTCCCGCCCGCAGCCCATCCCCGAGTACAATGTCAATCCTGAGGCCGGGGTTGATGTTGAGGCAGGAGTTGATTCCTATTACCAGTCCTCTGGGACGTACGCCGCATCATACGATGAGAAGGAGAAGGACGGGTACGCCTCTGAGCCCGCAACACCACCCGCGCCCCTCCGGATACGCACATCTGGACCTCAAGTGCCGACATTGCTACGACCGCCTCCTGCTCGCCCCCAACGCAACGCACGCGAAAGTGGAGAGAGTGTAATCAATCTGTATGGGTCAACCAATGTACCTCTGACTCCCCTCGACGATGCGCATCTGAGCAACGGAGGGTTCAGACCTTGAGTATTATTATTAGTTGTATGTATTTTACATCCCTGTATATTGTGAAGAATTCGAAGAAGGATTACCCCGATCATGTGCGATTTAGGCCGTCCAGGGAAGTTTTCCGCGAAATAATTGAGTGCCGACTTGGGGACACCAGCCCATTAACGGCGCAAGCTCCGGGCTGCTCAAATGATATGGAGGGAAACGTGCGGCGTAGTTTCGGCTGATTCGTTTAGCGGCCAAGAATCCATGGCATCCATAATGATCTTCGAGATAAGGTAGATATCCGTTGTTGCGCTAGGAATGGCTGAGAAAAATTGAAGCATTTCGTTCATGAGAACTGACCTCCCCTTCTCGAGCTTGAGTGTTATCACCGTCGATGTCGATGCCAATGTAGGTGAAATGACTGTCTGGCCATAGGATAGCAGTCCGATGCACAGAGAATCGAGTTTGCTTCATCGTATAGCCCACAACGGTTATGTCACTGGGATAGGTACCTGTACGATAGAGGTCAGAGATTTTTTGGGCGTCTGGATACTACGCGCCTGTGAACTCTCGGAAGCGCGCGATGGAAAAAAGCAGGTTTTGATACGAGTCCAAGGCAAAATTTTCAGAGGTGGCACGACTGAAAGTTTCTGACTGAAAGAGGCCTGCGCTCAGTGCCAATCGAAGATACGATTCACCCTCAGTGGTCGTTGACGTTGGTTGGGTCTGGCCACTGGTGCAGAAGTTTCAGACACCCAAAAGAAGTGTAGAGGGAGTAAACCTACCCACTAAAAACAACAAGGGCTCGTTCATCCTCGAGTGCTATTTGGGCGCTAGCGCCGGAATAAAAAACCAGAACATGGCATGGAGATCTTTCTAGTAACTTACGCAGTTGAAATGTGCTTGAAGAACACTTCCAATCGGCTGGACTTGAAAGCACTCGAGTTACATTTAATTGGCAACTTCTTGACGTAGAAACAAAATACCTCTTGACCCGTTTGATATGTCCGAAAAACCCACTCTCCTAGCTGAGTCCTGAGGCCCGGATTAGTTCCGACCCAAATTGCATGGCCGGGAACGATGACGAGGTGATCTAATTTTGTTTTGGACTGAAGGTCGGGGAGAGAAGCCAGCACATGTACATCGGAGGAGTCGGAAGACACTGGGCTTTCCAGCGAAAAATAGAAGTGAGCGTTAAATAGGAGCGAGATAGATGCCAGAGCGGCGAGGCCCAGGACGCCAAGATTTGTAGCTCTTGAGCGATTGAGGAGTGACGTGCGCCTGAGGCTGAAACCACGCCCAGGGGCTGTTGCCACGGGCCTCGGAAGCATGTCTGAAGACAATAGTGAGGGCCGAGGTGCGATTTTACTTAGCTGAAGTACAAGTAAAAAGATTCACGGTGGCGGTGCGAGGTCATCAAATTGCCGTAATAGCTCCGCGGGTCCATATGTAATTACATAAAGACGGCAAGATTGGGATACTGTACACGTTAAATTGTTTCTTAATTAAAGGGCGCGCGTCAGAGCACCTCCCACTCATGGAAAGAAACCTAACAATCCCTCCTGGTCATCCGCCCCTCCATCGGTGTCGTACTCAAGCTGCCAAGCCTGCAGTCGAATCTTCATCAACTCGTCCCAGAACAACGTGGACTCTCCATCGCCTTCAGTAAGGAACTCTTTGATGCGTCTTAACCATCTTTTCACCATTTTGAACCGAATCTCTCCGGTCTCGTTGTTCGAAGAATTGAATGGGGGTAGACCCTCTTGGTGAGCCAAGATAGCGACCTGAGCCAGATTAGCTAAACATTGAAAAGTACGAGGTGGAAAACAAACTTGGCCCAGCCAGTAGAATGGCAATGCTATGATATATCAATATCTAGCATCAAGGTTGAAGACACTCGACTTACCATTGTGAAAGAAAGAAAGTTCGCCCGTTGAAGGGTAGCCCGCGCGGTTGGATGTCCAGGAATGGAGGAAATTATGGAGAGCATATTGCGAAGCTAGTATAGCTTGAGTGGGGGCCGCATCACCTCTCAACGATGTATCCAACGTTGGATTAACAGATTCAGAACATGCCGCGAACAAATCGCAGAGTATCGCGTGTACGAGGATGAAATGAGCGAAGAGACTCAAATTCGGCGCGGGAATAAACTGCGGGTCGAGCATCGCGGCCAAATTTGTCCCCAAATCAGGACCTATTAGACGATCTCGGGAAGACTGATATCGAGAAGGTGTTTGAAGGACGGAGAGCCATTCGTCTGCAGATGCCGCTGTCCAAAGGGAATCTTCGCAGGGTAGTTGCAAAGTTACTTCGCCCGGGATGTATGATTGCGGCAACCCAAAGAAAATGCGCTGAGCGCAATCGTGAAGATAAGAAAGCAATAAAGCCCTGTCGGAAGATTAGGGACTCGAAGATCAACAGGGGTGTATGGCAGCTTTCCTCTTTGTCATCTCGCGAAAGGCCCATTCACGCCACATGTCTTCTTTTGAGACATTGTTCGGAGGCGTCCACGAATAATTTTTGGAGATTAATCCCGCACGACGGATCATCATAACCAGCATGGCATGGTATATGCTCGACGTCGCTCGCTCGTCCGCTTTTTGATGGAACAGACCTATAGTTTGCAATAAAACGACGGCAATCACCAGATGAACTTGTTCGGTGGGCTCCGTCAAAGTTTCAGCCTAAGCGTTACATGAGTATATGGGGTTCGAATTTCGAGGGGATCACCTTACAAATGCTTGGGCAAGGCCTTCGCGGGCAGCCGCTAAGGACTCAGTGATATAGGTTGATGCTGTGGGCGTGCGGACGAATAATGCACCACAAGCCTTAATGGACTGGAGAAGATATGGTGGCTTGTCTAGACCTGCGACGTGAGAACGAGAAAAATAAATCAAAGGGAAACTCGTCACCTTCCAACTTGAAAGTCGGACCGTGGGCTATCGGCCTTTATACAACATTAATAACGCACCTCCTGGGGGGGGAGACTTACATCTGACCAAGGAACGCATTGAAAAACAAGTGCACTAGTTTGTCTCGGCATTAGCGGAATTGGAGCTAAAGAGCGCACTTACGGTAATGTGTTGGATCCGCCGCCTTCGATTCACGTCTAAAAAAGTCGCTCAAAACTGCACGTCGCTCCCCTTCGCCTTGCAGTAATGAATTTCCCGGAAATATTGACAATTCTTGGAACCAGGGGCCAGTTCGAAGCGGTATTTCCTCCATTGAAGAGAAGCACAGTGGAAATTCATCCAGAGACGACGAACCACCCGAAGATGAGAAGACATCGCTGAAAAGCGGTTGGAAGACGTCGTTTTCGTAGACGGGAGATAAATGACTGCGAACGGGAGCGGGACCCATCGTGGTTAAGTCGCCCAGCTCATCGGAGAGGGAATTTCGGGGTGAAAGTGAAGCGTCTTTCGTTGAGGGATTGTCTGTGGGCGAGGGGGAGGTGCTCGCAATTGAGCTCGGAGATGATTCAGAGGGAATCGAGCTGGAATAAGGGCCAATGCCCGCCCCGGGCGGAGACTTCTTCCTTGTCGAGTTGGCGAAGGAACATTCTCGCCCCTTGGCTTTACATCGAGAGCACGGGTCGTTGCGATCGCATTTAACTTTGGATTCCGTACACTGGATACAGGATCTGAGTCGGTTGGGTCGATTGGGATCCTCGCAGTTTTTCCTGTGCCTCGCCAGCAAGTCACTGCGAGTGAATTGGGCGGGACAAGTCTGGAGAGAAGACTAGTTGAAGCTGAAGAATACACATGAGCGGATGCACTCACCGTACACCTATAGTCTCGCTCATCGGTATGATTCTTAATATGCCGCGTCAGGTGAGTCGAGCGCGTAAAGCGGGCAGAGCAGTGCGGGCAAGCCTAAAACGCGATGGACTTGGTCAATGTTACTTTTGAGATGCCGCGAGCTACGGATTAAACCGAGACGAACTTTGGTTTGGGGGAGCGTGGGGATATTACCTAGAAAACATTTTAGCCTAAGTTATTTGATTTACTTTAAATCTTGACCTCGGTGAGCCCGCATCTTGCTGACCGAGCCATCCTTGTTGAGCAAAGCGGACGGAGGGGTCGGACTGCCCATGACCGCAAGTTCGGAGACTTCAGCGGGAAGGCTTTTCGGCATAATAGAGAAATAGAGTACAGTGTATGATGTAGTAGTGAGAAAGAAAGGTCGGCGCACAAAGCAAGCGGGGTTACGATCAAGTGCTGAGCTATTAGCTAAAAGTGATGAGCTGAGCTGACAGTGAAAGTCACTCAAAGATGACAGGGTGGCTGTGCGATTGTAAATCACGCCTAATTCTTTCGCGTCATCCATTTCACCCAAGAAACTGAGCCGTCTCATACTTTGTTTCGCGAGTACAGCGCTGAGTTAATTAGCGGAATAGGTCCTCGCAATGGCCCAGCGTACGGCCTCTTCCACATCCTCTGCTTGATGTGTTGGCTCATGGCTCGGTTTCCCTCCGCTAAATACCCCAGTCTTAACGAGGACGGATTGCCAATTAGCAGCATTCGCCCCCGCAATATCTGAAAGGCTACGTTACATGCACGAATGGATGGGGTCAGCAGGAACGAACCTGATTCAGGATTATCTGGGCAACGATGTAAACACTTTGAGACAACTCGGGGTTTTGCCCACGTACCTCCAATCATATACCTGCAATAGTATCAGATGAACCACCCTTGCGCAACGATGATGACCGCTCACACCGGGGGTAAGGGACCAACACTTCCTGTTAATTCTTTCACGCGATCGCTCAAGACCTGTGTGGCAAAATCGTAGGTCGCACGAGTAGGCTTTCCGAATTGTACGTGTCTTCTTCCTACATTAGATGCAGCTGGCAAGAAGGTGAGGGGACGAACGGGTATTCAGACCCCGTCAGTGACTACACCTTCGGTAAGACCGAGGGAATGACGGAATTGATCAAGGCGAACCTTGAAAACACCCTGGAAAGCCGCCTTGAATCCTCCTTGCCCTATTCGAGGTCTGTCAAAGTCAGACCGCCAAATGAGGTCCGGGTTACAGAAAACAAGTTCTACAGGTTTAGTCTGCTGTTCTAGAGGAACATACGGACCGCCGATGACACCTGCGGATTGTATCACATCGCAGAGAACCTGGACTTGAAACAATCTTAATCAAACTGAGCGAAAACTCGGATTGTGACCAACCGTCTAGAGCCCAGTTTCGAGGGTCGTGGAAAACAAAGACCGCAGAAATTGGCGTCTGCGAAAAATCGACATCCTGGTATATTCAAGTCAACCCAGCCTGCATGTCGTCAAGATTCAACTTGGATCGACCTTCGTCGAAGCAGCTTCATGCATTGTAAGTTGATGAAAGGGCCACACCCTGCGGTAACGGCGATGGGCTGGAGCAACTAGATACTATAGCTCGAAAACATACGAAGGATTCCAAGCAAGGACGTCGAGAGTTGTATACGCCTTCTTGAAACCATAACTGGTTCGTGGATCGGTTTCAGCGTGAAAGTAATGCCAAGGAATCTACCCTGCAGCCACTTGACGAACTTGATCGCGCTTTCCTCCGAGGACGAGCACTGGAGCGTCCGTGTACTTGTGCGATAGGGTCTTGAGGATGGTGTGAGCTTGAATATATTGGTGAGGGTGAATCTTGCAAAAGAAAGCTAACAGTTGGTATTCCGAGTGAGAAGGGCACAAGCACCCACCTTGAATCCCAGTTTGGCTGATAGTTTTTCGCACCGCTCCTGCTCACTGACACCACCTCCATTAGTGAGCTGGAGGAAACTGTGAGGACGCCGAATCGCGCATAGTAGACTTGCGACTCGCGAGAATATATGGCAACTTCCTGGTGGGCAGATGCTGAGTATTAAACAATAAAGACATGAAAAGCGAGCTACATCTTGAATGCGTTATCTCCTTCAAGGATGGAAAGCGCACGCTTCGCAGGTGGTAAGACATCTTCCCCACGTATCAAGACTCCGTCCTGAAGTATCGGTATTATGTGGGGAATAGAGTGTTCCCAGATACATACGATATCGAATGCGAATGCCAGTGGAGGGGTTGGAAATCTAATTGCTGGCTTGTGCACTGAATAAGGTTCTACAAAATCTTCTAGGAGACGAGGGTAACCGTACCGTCTCTTTGAAGGTATCGAGAGCGTATCGAAGGGAGCGATGCGCGAGGAGATGTTAGTTGCAGATGCCGGGCTAGATTCTTCGAGAGGTAGCCGCCGAGCATCTTCGTGGATCAAGCCTGAGGCGGACGGCACGCTTCATCACATCCCGTGCTCGATCAGTCACTTGAACTCAACCACATTGTCCAGTGTACAACAGTCATGTCTCGATTTCCCGCCAAAGCATGCGATTCTCCCTCAATTACGATGGAAAAGGTGGTTACTTATTGCAGATGCAGGAAGTGGGCTCGATGCTCATATTGTCTCGTCTCGTACAGGGTCGATATCGGATGCGCGCTCCCTCAGCTATACCTCTCGACAGCCTTTATCCATTGAAACAGCCGGTACGAAGACCAGCTTCTCGCAAAAGGGATGGACCGAGCTCTCTTTTGGCGGCCTTGGTTGTTCTACTAGCTCTTGCTTGCCTCGCCAGCTTTGGATTTGCCTATTATCTCTTCACGACGAGGTGGGATCCGGCGATGCCTCATAAACTCCACCACCCTGACGAAAGCGTACAAGTCATCCCGTTTGATTCCTTCAAGGCTTCCCCGCGCGAATATCACACCTCGGAAAAGTTCTTATCCTATCTTCCCCACAGTGGTTTCCATAATCAAAGAATCGCGTTGGAAAACGCTATTGTACTCGGAGCATTGACTAATCGTACCGTCCTCGTGCCTCCTATCCGTCTTGGCAGCAAACCTCTCCGCTACGTCAACTCAGATTCTTTGCGACACGACCTTGTCCTTGCCGGTAAAACTGGACTGCGACATTGTTCCCGGCTTCGTGGGCACTTTATCCCTCCCGAATGTCTTGATCTCCACTACACCCACGTCTCCCCCGCCTGGCTTTTCAACTTGACGGCCATCGAGGGGTTTCCACCGTTGGTCTACCTTGATGATTTATCCGGCCATTCCATACATCATCACCTTCAGCTCCCCACGTCCGAAATTCTGACCTTGCGGGATTTGACACCGTACCATTATCGATTCATCGACACTACTTCTAATACCGCTCCATTCAGAAACAAGTACACCGAGAGCATATACATCCCAACTTTTGCCCGATCTCCCCACCGTCTCATCGAGATCGGCACTCTCTTTGGCTCCTCCCGGCTCAGGCTAAGGGACCAGAACAACAAGCGGATGCGGACGCAAGTTCGCCGGTCGATGGATTTCTCTAGTCCCGAGCTGGTCGAGACTGCTGATGCCATTAAAACCGGGCTCGGCGGTCACTATCTCGGGGCACATATTCGACTTGGAGATGGATCATTCAGAGCGAACGGCGAGACGAATCTACGGCAGGTGTGGTGGAAACTCGTTCACGAAATTCTCCAGTTCAATATCTCAGAAGCCTTATACTTCGAACGGGCATTCCGAGTCTCTTCGTCGACAGAACCATTTGAAAAGCCGACATTGGTTGCGAACACCTCCCGCCATTTCCCACTGTCCGGCTTCTCTCCTAGCAATCTGCGTTGTCGTGGGCACCTACATCCCGCCCCGCTAGATCGGCTCAACAACGTATTGTTCATCTCTACCGACTTGAAGAACCCCGCAACTGATCCATCATTCACTGGCTTTTTGCATACATTTCCGTGTGCATTCTTCCTTTCCGACTTCTCCGTGCTTTTGCGGCGGTTGGACCGCTTGCGAAATGAATACGATGGGGCGATCATGACCTCGTTTTTGCTACCGTTGTTGGATGCGCTGGTGGTCTCGAGGGCAGCAGTAATCGCTGGAACCGAGGGAAGCACATTCAGTCGCTTCATTCAGGACGTGCTCTGGACGAAACACCACGGCCTCGATGTTGTTGAGAGGGGTTAAACATTAGACGGCGTTCGGTCAACGTTCAATGTTCGGTGTAATAGAAAGTAGCAATATCCGCGGGGTCCTCCTGAGTGCTATTTTCTTGTTCGCATGGTGATAAATCATTGATCACCGTAGATGATCACCGCTGTTTGCATCCTGCCACCGCGGCAGTTTTGGGCGTTGCGATGGAACTGATGCTGTGTCGCATAATAGCGGTCCATCTTTCTTTCTTTCTCCATCCCGAGTTGACTTGGCCTTTGTAATAATGAGTGCTGCCAAGCCGTCCAGTCCCAGACCCCAGTCCGCCTCGGTCGAAATGCAGGCTCCATCTTCCCGCCTCAGCCCATTGCCCTCACCGAGGCCAAATGCGAACGGATTCCCCTCGTCACCGGCGAATGCGTACCCGTCTTCGCCTCGGTTCGCGAGTGGACCTGGCGGGAAACCGGAAGGTACGCCGTCAACTCAATAAACTAACTTCTACTTGGCTTATATTTCTCTCAGGTGAGGGCTTGGATGAATGGTTTGCAGACCTCTCCAAGTACGAGGCTACTTTGGTGAGTGGCGTCCGAACTTCGTTGACGATATATGCTAATTTCGTGGTAGACCGCGATGGCCGAAGCGTCGGCGGAACCCAAGTTCAACGAAGAGCTCGGAACCATTGAGCAATGTGCGTACGCCGACCGTTTCTTTTATTCTTGACAGCTGAAATCGGCGTTCAGGGTTCAAGGTTTTGTCTGAGGCCGAGCGAACTGCTGCTTTGTACACTCTCCTCCAGCACTCGAACCAAAACCAGATTCGGTTCTTAATGGCAGTTCTGCAGCAGATGTCCGGACCGGCTGGTGGACCTCTCACCGGTATGTGGCCGTCCAGTTTCAACGCACAACTCGGACTGACCAGACGGTAGCATCCCTTGATGGATCTCTTCAAGCCAATCAAGCAAACCGTAACTTGCGCCCTCCGAGTCTGAACATTCCACTCCCGGGAACTCCTGGGACGCCCCAGTTTCCTACTCCCCTTTCGGCGCTCCCGAAAGATGCGCACAGCCAAGACGTTCTCTTTAACAACTCTGACGTCGGTAGCTGGGCGAACATGGTCAATACGCCTCTTGTTCCAATGTTCCAGAAAACTGCTGGGAACCGCAGCGACCAACACAACATGGGAATGCTCAGTCCCAGCATGTTCCCCGGTGGCATGATTAACCCGATGATGCTCAACAACATGGCGCGTTCCAACGACGCTCAGTTGAGTCAGCTGCTTGCGATGCAGATGATGATGAGTGGAATGCAGCCCGGCATGGGCATGCCGCAGCCACAGACTCAGCCCCACAAATCAGGCAAACAGCACCAGGGAAATAACTGGCGGGGGGCGCAAGGCGCCCGGTCCCAGGGAAGCGGACTGCGTAGCAGTGGCCCGAAAAGTGGCGGTCCGAAAAGCGCGTCTACTTTGGGCAGCGCGACGACTCCTCGCGAGGACGAAATCGACCCAGAACTTCTCAAGGATATTCCAGGTTGGCTGCGGAGTTTGCGACTCCACAAGTACACGGCGTGCTTTGAGGGCATGACCTGGCAAGAAATGGTCGTCCTCGACGAGCCTACGCTAGAGGCCAAGGGTATCGCTGCCCTCGGAGCCCGGAGGCGACTGCTCAAGACGTTCGACAACGTGAAAAAGAAGATGGGTATGGAGCGCGCAGAGACACCTGTCCCTGACAGCGCCGCCCCTCCTGCTAGTGCCCTCCCATCGCTCACGCTTAATGGGAATTCCGACACCGTGCCCAACGCTTCCGACCTCGTCGCTCCGCATAGCGCTGCGCCTTGACTTTAACAATGTTTAGTTTTCTCTACGCTTCTGGACGTTAACGTGTAGATATCGCATCGTCAGAGCTAGCTCATCGGTGGAACCGCATCTGTATTCTATAACTTAAAGCGCACTCTGTATTCCATCAATCTTATATATGCCTTCGCACGCCAAACAAATGACGACGCGCTCTTATCTTTTTGATTCTCATGTCGCCTAGTATTCGAGTGGCTGTCATCGCGGCGGGTCAGTGTGGACCGCCTCACAATGCGAACTCAACTGACGCGTCAGCAAGGCGCGATGGGCTCTGGGGTCGCGAGAGTGCTTACTCGCAATGGCGTCAAAGTCTTGACCAACCTCGATAACCGCTCGGAGGCAACGAAGAAGCGTGCTCGTGAAGCTGGGATGCAGGACGCGTCTTTCAAGGAAATAGGTTCTACCTGCGACTGGGTGTTATCAATCCTACCACCGAGCGACGCCTTTGCACTCGCGGAGAAGTTCCTTCAAGAATCCGCCGGAAGCACGCGTTTAGCGGCGACTCCCGCACCTGTGTTCGTAGACTGCAATGCTGTGAACCCTGCAACTGTCCATCGGATCGCGGACTTATTTGAAAAGTCGGCCTCGAAATTTATTGATGCTGGAATTATCGGAGGTCCACTCTAGTCTCTCTGGACAGACACTTTATCAGTTCTTAGCTCGTACCTCAGGTCCACCTAGTGATGACTACAACCCGACGTTTTACGCCTCGGCAGGCAACGACTCTTTGTTGGACAGTTTCGTCGGACTATCGAAATACGGGTTGAAAGTTTCCGCACTCAAGGGTGAAGGTGCGGGGATTGGCGATGCGAGCGCGCTGAAGATGTCGTATGCGGTATGCTGTAATACTTGGCGACCAGGATATATTCATTGACATTCAAACCACAAAATTAGGGCATCACCAAGGTATGCCAATTGATATACGGCCGACTACCTGATTACAGCTGCTTAGGGAACGACCGCGCTTTTCAGCACCATGATTTTGGGTATGATTCTTGTTTACTTTCAATGTGGAACTCGGCGCTGAGTGTGGATCTCCAGCGGCTCACCAGGTGATAATTAAGTTTTGAGTTTTCTAACTTGCTGATGCTTGTGGAGTCCTCGCCCGCGACGGCGGACGCCCTTCTCAATGAACTGCACGCATCGCAGCCTTTCCTGCTCAAACGCATTACAAGCGCCGTACCCCCAGTACGTTACAGTAATCTCCCACTGGCAGGATGATTTTTGCTGATAGCGCATGAAGATGGTTCCCAAGGTATGTTCCAATTCATGTGCTCAGTTAATACAACATTCTTCCTTCCCACAAGGCGTACAGGTGGGTCGGTGAGATGGAAGAAATTGCCGGGTTTGTGGGTGAGGGGGAGGGAGAAATCTACCATGGGATATCGAAGTTGTATTCGCGAATCGAGAAGGGAGACGCGCAGGACTTGGCGGTACTCGCGAACTTTGTGGATGAGGCGAAGAAAAAGCAGCAATAGATTTAATAATAGTTGCCTGTTTGGGTTAGCTTCTCGATTGCGTTAACGCTTAACGGCGGCCTCGTTTTTATTCCCGTTCATGCCATAACGTCGCCCTTCAAGCTATCCGTCCCCCATCCCGCCTTATAGCAGCATGTCCTTGACAGAGGTTGTCGCCGCACCTCCCTCTTTACCCCGATCCTCCGCGACATTCAGCACCCTCGACCGGAGCCCCCCAAAATCCAACGCCAACCCCTCTCAAAAGTCCCATCTCCGCAATCCGCGATCCGAAAAGAGCTTTAGCTCCCTTTCCACGAAAGATTCGGATGAGTCTGCGTGGGGGTCAAATTTCTGGGTTACTTTGGTCGATCCACAGGCTAGTCCTCTCGCGTTTGTTTCCTCGCTCTTTGGCTCAAACGAGAGACGCATCCAGACTCAGACGTCTTTCTTTGCTTGTCCTGCAACTGGCCAGGTCAGTTGTTCTGGCTTGAATGAGAGACCCATCACTCAGGCGTCTTTCTTTGCAGGTCAGTTGGGATCCGCCTGTCGGAAATTTCGTGCTCCCTCCGAGTGCCGACGGAGAATGGTGGGAGTTGAGCGACGACTCTCGGGGAGGTCTTCCTTACTATTATCAAACGAAGACCGGGGAGACCGTCTGGGAGCGACCTATGACCGCTTTCATTATCCCGCTCGGGATAATCCAGGTGCGGTTAACCCTCCTGCGATGTTAATTCTATTTTTCGACTCCTATTCAGAATACAGCCCTCGGTCGCCGTCTCTCACAGACGACATTTAATCGTTTATCCAAAGGTCCGCCGGAGGAGGCGCCAGGACCCAGCAGCACCCAGATTAAACGACGCTCTCAGTCATTTACCGGATCACTGCAGAATAATACCGCCCAGAATTCTGACGGCACTCAGGTTCGACGGTCGTCCTCGATCAATATATCACGCCTTCATCCCTTGACTCCCAATCTGCCTACCATTCCTGGATCCCCCGATTATACGGATGTTTCTTCGGCTCAGTCGACGCGTAAATCGACACTCTCGACTCCCGACCACCCTCACACAAAGGAAAAGGGAACCCCCAATGGGAAACCACGATTGAATGGCGACGCTGGCTATCCCGATTCGTCCCCGCGCGCTCGGTCTAAATCCTCCTCATATGTGTCACACCGATCTCCGCAGCCGCAGAGCCTCAATGCGGCTGTGGAAATGCTAACCAGCTCGCAGTCGGAAAGTGGGCATGGTTACACCGCGACGAGCAGCTCGACCGACGACGGGGCTCCCAAGCTTGTAATTCCAAGCACTCCAACTCGGAGTAAAGTTCCGCCATCGCCCCGCAGGCCCATTCCTGCTACACCAACGGGGTATTCACGGAGTGCATCTGCTCCTTCAGTTGCCCACAGAGGGATCAGCGCACCCAAACTCAACCACGGTAAGTTCTCGTTGCGTTGTCCAAGAACGTCAAGATTAACGCGAGCAGCTGCGACCATGGAAATGAGTCCCGTCAAAAACCGAGCGGCAGGGAAGCCCATCCCCGTAGAACCTCGTGTTCGCTCGCCGGCGCAACTGACTCAAAGAACCACGCTCGGTGCAGGGTGCGTCCCCTTGTCCGTTCCTTTGTACCAAACTTAATAAAATCAATTTCAGAACGTACCCAATTCTACCTCAGGATCTCGCCTCGGATATCCTGCAATTCTCCCAGTCAGATTTCGCCAAACAGTATTTTTCAACGCATCGCACGGGTTTCATATTCCGGCGACGCGTGCCGGTGACCCAGATGATGACCTGGCAAAAGGTGGCTTCATTGCCTTTTCTACTCGATTAAGCCGCTCTAAACCCCAAACAGGCCCCTTTGCACTCTCCGCTGCTAACACTTAACCGGTCGCTCAATAAGGATGCCGTCAAGATTTTCAAAGTAGTTCAGCATATTATGGGCGATCGTGATCGGGATAAACCTGTCGGAGTACGGTTACCGAACGACAACCATGTTTCTATGGTCGCCTCGATAAATGCGTCCACCACTTCGCTGGCAGGGAGCGCTGCCGGGATCGTCGAGGAGGAGCGATGGCTTCTCGGCGAAGGGTTAACGCATGGGGAACTGCGGGACGAGATCTACTGTCAGACGATGAAGCAGCTCACGGGGAATCCCCACGCGTACGCAACTTCTGGTCCACTGGTCTTCTTGTACTCACAACTTGTTCAGTGAAAGCGTGTTCAAAGGGTGGCAGCTCTTATGCGTGCTTTTGATCACCTTTCCTCCTTCGAAAAACTTCGAAACGTACCTGCGGTCGTTTATCCAGCAGCACACGACTCAGCAAGAAGGAAGAGTCGACGTGATGGCCAAATACTGCATCAAGCGTCTCAACTTTATTGCGAAAAAGGGTCCCCGAGGAAAGCCTCCAACTTCAGCCGAAATAGAGACTGCATCGGTATGTTTATCTTCCTGGCCCAAATTCGACTGGCACGCCCTGACATGGTGTTGCTGTAGGACGCTGCTTTTAACCCCTCCACCTTTGGAGAGTCGCTGGATGCGATATTTCGACTGCAGGAACGGACGTACCCACAACAAAAAGTGCCAATCATTCTTCCGTTCCTCGCCGACGGTATTTTGGCACTGGGCGGTCCCAAATCAGAGGGCATATTCCGAGTTCCAGGAGATGGTGATTCCGTCTCCGATCTCAAGCTTCGGATTGACAAAGGATATTATACCCTGGATGGTGTCGATGATCCCCATGTCCTCGCTTCGCTCATGAAGCTGTGGCTTCGAGAACTTTGCGACCCACTCGTGGTGCGTTTGATTTGGTTGCGCGTATCCGGTTTAGCTGATCGTATTTCAAAACAGCCGGACGAAATGTACAACGAATGCATAACCAACTCCAAGGACCCGGCCGCTTGCGTGCAAATCGTCGAGCGCTTACCCACCATAAATCGTCGAGTGGTGTTATTTGTGATCAGTTTCCTTCAACTGTTCCTTGAGGACAGGATCCAAAACACTACGAAGATGACACCGGCCAACCTGGCGTTGGTAATGGCACCGAATCTGCTTCGCTGCGATTCCGATTCAATGTCTGTTGTGTTCACCAATGCTCAGTGAGTACTTTCGGCGCCTTACTCTTGCCCATGACGACTAAATGCTTCGGCAGGTACGAACAAATCTTCGTGTACAACCTGCTACTGCATCTCAAATGCGGGGAAGTCGATGAGGGCTACAAGCCTGCTCATGGACTGGGCGCCGTTTCCAGTCCTACTTCCCCACCGCGCACCTCTAAATCACGATCGCGACGTCCCCCTCACTAATCTTGTACTTTCCCATAGGACTTTGTGATATACCCTCAAGTCATCTTCGCTTGCTTTCTTTTACCCATTTAAATTTATGTAGCACCTATCTGGATCGCATTACTTAGAGAGCTTTTCGTCTTCACACGCACATTCTTAGGATCGGCACTTGGCATGAATGTAACATATGTATTTTATGAGGACGCACGAACGCTACCACTTGTCAAACTCCCAATCTCGCTGACCACGGTCGTCAATTCCTTCCGTTCGCCATTCATTCCACGGGACAGATTTCTGGTTTTTACGTTGCTTTTCAAGTCTCTTGCGATTGCCAACCACCATCTGGTTGACCAATCGCTCGATATTGTTCAGCATGTCCCAAGCGCCGCTCTGCCCTATCTCATTTTCTTCTATCCACAAAGTCCTTTCTCCGACCTCCTGACGTACCTTCTCCGCTAATTCCTGTGTCTTGGTATCCATATCGACGCCGTTGACGGACATTTCCTCTAAAGCATCGTGTACGCCCTTGAGGTCTCGGAAACAATTCCACCGAGTAGCAATCAGCTCGTTGTAGGCGCTCGTGGAACAGCCAAAAACATAGGACGAGGTGGATAGATGTCGGGCATAGTCGAACATGGATAGTGCCAGGTGGGGGTCACGGTATGTGTCCCGGAAAGTCCGCATAAGAAGGGCAATGAGATGCGGATATGTTGGTGGCTGCAGCATGGGTAGTTCTCCGCCGTCAGCCTGTGCGGCCTTGAATTCCTGCAGATACGTTTGGGATTCGCCAAAGACCTCGCGCATCGCCCAGTCCAGGAGTTCCCGGTCGTTTTTGCATCCGTCCATCTCGTCTTTCTTGCGATCCAATTCCTCGTCAGCTTTCGCGGTCCATCTCATGCGTTTCGAATGTCGACGGATGGTGCCGAATAATTCTCCCATCCCAGCTCCCCCGATATCTACGGACCCACTCTGCCCCGAATTCTTCTCCTTCTCGCTCATGGAGTCGAAGATCATGTTGAAAATTTCGTTGAAAGCGGAAATTTCTCGGGCAGTCATAGTGTGTCGTCTCGAACGTCGAGGCCCGACTCCCGACTGAGGAGGAATGTGGTCTGGTATTTCTCTAATATCGGACAAAACCTCGTCCCATGGTCCTTGCCTGCAGACAATGAATATAAAGCGTCACACGCGAGTGGCCACGCACGGAGTATCAGGCTTTTGAGGAGGATGAGAGGAGACGGTATTGTTGGTTGACATCGTCCGGCAAGGAACGCGACGAAAGGGGGAGGATAAGGGCAATCGACATTTAGAGGGCGCCCGGTAAGCTGCTAGTTGCGCACGGACTCAGCAACGCAACGCTGGCTGAACAAGAATATGCAGACCTGTTTCCGAAATTTGGCACAGACGCGTGCAGATTGCTCGCGAAGAAGACTGCATCGGCGAAACGGAAGAAGAAAATTGTTTCGCGCCAAGACACGTGCCGGACAAACAAAGGTGCTACAACCGCTCGCGTCCAAATTTGGTAATAAATTGTGAGACCGGTCCAAAGTGGATCCTTCTGACAAAACTCGTTCGTCCCGAAGGCTTGAATCGTCCCTTAGAGCGCCAGGAGAGGTAGAGGCTGCGCGCTTAGAACGAGTCGAGTCGACCATGGGTGTGGTCTTGAATGTACAGCTACTTAGGGGTTGAGGCGCCCAAAAGGGAGTGTGACATGACGTAATCTGTGACACGCGCTTCGGCCACGATCTCCTCTGAGACAATAATTTCTCTTATACTAGCTGAGGGCGATTTTCGCGTCGCCGATGCTGTGAGTGTCTATTGGACCCTGTGACATACGCCTGAATTTCCTAGCGCCTCAGACTGGAGTGGGTCTGGGGCTTACCGTACAACCACCTCGATGAACACTTTCGAACGTTCCGTATGTCCCATCTTCGACTCTTTATTGCGGCCAAAAACTCACTCAATCCTCTAGATGACCCCAATCTGCACGCCATATTAACAGATTGCGCGCTTCTTCTGATACCACACCGTACCCTAATCCGCGATCTCGCGCATCGCATCATTATGGCACGTCGACCTCATATCCAAGAGGTGCGGAGAAATTTATGACCTCGGGCTCAATACTTACCATTCCCTCCTAGCTGTACAAAGATTGCACCTCTTTTGAATACATAATTATTCCCATCGACGCTGCACATCCCACTCCACCACACATAATAGTCTCTGAACTGCCTCCTCATATTGCCCTTCTCACCACTGCGGCCAAGATATTCAAATCCTGGGCCCTCCTCATCGGACAGGAGTGCCATGAGCTGTGATTCGCGCTTATTGATAATAGTCTCTGAACTGCCTCCTCATATTGCCCTTCTCACCACTGCGGCCAAGATATTCAAATCCTGGGCCCTCCTCATCGGACAGGAGTGCCATGAGCTGCGACTCGCGCTTATTGAGCGCTCCAAGATGGCCAGTCATGACGGTCGGCCTCTGTACGACCTCCACAACCTCACCCAGATTGAGGACGTATTCTCGCGCTGGACTTACATGCACCGTGTTCCCGAAACCTTCCTGTCTGGTGAAGATTTACACCCAGCACCAGCCGAAGGGGACGAGAGTGCGAAGACCAGGGTGGAGCCGGAATCCCCGTTCCGCGGTAAACAGGCGGACTGGGAGGTCGGCAGCTCGGTGTCCTGTCGAGACCCTGAACCCAAACGACGCCTACTCCCATTCGAACTAGTGTTGCCGGTGTCGGGTTCAGAACCGATTCTGAACCTGAACCGAACCCGAACCGAACCTCAGTTGAGGTTCGGGGTTCGGCCAATGCTGGATTTTCCCGAACCTGTTCGGACATGTGCGAACCGGTTCGAACCTGAAGGTTCTGAGGGTGTATTTAGCGATATTTTTTACCGATTTTCAGCCCAAAAACTCCCCCAGCATCATTCCATACCTGGTGAATAATCTTTGTGCTGAAATATGTGGGTGCTTCACTTGGTGCGGCTCATAATCATGCCCCCGAAGCACCGGGATGGTACTGATTATAGTTTGAAGTGTCGACGAGGGCAAGCAAGGGGGGATCGGGATTTGAAAGTTGGATGAGGGGTCGATATTTTTTTTTCAACCTTGACTTGACCCCCCCCCCCCCCCCCTCCCCCCTATATCAGGAAGGAGTTCCCACCTCCAGCGCCGGGCCGCATTCTCCGGACTTACCGCCACCTACCAAATTGGTTCGTGACAGCACCATTACTTGATTTTAGTGTTTGAGGAGCATTGCACTCTATAAAAATATCTGGAATAACTGCTAAGACCTCAAGTAGACCTCCAGAAATTTTTGGAATCTCACCTCAGGACCACTTGAAGAGAACTTTTGGTTGAATTTGGGTGGCAATATTATGTTGGCACACATCCTGAGGTAAGTAGGAAGCAAATCTTGAGGTTTCTCACTTGGTGGAAGCTCTGAAATGCCTCTCCTGGCCTTTTCCTCCTCTCCCATAACTTATAGTTAGAAGTTTTTTTCAGCCCCGCTCAGACCCCCCCCCCCCCCCCCCCCCTCCCCCCGTCCGGAATTTTAATCCCGATCCCCCCTTGAGGGCAAGGAATACTCATTTTGAGCTGGTGGAACAGGACTTGTCTGTGATCTGAGTACCTACCATGCATTCAACAAGTAAGTATGTCTTTTCAGAATATTTTTTCACCCCAACAGTGACTGTCTAAAAATTACAGGTTCAATCAGGGTTCGAACCCCTTCTGAACCTGAACCGAACCTGTATGAACCGAACCCGGGTTCGGGGTCGGTCAGGTTCGGGGGTTCGGATTTTTTGGCTAAAAACCGGACCGAACCGGACATCGGCAACACTAATTCGAACTCGAGCAGGACTTTTCTCTGACTGACGGCGACGACGATGATGCCAGCGACGACAATGCCACCGACTCGGACGACGAGGATGTGCATGGTGAGGCCGCTTATGCATCGGTGAGGGATATCGAGGGCTAGGTGGCGGATGTTGTGTGCGCAGACGCTGACCAGACGCTCGTCAACAACCTGCAGATCGAGCCTGATCCTAGCGAGAAGACACGTCTCCCATGGAGTCTCGATCTGGACAAGCCAGATTATCGTTTGAGGCATAGTCCGCGCATTACCGCATAAATGTAATCTACTTCAGCCCGTTGTACACTTTGATTTTTTCTTTAAGTCGCGTCAATAACTCCTTGTTTCGCACTTGATTCCTGACGGTGATGTCAACGAACATAGGCCCTTCAGCACCACACCCGTGACACCGTTTTCAGCTTCTCCTACCTTCACTCGCAATGCAAATCTCTAGATCCATGGCTTCGTGTGTCTGCTGTGTGTTTTGTATTACAAAATAAATACAACCCTGGAGTTTAAACGGCGGTACAAAGCTCCCGAGTTGTCACGGTCGGCCGTGGACTTCAACAAACCCACTGGAGTTCCATGAACCACCCCGCGATTTCTGCTCCATTAAACCTCATCCTCAAGTCCTTGGCTCAAATAGCACACAGCGCACCGCTCGCGTCCAAATTGGGAAATAATTGTAAGACCGGTCCAAAGTGGATCCTTCTTCTGACAAAACTCGTCCCGCTAGAGCACATTCGACTTTGCGCGACTTGAAACTCAATTCGCCACGGCTCAATAAATCACCGATTCCGAAGGTCAATAGGGTCTGGTTGTACATTGCAATTGCGACACAGAAAATTGTTTATGAATGGGTAAACTCGGGCTTGCGTTTCTCAGCAAAAGCGGCCATGGCCTTGGAAAGAAGGATGTTAATAAAAATAGGCCGCCGGCACCTCATCACTCACCCTCTTTTTGATCCTTCGTTGCGAAAAGGCCGTGGAAGATCCTCCTTTCGAAACGCAATCCCTCGGCCAAATTAAGTTCGTATGCTCCAGAAGTCATTTAGTCTATGTGCTTCCATAAAAGCGAAATACACACCGGCGTTGACGACCTCTTTTCCGGCCTGGACAGCAATTTGGCCTTTGCTGGCAATGGTCTTGGCCATTTCAATCGCCTCTTTAACGACTTGCCCTTCGCCGTCACTGACAACCCTGCTGACCATTCCCCATTTTTCGGCTTCTTGAGCGGAAATGTTGCGACCTGTCAATACCATCTCCATAGTCCCGTGACTTTCCGATGATGTGCGCGAGACGTTGGGAGCCTCCTCCTCCGGGAATGACACCGAGGTTGATTTCTGGTTGACCGAATTTCGCCGTAGGTGATGCGAGAATGATGTCGCACATGAGCGCGAGCTCACATCCGCCGCCAAGCTATTTAGACGTTTGAGGGAACAAGAAACAGGGTAGGATGCAGGGAATCTCACAGCATACCCGCTAACCGCAGCGATAATGGGCTTGCGGGTCTTGCTCAGTGCGGCCCAGTCTTCAAGGAAGCGGCTCTTGAAGACATCGGAATCTGGGGGCGGATTCAGAAACAAAAAACCCGAGGGAAGACGCAAAGCCAACATTCTTTGTCTTTCATCTCTTTGATATCGGCTCCCGCTAAGCAAACCCGTTAATAACCGACCAAGTTGAACAGCTTGTACTTGACGCACCGGCAAAGGCTTTCTCGGAACCCGTTAGAACGACGGCTCCAATGGCGTCGTCAGCGTCGACCTCGAGCAAGGCTTTATTTAGCTCGGCGAAGAGTGGGGAACATAATGCGTTCAAGGCTTTGGGCCGGTTCAACGTGATGAGAGCTACAGCGGGTTCTGGTCGAGCGACGATGATATACTCGTAGTTGCTGGAAGACATAAATCGGATGCTCGCGGTGCGATTGAGGAAAGGTTTCAAGTTGCGGGGACCGTACGTGGCGAGCCTGAGAGAAGTTGGCCGCAAGAGCAAAGGCATTCAAAAGTCGTTCGCAGTACAGTTCCCTTATTCCCATCGGCCCGAGCATTCCCGGTGGCGGGTCATTGTGATCGACGACGCGCTATCTCCACTGGGATGATCATCTCAACCAACGCCACCATGCAATCCGAGTCTGAGGAATCGCAGTCGGATGGTGGTGCGTTGCTTCGCTCAACACGCCGGAAAGCTGACATGACGACGCAGCGCCCCGGTTTCACCCTTTGTTTTCCTCCCAAGATGGGGACATCGTTTTATCGGCCAAGGGTGGCCTCTTCTTCCGTATCCACTCGTTCACCTTGAAGACAACGTCAGCCTGGTTTCGGGCAATGTTATCCCTGCCTCAGGGACAGTCTCATTCCATCTCAGAAATCATCTACATGGACGAAGATGAAGGCAAGTAACTATTTGTTCCAATGGAACACTAAACGAACAAAGTTCAGATACGCTGGGAACTACTTTTAAGAATGGTTTCTGGCCTGCCCCTCTTGCCCATCGTCAATTACGACGTGGGTCGACAGGATTCTTTTTGCTGCCGAAAAGTACGACATGCCTGTGCGTTGTTTCGCTCAACACGCCGGAAAGCTGACGTGACTCGACGCAGGGCCCCATGTCGGTTATGCGTCTCCTCGTTATGACGCCACCTCTCCTGGACCAACCATTCCGCCCTCTACACTGTCTCTTGTCGATATGGCTGGGAAGAGGAAGCACGATTTGCTTCCACCCAGACTTTAACTCACTACTTGTATGACCCTGAAGTACGCCCATTACTTGAGCGATTGTCCACGGATGCCCTGCTTAATTTATTCGACCTGCACCATAACCGGAGAGAGGGCGTACGATTTTCTCTCTATACCCAATCGTATCTCATTCATCTCGTGTAGACTTCGAGACCGGCTGGATAAACCGCCATTTGTCGCATCGGAGAGTTCTTCAAATTGTGGGAATTGTCATGCCCCAATCGACTACCACACTTGGCGAGAATTAAAGTACAGGATGATTCAGGAAATCGAGATTCGACCCCCTCGGCGACACGATTCTCGACAAGGGACTTTCTGATTGGCCTGAAGCCAAGGCATGCTGGTTGGCGAAAATGCCCCAATCGTGTCTGCCAAAGGTCCTTGTATGATCAAGTAGGTTTTCAGCAGCTCGGTGTAGAGTTGGTTTAACAAAGGTGCAGGATCCTACGTGCCGCATCATCCGGGAATTAATCGAGGGCGACGAGCTACCTCGGTCAATATAGACATCCTTCGTCTGTAGCTCTGTAATTTTTCTATATGTATTGCTCAAATATGTATTGTTAATGTACTCGATTCGAACGAAGGACGAACAGACCGTTGCGGTTTTCAATTTCATCGCCGCGACGTGCCGCAAGTGTTCGGGCCGTATCCTGCCGGATCAAGCGGGGCATTGCCCGTTGATTGCCCGCGCTCGCATGCTCAGCCTGCACCAAAGCCGCCTCGACCTTTACCAGAGTGGACACCTAGCACTTTGCTCTGACCCTCGGAATGAAACGCGGCTTTCTCAGTAACAAAAAGAGTCCCAAATCATCGCCGGCACCCGGTACCGACACGAAAACCGTTGGAGGTATCTCATTCGCCCTACACCACCAAGATCGATATTTACTCTGCACCAAGCATCGGATGGCGCCCAGGCTGACTTTCAGCTCTCAGAAACGTGCCGACCGTATTCTGAAGATCCGCGTATTATCGAGGCGGATTACCGGCATGGCCAAGCTCCAGAGGCATCACACTTCCTTTATGTGCCGTCTACGCCAGGGGACGGCACTATCGTCTTCCTCGACCATCTGGCCAATATCCAAATAATCTCGAGCTGGGATATTTGGAGAAGTCGGCCGCCTCCAGCTATCCCGGATCCTCCCTATGTCTTGGAAGGGAGTTCTGATCGAGGGATAAAAATGGTCGCCCGGCGCCCAATAGCAATGGCGAACTTGTTGCTTTAGAACGCCCGCTTGTCGTTAGTCCGAACCGATGTGGCCATCGCGGAAGACCAAAGTGCATCTGGCATATTTTATCGAGCTGCGTTATCTGGCCTCTCTCCCCGCGACGCTCAGTACGATAATGGCGTTGCGCAATTCTTTGGTCCCGAGCAGGAACCTATTCTGGGGACGCTCCTCACAAATTATCAGCCCGTCACAATCCCCGATATACCACACACCGAATATTCCGGCTTATTCCCCGTCCTCTGCCGCGCCAACCACGACTGTTCCCCCAACACCAACTTCTTTTTCAACCCGCGTTCATTCACCGGACAGTTTCATGCTGTACGTGCCATCGCGAAAGACGAAGAGATTACGGTGATGTATAGCGAACTGGCTGCGCCTCGTCACGAGCGACGCGCAGAACTGCAAGAACACTACAAGGTCAGCCTTCGGGATTTCCAAGCGATAATGCTCTTGACTCGGCAAGATTACTGAATCTTTTCGAAGTTCTTGTGTGAGTGCTCTACATGCTCTCTCCCGCCGGATCTGGCCGAGAAGAGCGATAGTCGACGGAGGGCCATCGGGGCGCTCATCCCTATGATGCACGCGGGAAGCTATGCGGACGACTTGTCAATGGCTCGCATCGAGGAGCTGTTGAACTGGGCGACCGAGGAAGGGATGTACGCGCTGTACGCCGAAATTCTGGTGTATGGATTTGGGCTTGCAATGAAGCTCAGAGCTCCAGATGTCGCGCGGAAGTGGTCCCAGATGGCAGCGACGGCTTTCAAGATTTTAGACGGCGCCGATTCGCCGCGGCTGAGCTGATATATCTAGTCGATACATATAATTGTTGGTTTTTTATTTCACAGGGCGCAACGAGTATAATTATCTATGAGGTGATTTTGACAACGGCGAGTTTACTGCGAAGCAATCCAAAGGAAATTGAACACACATGTTCTATTTCTCTGGAGCGCAACCAATGTCTGTCTCCGTGTTTGTGCTATGGCATGACCAAAAGTGTCTGGATTATATTGGGTACGGTAACACCCAGTCGACAAATGGTTGGGTAGCAAGCAAGAATAAAGATCGTTCAAGGATCAGTGAAATGTAGGATCCACGGAGATGATTGGCTTCTGGCGAAAAAAAATACATTCGCAACAGACAGGGCTACATCATGTGCGTGTAACATCCTGCAGTCTGTGGTACAACTCGGGGATGTCAAGCCCCACCAGCCCGGAGGTCACCTCGGAAAAGATGTAGACGACATTCGGCGCGACAGTTACTGGCAAGTCGTATGTCGTTTGAGTCGTGGGATGGAGGGAAATTAACCCAAATGGGCGCAAGAAGCCGCAGCTTTGCACCACTCACTCAGTAACTCCGAGGCAACTCGAGCACCTTCTCGCTGATGTAGTTGAGGATCATCTCGCGGCTGACGGGGGCGATCCGTGGCACCAGGCACTCGCGGAACCAGCGCTCGACGTCGTACTCGACAGCATACCCCATTCCCCCGTGTGTGAGGACAGCCCGTTCGCAAGCAGTGAAGGGCGGGCCTCGGCGGCCATGTATTTGGCCGAGTTGGCTGCCACCCCCGACGGCGGTCCTGTCGCATCGACGCGTCATTTCTGCTGTCGTCATACAGTCGGGCGGCGTGGTAGGTGGCTAGCTTGGCCCCCTCGAGCTTCATGTAGGCATCGGCCAGTGGGTGGGCAATGGCCTGGTTCATCCCGATCGGGCGCTGGAAGACGACACGTGTGCGTGCGTATTCCGCTGCCTTGCGAGCGCCGCGTAGCCCAGTCCCTAGCGCTTCGCCTGCCAGCATACATCGCTCGGCGTTCATGCCGTGCAGGATTATTTTGAACCCTTTCTCTTCCTCCCCGATCAATGTGTCGGCGGGGATGCGGTAGTTCTCAAAGAAAACCTCGTTCGCGTCCACCCCGCGTCCTCCCATCTTCTTGATCCGCTTTAGTTCCAAGCCCGGTTTGTGAGCGGTCCGAGGTCGATGCAGAACAGGGACAAACCCTCGCTGGGCTTCTTGACTTCTTCGAGGGGGGTCGTGCGAGCGAGCAGGATCATCTTCGAGGCCACTTGGGGCACAAGTAATCCAAATCTTCTGGCCCGTCACTGAGTACGAGCCGTCGGGCAGCTTCTTTGCCATTGTCGAGAGTCGGAGGGTATCGAGACCGGCATTAGGCTCTGTCACGCCGAAGCAGACGCGCCATTTGCCCGAGATGATGTTCGGAATTGTACTCTCCAACTGGTGCTTGGTGCCAAACTTGGCGAGCGGGTTGTGTCGCGTAGACGTTAGCGTGGATCGACTGTGCGCCTTGCATCCCGGCACCCGACCTCGGCGATGGTCTGCATCATCACGGTGGCCTCGGAAATGCCAGTCCCGATCCTCCCAGCGATTCCGGGAAGCGCGATGCCTAGCCAGCCATCTTTGGAGAGAGCGGCAATGGAACTCCTTCGGGTCCTGCTCGTTTTTGATCGCGCTCTTGCCAGTAGGTGTTGGGGAATTGGGCGCAAACCGTCAACACGGGCCTCTCGAACGGTCAATTGGTTCTCGGTAAAGCCTGACGTGCTCATCAACCGCCTGGCTGCTGAAGTCGAGAACCATCCCGTCTAACATACCCCGGCAGACTCGTTAGGAGAGTGTGTCGTAATCTGGGGGAGTCGGTGGCTCTGCCATAGATTGCGATTCGAGAAAAGGATGCTGCTCGCGAGTGACCGGGCCATCGTTTGCGGTACTTCAAAGTTCGGCGTAGCGGGATGGGAGGCTCTTGGCGAGCCAAAAGAACTTTCCCCCTTCGGTTGATGCCTTAGAGGACGCTGCGGCTTCCCGTTGGCGAAGAAGAAACTTGAAAGGAGCGGCTGGCCGATCCGAATTTTCCCAGGATTTGACTGTTGCGTACTCGTTGGAGAGGGAAAGTTGAGTGGAAAAAATTAACCCAGAACGGCGAGGTAGAGCAATTGGGAGAGCCAATTCCGCTCCGTCGTTCAATGAGATTGCTGGAGTCGAATTCTATGTTGCGGCAGGTCGCAGTTTGGACGAGCACGGTGAACGGACCGTTCAGCCGAAAAAATCAATGGCAAAAGAGAAAAAAAAATCAAGCGCGCTAATTAAATAATACTCAAACCCACCACCCAATTGTTACAGGGCTGCCATACATGGAGCGTGCAGGAGAAAAAATCAAGTAGATTCGCGACAGACGAGACTGGAGCATCCAAGATTTCTTTTGGCTGCCGCGCAGGGATGAGCTCGACCAGCTCGAGGGGGTAGCGTCAAAAAGATGCAGTCGACATTTGATATTTTTGCTCAGTTCACAAGTACATACAGTCAGTTCAGCGTTCTCTCCCGTGGCGCTGGCAGCATTTCTCCTCTATCAGGGGGATATAGAGCATCTGTCACTCGAATATAATTTCGCGCCGACGGTAGAGACTGCGGCAATGCAAAGAGCACGGACTCCAAATCTTTCCGCTCCGAATCTTTCGGGCATCAGCTGTAGAGTCGGGGAGATCATACAATACCACTATGAACCGGATTTCTCGAATGGCGGCCAAGTTCGTGTTCAACTTGAGTGCCGCGATCCACTGAGGGAGCGGCTTCCACAAGTGATTCTTGCTGCCACCGCTCCGAACACTGAAACTCAGAGTCTCAAGTCGAGAATGAGGAATGACGTTTGCCAGTATGCACTCGACATTTGGTGAAGCCCATCCGGAGGGGCCGGTGGCATGGCGAACGGAGACCGAGACTGCGTCTTCGATCTTGAGGTGCCGCAGGCCAGTGTTGTGAAGAAAGTCAAGCATACAGACCTTATTGCGAACTGACAGCTCCTTCAGTTAATTGGTCGGAAAAGATAAAAGCCTCGGCAAAACATACCAATATCATTAGGCAGACACAGATATTGGAGATGTCCACCCAAATGATGCAAGTATTGGATATAATTTGTGAAAAAATCGGTGGGAAAGAGTCCCAGGTGATGCACCGTTAATGCTGGTGTCCTAAGAGAAAGGATGGGGCCTCTCGATTCCCCTGACGGCGGGCAAACAGTCCGGATCCCAAGAGAGCGTCACCGTCTTCAATTCAAGGTGCGGGAATGTGAAGGTGGTCTAAAGAAGGCTCTCCAGTTGACATCATAGAGTTCTAGATCCTGCAACGCAGGAAAACCCGTCATGAAGCGGGCAAAGCTGGCATATGACGGGAATTCCCCCGACAAGTGGAGAATGTAAGCATGGGAAGCGTGACAGCGAAATCTGCTGGGAAGCTGCACCATAGGTTAAGGTGCCGCAGCTGCAAAAATTGGGGCAGCATCTTCAAGACGGGTATATGGTTTCTTGGTCCCCGATTCCAGCGGTGTTTTGGGTTCGAGCAAAGAAAAAACTCGACGGGTAGTCGCGAACAAGGTACTTGTCGGAGATTGTACAATGTCGATGAATGAAAGAATCGGTTGCGTGTCATAGTGGTGGTAATGAACGAGCAAGTTCATTTGGCCTCTGGCCAAAACCATCCATCCGCGGCAGACGAGGCTGCAGGATCGCAGGTCTTGCGGGCTGCCGCGCAGGCCTTGGATGATCAAAGAGCTCGGGAGGTAATGGAGGTAATGTAGGAGCCCACAGCTCGAGGGAAGAAAAGCCGCCGAGTACTTTGTGCACCTGCGGCATGAGAGTCAAGTACAAAGTGCCCTAAAGCGCCCAATCTGAGGTTGCGATAACTTGAAGTTGCGATCAAACCTATTTTCGCACGTGCGGTTTGCTTGAA
>JARJCM010000556.1:0-45801 GCA_029233265.1 Mycena alexandri | reverse complement strand
TGCAGGCTCAGGTCTGAACACCCAACAAATCAACACACGCCTTGTGTGTGTGCTTGAAACTGTAGGCAGAAAGTTAGGTGAGAGGTCAAAACTTCTTTCTGAAAACACTTGCCGTTGATCTTGATCCCGTTGTTCCGTTTTCAGATTGCTTTCTGCCTACATCTATGGGTCCAAATTCTGTCCCAGGTTTGTACCTGTCAGTAAGCTCAACCTGATTTAACCCTCCAAACAGGCCCTTCTCGCAATATCTGCTTGAAATCGGCGGGATTCAGTTGTGACTCCGCCGCTTGCGGCTATGTTGATTACGGCAACACATCGAAACAGCGCGCCTATCATGACTGTTGCCGTGCGCGATGGGTGCATGAAGCATACGATAATGTTCTTGTCCCCAAGAATGTCACCGTGTGTGCAGTGTTCCTGCGTGCAAAGGCCTCGATAAAGTTACAGCCAAGAAAGGCTGTAACCTCGGGGTGTCGTCTGAGCTCTCTTCTCAGACGATCATGCCGTTCGGCGACTCCAATTGGGTTAGAGTTGGCCGATACGGAATTGTATTATGCACCTCTTGTGGTGCGGTCTTCCGGGAGCCCTAACCCAGCTAACCGTGTTGACAATGGAATTGAAATGTTGTCTGAGTGCTCTTCTCAGATCATGCCGTGTGGCAACTCCAATTGGGTTAGAGTTGACCATTGCGGAATTGCCTGCGTTGAATATTCGTCTCGCGGTAACCTTAACCCAGTTGTCCGTGTTGACCATGAAATTGGAATGTCATCTCAGATCATGCCGTGTGGCAACTCCAATTGGGTTAGAGTTGACCATTGTGGAATTGCCTGCATTGTATATTCGTCTCGCGGCAACCTTAACCCAGTTGTCCGTGTTGACTATGAAATTGGAATGTTATGTGAGATCACGCCGTTTGGCAACTCCAATTGGGTTAGAGTTGACCACTGCGGAATTGTATTGGATTGCAAAAATTCATCTCACGGCGGCCCTAACCCAGCTGTTAACCGTGTTGACCATGACCTTGGATTTGGAATAGCCTCCATCGGAGTTTGTTCAATGCCGTTTGCTTACCAGCTTCTTCGCCGAGACCATGAATTTGAACTTGGAAGAGGCTTCATCACGGCGTCACCAGAGTTTAGAGGATGGCTTTCAGGCCATCAGGTTGCACTAGGCTCCACTGGAGCATTATTGACCACTAACTCAAGTGTCGCGCTCATTTTTCTCTGTGCTTGCCAAACTGACTTTTTAGATGGCCTGGTTCTTCCACCGTTGGTATGTTGGTTCATCCGCTTTTATAGGCAGGTATTGAGTTCTCTGCGACTACTAAGACTTATGCTAGTCCGCTTTCTGCTCAATTCCTTTGAGGCATGGGCAATGATTGCCTACCGATCAGAGTATGACATGCTGCAGAAGCATCGAGACATATTGGTACGACTTAAGTTAGGAACCCTGAGACATACTATGCGTGCCCCATGATTTTTCTGCCCTCTTGCATCGGACACGTTCAACCATCATCCCTTGAGGTTTAAATCACCAGATCTGGTCGGGTCTCCTTATAATCTTGCATATGTTGAGGATCTTTGGCTGGTGGATGAGTCTCCAGGACATTTATTTCTCACATGATGTTTGCAATATTTCCGATGAGCCTAAACCTGCTGAGAGATTCGCTGGAGGTGGCCGGTCTCCGATGTGGTGCCTGCATCCCTGCTGGCTGAACACACCAGCTGGTCTGAAGAGCCCGAGGATCTGAAAGCGGCAGAATTTGTTTACGTTGCACATCTTACTGTTGGTGAAGCGAGTGATCTTGTCAAAATTCATCCGGAATATACAAGCCGAACAATCCCCATCAAAGAGATAGCGGGGTTTTTTGTCGCAAACGGTCCTTATTAATATTGCAAAAATTCATGGTGTTTGCATGTCATACTCGTCAAGTCAATATCCGTGTTACGGAGCTTGTTTGACTCACACCGATGTGCGAGATCGTGAAACCTATGCCACAGTTTTTTGCACCAAGTATTGATGGAGTTGCACCCGCGTGATCTCCCCTCTTGATCAAAAAAAATTGATTTAAAATGGCCAAGAAGGCGGAAAAGAAGTCACACAAGCGTAAAAAACAAATTAGCCGAACCAAGCACCGCTTCCCAGCGCAGAAAGACACGACTTATGGCTATTGAGAAGGCCCGCATGAAGGATATTGCTTGATCTAGTGAGCCCGATTTCCCTCCAAATCCTCCAACCAAAAAATTACTCCACAAAATTGCTCGGGGGTTTGCGAAGAAATGGACCCGGCTGCATTTGAAGAGGCTGGGTGCGCAAGTATGCGGTCAGTTGACTACTCTATGTGAGCTCACACCACTTGCCAGTGCTCCATACTCGTTAGATCCACTTGAGAGAGAAGGTGTCACTCGTGTGGAGCGTTTGTCTGATACAGATGAGGTGGATGAGCTTGATGGCCCCGTCTTAGATTCAACGTGTGACTCTGTATGTGTGGATTGTGAGATACATCTCGTAAAGGGCGCTGTTCCACCCCTTGCTCTAGCCAATGGCTTTGGATTGGTGCAGTCCCCGAGGTTCTGAAAGGTCTTTCCTTTGCGGAGAAATTGCTCATTGCTCGAATCCGGCACAACCGGTGCCTTGTAAGGGTCTCATCGGGGCGTGCAAAAATGATGGCAAATGTTATTATGTTTTCCAATCCTACGTTTAAGGTGTATAAGGAACTTCCACCCAGTAGGAGTGAGATTGAAGATGTTTGGCGTTTATATTCACAGGTCCTGTTCAACCTACACCAGAGGACTACGAACGAACTCCAATGCTGGTACGACGCAACAAGGTTGCTGCTGCACTTCAATGGTTGAAGATAAATCACAAGGGACTATCATGATCTGGTCATTTCTGAGGAAAATCTGAATACGTATGAGCTATCCGGGGTACCGGTAGTTGTCGACTATAAACGAATGGAGACTGGTAACGGGAACAAGCTCCCGACCGAAATGAGTGTGCACGAGGTTGAAGACGATGTCGGAACGACAACGGGACAATGTCCATTCACGGTACATGGTTTATCCGGAGGCTGAATATGAGCAGATGGATATGCAGGACTGTCAAAACAAAGGCTTTGAACCATTTGATGGCTGAAGGAAGGACACTAGGCATAGGTCACTCAGTGAAGCCAGAGGTCAATGTACGATAACCCCCAGGCCCTATCCACAGATGTTTCCGTGGCTCTTTCCCTATGGGTTAGGGGGGGTTCGAGAATCAACATATTGTTGGTCGTATATCTGAAGATACACACAAGAAGAAGCTACTTATGTATCATGACAAACGGTTTCAAACAGATGTGTATTTTCCGATTGTTGCATTCAACCACTCTCAAATGAAGGCCTCCGCTACCTCGAGTTTCCTGGTTGCAAAGCGCATGCAATTTCCAGAAATTGCCGACCGCCTGCTTGATCTGAATATCCCTGTTCTGAATAATATTTCAGACCGAATGGTTGATGGGGAGATTGTCAAACCAACGACTGAAGATGAGAAACAGTGTTTTGATGTACTAGCAGATATTGACAGTGTTTGCGGGAGGTGTACAGGGTTCCCTGACTTCAAAGAAGTATATGCGAAACGAAATTTGGGCAATGACCTCCTTTATGGGGGCTCCCACATGGTTCATTACTCTCTCCCCAGCTGATATTGCTCACCCGCTATGTCTATACTATGCCGGTTCAGATGTGAAGTTCACACCCCAGATATTGAGTTATGATGAGCGTTACCTTCGAATCTCTTCAACCCTGTTGCAGCTGCTCGATTTTTCGATTACATGGTCAAGGCATTTATCAAGCATGTACTAGGTGTCAATTCAGGCCACCGTGGACTATATGGTGAAACCGGAGGATACTATGGAACCGTTGAGCAACAGGGTCGTCTAACCTTACACCTACACATGTTGCTGTATATTAAGGGTGCCTTGCCACCACAGGAAATTCGGAACAGGCTGATGAATCCAGGCTCTGAATTTGAACAAGCATTGATCAAATATTTGGAAGGATGTCACGTCGGAGAGTTCCACGGTGGAGACCTTAATGCAATGCGTATGAAATACCCGGCTCCACCACAGGAAACTCGTCCCCAGATCACTATTCTTGGAGAGCTGAAAAAAGCACCAGAGAATGAGCAGGCTGCATCCGGTGGGACAGAATACCAGAATCCAACACTGACAATGCCGGTTCCACCTCCAACTTTATGTAACAAAAAGACATGCTCTGGTTGTACAGAGTGTTCACGGCTGTCACGGTGGTGGAGTAACTTCTGGAGTACAACAGATGATCTTATGTTGAAATCTAATGTGCATACTCACCACAAGGCATATGAGCCAACAGCAAAGGAACGGCGCGCCAGGGTCACAAAAGGAGCCAAGGTCAAGTCTAAGGGTGCAAAAGGATGCCTGAACAAGGAAGGCATATGTATGGCCAGGTTCCCCCGTGAATTATTCGAAAAGTCAGTGGTAGATCACTCCGATGGCTCCTTAAATGTTAAGAAACTCGAACCAGACATCAACAATGTTACCCCGATGCTCACATACTGTCTCCGTTGCAATACAGATGTTACGAGTCTTTTATCCGGTACAGCTATCAAAGCCATAGTTGCATATATCTCCGACTATGTATCAAAAGCAAGCCTAAAAAGTTACCAAGTTTTCTCATCAATGTACGATGTTTTGCACGAGAACTCTGACCCCCTCGATGCTGAAGTCAAACGGAAGGACAAATGTCGGCGACTACTGATGAAAATTGTGAACTCTTTGTCAACAAAAAATGGAGATTGGCAGCCCTATGGCGGCAATGTGTCTGTTAGAGAACCCAGACCATTACACCAGCCACACTTTCACTATTTGTTGGTGGCAGAATTATGTTTCTGAAGTTCGACGTGCGTGGTACACGGCCAATTCGGATGCAAAAGAGGATTCAGATGCTTCACAGTCTTCGGACAGTGATGATGAGTACTCTGAAAATGCTGATGGAGAGGAAAATGGCGGAGATGCCTTTCTTGACAAAGTGGTCTTAACAAGGTCAAACCAGAGGATTGTTGGAGCATCTGCTGTAGATGATTACAAATACAGACCACAGGAACTCTCACACCTTGCTCTGTACGAATGGATTCAATGTGCCAAGCGAGTTAAACGAACTCCGGCCCAAACAAAGAAGTTTCAACTGTGGGTTGACACACACGAGAAAGGGCCAGTAATTAGAGATGAGAAAGAGGAGAATGAGGATATGAAGGTTGACATAAATGCCATTAGTGATGATGTTCGTTGGCTACCATTTTCCCCAGATCATCCACTATATCTAACCCATCATGTTCGGGTGATGATGTCCGACACGCAATCCGTGATTCCAAACTTTATTGGTGGACCACTTCCTCGCAGGGATGCAGGTGACCGTGAATATTATTGTTGCACAATGCTGACCTTGTTCAAACCATGGCGGACTGGAATTGAACTCAAAGAAATGGGAATGGACTGGGAAACAGCATTTGTGCTCCACAACTTTTCTCCTCGTCAGTCAGAGCTGATGAATAACTTCAATATCCGCTATGAATGTAATGATGCACGGGATGATCATTATGCAGAAGTCAAGCGAAAAAGTAAAGAAGCCAGAAGATGTCAACAGAATGCATATCTCGGAGATGAGGATGATGATGAGAACGATTTTGATGGTGTAAATGAAGACATTGCAGCTGATGACAATGGCGAGGGTCCAGATTATGGTGTTCCGGGACCTGCCAATCGAGTGCAAATGAAGAAGATGGCAGCAATGAAAGACATGATAACTGAGGCTGGATGGTTAGATCCAGTAGCCACAGATGATATGGGAGAAATATATACATTCACCCCCGAACAACCGTTGGTTCCAGCAGGCTGGCGAGCTGTAATCACAACATTGCGAGAAAATATATTGAGCACCAGATTGAAGAACCTTCCAGCCAGGAAAAAAACAGCAGCCCAGTCACAAACCCAACCAGGTTGAGGTCCTTGGAAGTGAGTATTTTTCTAGGCGATTCCGCGCTGCCAAGTTAGAAGCACAGACACTGATTGACGAGACGGTTGGGGTGTTCACTCTAAATCGAGATCAAGAACGTGCCTTCCGCATTGTGGCAAATCATGCTGTGTCATCAGGTCCAGATGCTCTTACTCGCCCTTCGCAATTACGGATGTATATGGCTGGAATGGGAGGTACCGGCAAAAGTCGTGTCATAAAAGCTTTGATCCATTTCTTTACCGCTCGACAAGAAGCTCATCGCTTTGCAATTGTTGCTCCAACTGGGACTGCTGCTGCACTCTTGAACGGTTCAACCTATCATTCACTATTAGGGATTCGGATGGATTCAAAGGAACAAGATGATGGATATGTGTCAGAGCAAACCTCCGTTTTACGAGCAAGAGAGCGCCTCACTGGTGTTGAGTACATATTTTTGGATGAAGTGTCTATGATTGCATGCCACGAGCTGCATCAAATCAGTGCACGATTGGCCAACACTCTCAACGTTCACGATCAACCATTTGGTGGAATGAACATGATATTTGCTGGAGACTTTGCTCAGCTGGCCCCAACTAGTGGAGTCCCTTTGTACTCAAACAAAGTCATGGACAATTACAATGCGAGAATGAGGTCAAAAGATCAAGAAAGTGCCTTGGGTAAAATATTATGGCAGCAGGTTACTACCGTGGTTGTCCTGAAAGAGAATATGCGACAACGAGAAGAGTCTACAGAGGACAGGAAACTCCGAACTGCCTTGATCAATATGCGCTATGCATCATGTACCCCAGCAGATATTGATTTTCTTCGTAGTCGTGTCGCTCGAAGTGGCTTCCAAGCAGGATATCCCCGACTCACTCAACCTGAGTTCCGGAATGTTTCCATCATTACTGCATTGAATGCCCATAAGGATGTGTTGAATGAGGAAGGCAGCAAACGATTTGCAAGAGATACAGGCCAGAGTCTGACTGACTTTTATTCAATTGACAAGCTTAGTTTATACAGTCAGGCGAGAAAGGACCGCAAACACCGGCGAAAGGCCAAAGAATTTGCCCCGTCTTCAAATGGAATAAGCCAACGAATGCAGGAGGATTTATGGGCATGCCATCCTTCATCTACGAGCAAACATATTCCAGGGAAACTATCAGTTTGTGTGGGAATGCCAATCATGATCCGAAACAATGATGCCACTGAACTCTGTATAACAAGAGGCCAAGAAGCCACTGTTGTCGGATGGGACTCTAACTGGCCCATTTGGCCAAAAGGTGCTTGACACACTATTCTTGAAACTTGTTTAACCACCCAGAGACATACACATACCGGGCCTACCAAAGAATGTGATTCCCATGACTAAGTCAGTGGTCCGCCTCTCTTGTACGCTAACAAATGACATGGTTGTGAACATATCTCGAGAGCAGATTCAAGTTCTCCCTAATTTCGGAATGACTGATTACTCTGCGCAAGGGAAGACAAGGTTGCGGAATGTAGTGGATCTTACACGATGCAGAACGTTCATGTCCTATTACACCTGTCTGTCAAGAGGCTCAACCGCGCGTGGGACTATCATCGTAAAAGCTCCAGCAGATTGGTCAATTATCACCAAAGGACTAAGCGGTCACCTTCGGCAGGAATTTCGAGAAATTGATTTACTTGATGAGATAACCAAACTTCTTTATGAGAACCAGCTGCCGCCAGATGTAGCCGGAAACATTCGAAACCACTTGATCCGCAGCTTCCAGGCTTACAAAGGTGCAGCTCATGAGCCCAAAGATTGGCACAAAGCATTGAGGTGGTCAATAAATGAGGAGAAAATACAGCCCATGAAGGATGTGGTACCCTGGCAGTCCGAAATAATTCCAGTGCAATCCCAGACCAAGAAGCGGTCACAGCATGAAATTCCCGATGGGTTGGATCAACCACCAAACAAAAGAAGCCGGTCAGAGATTACCGCTGCCCCAAATGTTATGGGAATGATGCCGAGGGGGCTTGTATGGGATTCGGTGAATTACAGCTGTGGCTATGATTCCATGTTCACGATTCTCTATGACATGTGGAAGAGTAGTCCCACAAAATGGCATGAAAGCTTCTCGGGGAAGACTGATATCATGAAGAGGTTGTCAGATGGGTTCTTGGGTGTTTCAAACCAAGTGGTCTCGTTGACACAGGTTAGAAATAACATCAGAGCAGAGTTGAACCGGATCTCCCCGGATAATTTTCCCTATGGTCCGCGCGGAATATCTGAGGACGATTTGTCCGCTGCATTGATTGGGCCTGACAGATTTTGTGCGACAGCAACAAAGAAGTGTCTTCGATGTATGTATGTGGATCCGGCCCAGAAAGTGTGTTTCAATGAATTCCATTGTCTTAAGTATGAGGAAGGCTTGGACGGTGTGAGCCTCATAGATAGAATAAGAAGTGATTTATCCGGAGATACACACTCATGGTGCCCTGCCTGTTTGAATCAGAATCTGCGTGTTAAATTACATTGGGTACCACAACTGCAAAGAGTTCCTGAGCTTCTCATTGTTGGGGCCCAACAGAATGGGTCATATTTACCAATTGAACAGAAGCTGCGCCTCAATTTGAATGGAGCTGCACACATTCTCCTACTGAGAGGCATCATATATTATGGGAGCTTCCATTTTACTTCAAGAATCATCGGCACCGACGGTCGTGTATGGTTTCATGATGGAATGACAACTCGTCAAGTGTGCACTGATGAGCGGTACCTTGAAAGCCACCCGCCGGATTTCCTTCAATATTGCCAAGGGAAAATTCCGGTAACATTGGTATATGCAGAAGCATGAGGTCCTGAGCTCGGGTTGAATGGACAATGAATATGTAAAAGTCCTCGTACATGCCATGCGGAGCAATGGCCCCACAAAACAAGTTAATTAAATCTTGACACTTACTGGCCCTTAAGCCACACCGGAAGGCCGAAGGCCATCACGCTTCGATAACATATGAACCTGCACCACCAAAGTGCCGTCACGTTGTGGGAAGCTGGCACAGTCACCTCACAGCCACATGGAACGAAGTGTGTCGAGAGCTGGTAGCTGTATGGCCCCCAGCTGTTCCCGCCATCCGGTCTTTACAGCTGCCTGTCACCTGGCCAGCCATGTGTTGGACATGGGTTTTCACCAGCTGAGGGAATTTGTTAACAATAACCATAGGAATCCTCATTCATGTCTCGAGTTCACATTCTGTATGCAGGAGCACAACCAGTTTATTTGAGGTCTAAAAATCGAGTGGTCAGAGCGTGAAGTTTAGGGATCGGCACCGTAACCCACGGTTGAAGTTCCGACTATATGCGTACCTGCGCTTTCACTCCTCCGCAACAATAACAGTTAGAGCGGACCTCGAGTCGATTTACAATTTAGCATGGGAAATTTGCGTAGAGTCATCGTCGTGAGCTCGATCTAAAGGTTTGGTCTGCGGGAAGGGCTGGGAAAAGGAAACGGCTTTGCGTGAAAGGAGGGTTGATATAAGAGTCAATATTGCGCGGAATATTTGTCGACACATTTTACACAAGAGCAGCTTCCAAGCGAAACGCAATTCCTGTATTCTGAACCAAAAACTTTATTAACGGCGCCCGAGCCACAGAGCCCGCCGATGGCTAAATTGGGCAATTCTTATCTTATCTAATCTTGGTTGAATTTCTGTGTTCTTTTTTTACTTTTGCCGGTGACTGCCTGAGGGCGGGATGATTATCTGGACGGCTCGGGGAAATACGGCGGCCGTAAGAAGATCCCAACCCAAAGTCCCTGGTCTCTGAGTTGTAACAATTTATTTGGCACACACGACAATTGACTGCGAAGCGACAGAGCAAAAACAAAGCTGGAGTATGTACATCCAAAAACGGTGTAATCAAAATATCAAGGACGAAGAGAGTAATTTGAACATCTAACATACATTGCTAGGGAGCGTGTCTTCGGTATATAGTAGTATGCTGAGGGGCATTCAGACGCTGTTGGAGGTGGCTAGGAGGTGAGTAAATTCAACCGCAGAGTCAATGCATCAGGGACCCACCTCTCTGTCCCGTATTGAGTCGGGGGGTAGATCTGAGCAGCGGGGGGAGCTGTAGCGAGGACGGTCTGAACTTCGTTCATATCGTCTGACAGTTGACGTTGGCGTTCTGCTTCGATAATGTGCTATAGAGATTTCAATGTTGGGGCGATGTGCTCCAGGGAAAACAAAAGTACGCACCTCTACTGCGTTGTCAATGCCTTGGACGCGCTTGATGCAGGCGTTGATTTCCTTAAAACCCCGACGGTATTTGGTCCAACCGAACCCCTCCAAGGCACGGATATGACAGTAGATACGAGACGCGTTGTGGTCGACTCCATTATTTAGTTAGCCAGGAACGAAGACTTGAAACAGATGGGATGTACTGAAGGAGTCGCAAGGTTTGTTCCGTCAGCGCGAAGTGGTACCGCGGGCAATGTGCTGTGGCGTAACGAATGCGAACAGTGGTTTGGTCGATCATTTGAGAAAGACCATGTAGGCTTGTGAGCGGAGAGCGGATGTGGATGTTGTAGAGGAGAGTGCAGACTGCAGTGAGTCCAAGTGCTGTATAGCGAATGGTGTGGTTGGGAATGGCTGCCACGCAACTGAGGGCAGCACTGAGTATCAGGTGGGAGTGGGATGCTTGCATAGCTGGGATGTGGAGGGAAACAGCCAAAGCAAACGATCTTGCAGGGATAAATAGTTCCAGCACGGTGAATTTCTTTTGGGAGCCACCGACTGAGTAATTGGTTGGGATCTAGGTGAAGTGCAAGGAAGGCACGATGCGGGCCGCGGGTTCAAATTGAGTGAAGCCTGCAAAGCTGGACTGCATTATATAGAGCTGGCAATGGACGGCGAATCTTTTTGAGAGCTAACAAGAATCGCCTTTGTGGCAGTGTAAATAACGCGCCACGGGTTAGGCGAACCCTGCGGCGCCGTCACGTCCCCCGGCAGAGAGGATCCGCTCTCGGCGTTCTGGCTTTCGTGAGAGGGCAAATTGAAGTATGCCTGGGGTTATGTGGGAGAAGGTCTATCCAATGTTGTTAAAGCATGGGAAGGTTCCGAGAATGCGATGTAGTTGCTGTTCATTTTCGCTCATCCTCTAAACATCCTGGCGCCACAATTAAAATATTGGACGGCCATTCTCGTTGTCAAGCTTAGAGAGAAAACAGAGCATTCTTTAACTTGAAGTGGTTCCCGCTTGAGGTTGAAGACAGTTACGGGAGGACTAACCTCTGCAGTACAGTACTACTATACTAGGATTTGAAGCTGTCGTCTAAACCGAATGTCTTCGGTCGGTCGAGAGGGAGCGGCCCGGCGTAAGGGTTTTGTGCTGGCACGACTTCAACAGTGCGCTGTGCAGGGCCGGTATCAATTCAGTGCAGATTGCCGCCTCTCGGCGTTCCGGGCAGCATGAGAAAATGAATATGTCTTTTCACATCACGAGAAAACGTTTCTACAGTCTCGGCCTTCAGGACATTGTGAGAGGAGGATGTGGCGCCTCTTAATGATGGTATCACGAGAAGAGGCGGGTCGAATAATTTATTTATGGCTTCAAGCTCAGTCAGCTGGCAGGGGCCAGCAAAAAAGTAGATCAACTCAGGATCGAACTTCACACTCTTTACATCAGCGGTAGAGGAAAACCAGGGCAATATTTGCTTGTTCCAGCTCTTTCGAGCGAGATCGTGTTGAACCAAAAAGTTCAACATCGAACTTTACCGATCACCCTCGATCCAAACAACCACCGATGGCTAAATTTGGCAATATCTTATCTAATCTAATCTTGGTTGAATTTCTGTCTTTTTTGACTGTGCCGTCGACCGCCCGAGGGCGGGGTAATTATTTGAGGGAGGACCTGGGACAGTACTTTCCTAATCCCTAATCCAAGATTAAATTTGGTTCGCACACAACAGTCGATTCGGAACTAATGCAGCAAAACCTAGTTGGGGTGCATACAAATCGGGGGAATCACAATACAAGGGAGAGAGGGAGTGATGTACATCTAGCGTACATCTCTAGGGAGCGTGTCTGAGGGACATGTGGGTCTGCTAAGGGGCATTCAGACGCTGTTGGAGGTGGCTAGGAGGTGAGTAATTTAACCTCAGAGTTAAAACGCAAGGTACGCACCTCTCCATTCCGTATTGAGTCGCGGGGTAGGTCTGAGCAGCGAGGGGGGCTGTAGCGAGGACAGCCTGAACTTCGTTCACATCGTCTGCGAGTTGACGTTGGCGTTCCGCTTCGATAATGTGCTATGCGAAATTCAATATTGCTACAGGGAGGACAAAGGTATGCACCTCCACTACATCGCCGATGCTCTCGACGCGCTTGGATGAGGCCTCTATGTCGCTGAGAATCGCCCGGTATTGGGTCCAACTGAATCGCTGTGATTTGAAGGCAAGGATACGACAGTAGATCGCAGACACGCTGTGGTGAGCTCTATTATTATTTAGTTAGTCAGGAATGAAGACTCGAAACAGAAGGGACCTACTTAAGGAGTCGCAAGGTTTGTTCTGCCAGCGCGAAATGGTACCGGGGGCAATGTGCTGTAGCGTAACGAATGCGAATGTCGGTCCGATTGATTGATTGACTGAGGTGGCGCAGGCTTTTGCGCGGAGAGTGAATGCGGATCTTGTAGAAGAGGGTACAGGCAACAGTGAGTCCAAGGGCTGTATAGCGAACCGCGTGGTTGGGAATAGCTGCAACACAACTGAGGACAGCGGTGAGGATGAGGTGGGATGGTGGTGTTTGCATTGGGAATATAGAATGGCATCGGTTGGTCCTGTGGTACTTATGCCTGCACGACTCGTACCTCTTTTAGATTTTCGGGCATCGTGGAAGAAGCGCTATGCCTGATTCGCGTTACAGAGTTCCGCGTTATGTCACGGCGTTCCCGGATGTATCTCCCATATTCCAGCTCGCTAAAATAGGCGCCCCTCAATGTCATCGACACCCACAGAGAGATCTGTCTCGATCCGGCTTCCTTTTGCTGCCGATCTTCTACGACCAATGACATCCCCCGCGAAGATCAAAAGATGTGTCTAGTCCCGCCGCTGTCATCGGTGCGGGGATTCCTTGTCAGCACCTAGCCCGCACTAACATACGTGTGGTTCAACAGCTTTTTGAGTCTATTCGTGAGAGACCGGCGAAAATAACAGAGTCCGACTTAATCTCATCAATGTTCCAGCGAAACGAAAACGATGGGCAACCAGCAGTCGCGTTAAATTAACTTCAGCCCAACGTTCAGGCTTCATTTTTTCTCCCAAAGGTGTCGAAAACCCCACGCTTGGTTGGCGTGGATAGATGGATGTACGACTTGTCCTTCTGTAGTGATTGGCGTCGAAATCCTTGGAAGGATCGAAGTTGAAGTCGCTGGATGAGCTATGACGCGTCAGGCTGTGCTTGGATTGAGATTGAACTTGAGCTCGAAAACGATTTGTGTCTATTGTTTTCGTTTAACTGGAAATTTAAATCAACGAAGATTTCAAACTGAATCAGCCATGTTATACTAATCTAGAAAAGAAATTATCTCTCCATACCGCGGGTCGGATGCTTCCGGGGCCGTTTAGAATTTTTGAACCAAGAAAGTTGAACTGACTTCAAGCACGGACAAACAAGGTAAGCATGAATTAGTAAGAGATTAGGGTTAGGGTTAGAATACGCGTGTCCCAGACAACCATGTCGGATGCCCCGCCGCCACCGAAGAAGCCTGGTTCGCTGCGCGACCGCATCGCCGCCTTCGAGAAGCCCAGTACGGCGGGAAAGAGCGCGCCAGCCCCGCCCCCATTACGTCCCAAGCCCGCCGGCGGCGTCTCATGGAAACCCAAGCCCCCCAGCCCACCCGCAGATAATGCTACGTTCGCGGGCGGCGCAGAGACAGAGGGAGGCGCTGTTAAGAGCGGGGGAGCGGGCGGGATGAGCGCGAGCGATGCGAAAGAGAGTATTGGCCGTGGAGGGAGCTTGAAGGATCGGATGGCGGCGTTGCAGGGTCGCGGAGCGTTTGGAGCGCCTGCGGTACCTGCGGCGCCTATTGTGGGTACGGGGAAGAAGTGGGTGCCCCCGCCGAAGCCTGTGGAGGAGGAGGAGGTCGTAGTTATACCGGAGAGGGGCAGGGTGGACGATGGCGAGGACAAGGCGGACGAAACGCCCAAAACGGAAGGAGAAGGAGAGGAGAAGGAGAAGCCTGAGGGCGAAGGCGAGGCAGCGGCGGATCCCGAGGAAGAGGAACGCCAGCGCCGTGCCGCAATCGCGGCCCGGATGGCGCGTCTTGGAGGCGCGCGCGTCGGGATGTCGCCGCCCATCTTTGGACCCAAGCCAGTGATGAAGAAACGCCCGAGCGAGGATTCCCAGTCGGTCAAGAGTCCCCCTTCGGAAGGTACACCAGGTAGGTTGACTTTGAGAATTCTAGAGCGATTGACCCACATTTCTCCCAGCCTCGCCCCCCATCCCTGCGGCCAGCCCGGAAACCAGCGGCAGTAGGTGTCTCCTTTTATCTCCGCCTTGGAATTTTCTTGTGCAGATGTTTTTCGATTTTCTTCTTTCGGTGGGAGGATGCGGCCGCGGCCGATATTCTGCTTCCTATCTTTCTTTACAAACGACTGCACTCGTTATGCCGTTTATCCTTCCCCGCGGCCCTACATATACCGCTTTATTTTATATTTTCTCTCTCTCCTTTTTGAGTTGCCGCTCCTTCCAACGCTAACTTTTTTAGCCTCGCTCCCGACTTCCCCACCCGTCGACCCACCAGTCCCAGTCACAGCCGCAGGTAGGTTGTGGTGCTTTCTTCTTTTGTCGTTCATCCATCTTCCTACTCCACCCGCGCCCTCTCCCTCCTTTGCTATCTCTTATTTTATTTTACTTCGACTTCAACTCCCGCTCAACACGTTTTACATATCGTCGCACTCTACTGTACCATATTCCTCGTATAGCGAGCATCACCTCGTCGTTCCTACTATACTATACAACTCCTCCTACTTCACTTCCACTTACTTATTCGCTGGTGACGATCTAGTACTTTACTCTCTCCCCTGGCGTTCTCCCCCTTCCATTTTCTCCAACCTCCAACCTCTTCTTTCTTCATTTTTTCACACTACTCCTTCTACTGGAATCTATTCTACTTGCCCTTACCCGACATTCTCCTCCACATCCCCACCCTTCCTTTGTTCCAACCCTTTACTTTTTCGCTCCCCATCTTATATTCGAATTCCATGTCCTCTCCCTCATTTTCCCTACGCCACTTCTTCTTCTCCCCGACTTGCTTATTTCTTTCCGCTCTGCCTCTGATTTTGCTTCCTCGTGCAATCCTGACTGACGCCTTTTTAGCGCCTACGCCCACACCCGCCCCGGCCAACGAACCCCCACCCGAGACCAAGGCGGGCGAAGATCCTGTCGTCGCGAAACCCGAAGCAGGTTAGTTTTTTTTTTCCTACACTTCATCGAGCTTCACCTCTTTTTATTCGCATAACCTTATTCGCCCACATTGCTGACCACATTTACCCCCGCAGACGAACTCTCCCCTGCCCCGACGCCCGTCGCAGCACCGCTGGTAGGAAAAACAGACACGCCTCCCGCCCTCCCTCCCGTCATCGCTGCTGCCTCCCCTCCACCTGCGGCCGAGTTATCTCCTCCCTCTGAGACTCCAGCCTCTCCCCCCATCCCAGCAGACACGCTCTCCCCCACGCATTTGGATGCGGTGTCTCCTCCCGATGATGCAGAGTTAGGGACTTCTTCCACTTCCACACCCGCACAGCTCCCCAAGACGACCGCATCCATGCCCGTGCCCGCTGCTCCGCGCCGTGCGGCGCCTCCGCGGAAGAAGCGCGCGGTGTCGCCAATGCCGCCTGTGAGAGCGGAGGAGCCGGTCGCTGTCGAGGAAAAGCCAGAAGAGGGATCGGCTTCGGTCCCGGTCGTTGATGCGGATGCTGCGGAGGAGGGCATCCCCGCGCAGGCTGACGTCGATGTCGAAAGCACTCGCGCACCCGCACCCGCACCGACTATCAACGACTCCGTGCCCTCTCCTACAACTGGGGAACAACATGAACATGGGAAGGACGACGAGAACGAGGAGGAAGACGAGGTGTTCGTCACCCCTGCGGAGGAGCGGTTGTCGTTCGTTGGGAGTGGGAGCTCGCCTCTTCTACCGGTCGATGTGTCCCCTATTCCTGTTTCGACTCCCGCGGCAGAGGAGGAGGAGCAGAAGGACGAGGAGAGGCAGACGGTCCTCGTGCCTAGTATCGTCGAGGTTACGCCCGTGCCTGTGCCTGTGTCCACGCCGGAGCCTGAGCAAGGGGTGGAGGAGTGGGAGCGGGACCGGGACCGTGAGGAGCAGGCGGCGCGGGAGCGGGAGGAGGGAGAGAAGGAGAGGGAGAGGGAGGAGGCTGCGCAATATCAGCGCGCGCGTGAGCGGGAGGAGCAGGTGCGCGCAGCTGCGAAGGAGGCTGAGGAAAAGAAGGAAGCTGAACGGCGCGAGCGGGAGCGGGAGGAACAGGAACAGGCAGCGCGAAAGGAGGAAGAGAGGAAGGAAGCTGAACGAAAGGAGGAAGAGAGAAAGGCAGCGGAGAAACGCGAACGCGAGCGAGAGGAGGAGGCTGCGCGGAAGGAAGAGCAGAGACAAGAAGCTGAGCGGAGCGAACGCGAACGCCAGGCGGAGGCAGCGCGACGGGAGCAGGAGAGGAAGGAATCTGTACAGCGCGAGGAGGAGCGCGAGGAGGAGGTGCGCGTGGCTGTGATCGAGGCGCAAGAGAGGGAGCGGAGGCAGGAGGCTGAGGTGGAGCGGGATGTGGAGCAGCAAAAACAGCAGGAGGAACACGAGCAACAGGAACAGCAAGCAGAGCCAGAGCCGGAGCCGGAGCAAGAGCAAGAACGTGACGAGGAGGCGGAGGAGGAGGCCGCGAGAAGACAGCGCATTGCAGAGCGGATGGCGCGCATGGGGGGGACGAATCCGTTTGGAGCGCCCCGCCCCGCGCCCCCGCCGCGTAGGCCGACTGAGACTGAGGTCGAGGTCGAGTCTGTCGAGCAAGCACAGGCGGATGACGAGCAACAGGAATCCAAGGCGGGTGAGCAAGCGGGAGAGGGAGTGGACGGAGAGGCGCAAGAGGAGACGGAGGAAGAGGCGGAGGCGGCGCGCAAGAAGCGCGTGATGGAGCGGATGGCGAAGATGGGTGGGTTCAATCCATTCGCGGCGGCGCCGGGGAGGATGCCGGCTATGCCTCCGAGGCGGGAGAGCTCTGATTCGCAGGCGGGCAGGAAGGGGAGTTCGGGGGAAGCTGGTGATTATTGATTTTCTTGCTTTCTTGCTTCTTTTTTGGTTTCTCCTCCCCTTTTCTTCATCCCTGGCTTCCTTTTATTTATATCTTTACCCCTTCTTCTTCCTCTCCCTGCCATGACGTTGCTTCCCCTTGAACGTTGCTATCACCGCCATCCTTTTTTCTCATTCATCTTCTTATCCTTTTTCTTGTTTTTTTTCACTCTTTCCCATCTTCAAACCTCGTTGCTTCTCCCCATTCGATCTTTCTTTGGATAACGGATGATCTTCCGCGTACTCGCCGCGTGTACCAATGCAATCTTATTGATGCCATCGTTGTACAGATGTTGCGCCCACAAGGATGTCCGCGGAACAAAACGATCTACACGACGACCCGGAAGAATATGTCGCAACGGAAAAACACGAATCCGTTCGCGTGATCCCGACGCCGCCGCGCGCCGCCGCCGCGCCGCCTGCGCTGAGGGAGAGCGATGAGGAGACGGAGAGTGGGTATGAGCTGGAGGACGCGCCGCCCCCGCCCCCGCCACGTGGTGACCGCCGGTCCATGCAGCCGCCGCCGCGCGCGATGCCTGCACCTCCGCCCCCGCCTGCTGACGAACCGATGGAAGAGGAGCGGCAGGAAGAAGAGGAGGAGGAGGAGGAGGAAGTTCCGCCGACCCCACCGCCCCGTGCTGCCGAGCATCGTCGCTCGATCCCGCCCCCACCGCGCGCCGTGCCTGCGCCACCCGCTCTGAGAGAAAGTGAAGAAGAGACGGAGAGCGCGTACGAGGCCGAAGTGGCACCACCGCCACCGCCCCGTGGATCAAGGCGCGCGATTCCACCTCCGCCACCTGAGGAGGAGCTGGAGCCAGAAGAGGAGGAAATTCCGGCACAGGACTATGAGGAAGAGGAAGAGGCGGTTGAGGTACCTCCACCGCCTCCACGCGGACGTCGTCCCGACTACGGCGCGTCTCCCCCTGCCATGTCTCCTCCTGTGACCGCGTTGGAGGATGATTACGAGCAGCTCGAGACCCCTGAGATAGGAGCCTTTGAGCACGTCTCAGCGCCTGCACCACCCACTCCTCCAATTCGTCGCGATCGCCGATCGATTCCGCCGATTCCTCCCGCTGAACAGGACCACGACCCTGCGGACTCGACCGGAACACCCATCATGCCCCCTGCTCAGCGCCCGAATGCGATTTCGACGTCGGCGCAGTACCGTGGGCCGTCGTCTGCGCTGCTGTCGCCCGCGTCGGCCGCGTTCGAGTTGAAACGCCAGCAGGAAATCCTTGATGAGGAAGAAGGAGGTGCGTTTGTTTACTTGTCTCCCTGAATTTTGCTAATGTCCTCTTAATGTTGCGTAGACCCGATAGACCCCGCGTTCCACAGTCCAAGTCGACGCACCTCGACGGTAGATTTACAAGCGGTCGCGGCGGGGCAGGCACATCCGGAGCCAGCTGAGCCCGTAGAAGACCACGAGACGGTGCGGAGGCGGACGATTGCAGAGCGTATGGCGAAGCTCGGAGGCATCAAGTTTGGTGCTGCGCCGGTACCACGACCGCGGCAACAAGCATCTGAGGACGAGCACAGTGCCCCGCCGGTAGATGCTGACGCGGAACAGTCGCTTCAGGATGAGGAAGAGGAAGAACGGGCGCGTAAAGAGCGCATCGCGGCAAAGCTTGCTGGAATGGGCGGTATGCGCATCGGGATGATGCCGTTTGGAGCCGGAGGCCCGCCGCAGCAGTCAAGAGCGCTGGGTGGTGGCGGGACCGCTCTTTCTCCCCCTACACGCGCCGTTCCACCTTCGCGTGCGCCGCCGCCGCCTCAGCAGGAGGTCGACTCCGAGCATGAAAGCCTTGCGACGAACTCTGAGGATGGCGTAAGGGTAGAGGCGGAGGAGAGCGAGATCGAAGAAATACGGCATGAGGACGCGGAGGAGGAGGAAGTCCCCCCTCCTGTACCGACGAGAAGCGGCCATCGTACGTCCGTGTCGTCAGTACCCGCTCAAGGGCCGAGCGAGCCGACCCGTCAAACGTCCCAGCCCCCCGTTCCTGCTGGCCGCCCTCCCGTGCCCTCTTCCATGCCTCAAAGTCGTAGAGCGAGCGGCCAGATGGCGTCAGCACCAACCTCGAGAAAAGCCTCCGCCGAAGCTCCACCCGTTCCCAGCGCTAACACCCGGAGGGCTTCGACCCTAAATAAATCGCAGGGCCAAGAGTTCGTGATGGTGGAATCCGATGAATCGCCAGCGCCGCCTCCGGCTCGCCCTACCAGCCGTCTCCCTCCTCCACGAACTGGTCCGCCTCCACCTCCTCCCCCTGGCGCGATGGCTCCCTCGGATTCCGTGGACAGCATGACCTCGTCGCAATGGGAGCTTCCCTCGATCCCCACCTCGTCTCTCGACTTTGGGGGCGGTATCGACACGTCATTTTCTTCATTTGAAAGAACGGCCACTCCGCCTGCACCTCCGAAGCCTAATCACCCTCAATCGAGCCAGCAGCCCCCTGCTGTTAGGACTACGGAAGTGCACTATTCAGCTGATGACCTCGTCGCAATTTGGGGTCGCGTTGGCGTGCATCTCTGCGAAGCAGCGACGCAGCTGTACGAGAAGTCGAAAAAGTCGTTAGTTGGCGATGGGACGTACACTGGCTTCGTGAATGCCGCACTCCATGAGGTGCCCAATGCTGCGCGCACAGCGCCGCCCGCGTGGGGCTATTTGGTATATTCACAGGCTGGCAGCTCGGTGCAGAAGAGACTCAGCGACATCATGCCTGGTGATATCGTCGCGCTATTTGATGCGAAGCTCAAGGGACATAAAGGGCTTGCTACCTACAGCCAGACCGTTGGGGCGGGGGAGCCGTTGGTGGGCATCGTTAGTGAATTCGAGCCGAAGAAAAGTAAGATCAGAGTGTTCCAGGCGAATCAGCATGTCGGTCATCAGGTTTGTCTTCTTTCTTGTTCCATCGAGTGGAAATTGACATAGGTTGCAGACTGTTGAAGCTGTTAGTTACCGGTTGGAGGATCTCAAGAGTGGAATTGTAAAGGTAGGCTTGATCCTCGCATCCATATACGTCGCTCACCTTTTCCCCAGGTATATCGCGTATTGGAGGCTTGAATGATTGAGATCTGATTGGGGCATACATTTTATTTGTTTGGTGACGGACTTCCGTGCCACAGTCTATGCGAACCCTTGGGATATGCAGGTTCCTACCCAGCCGCGGTTTCGAGGCTCACAGTCACTGTAGCGGTGATTTTTCAGCAAATTCAGAAAATTGAAAATTGGACGGCATTATGTGTGATGTTACTGTGCCGAAAGTTTGGGGTGAGCCTCTCAACGACGCTGTTTGTGTGAGTTATCGGCCAGCTGGAGGGGAAAACTCAAACTTCAGTCACCCTGTAACATCAGTCTCATGTCAAAAAATAATTTTCTCCGAAACCGCGCGGGGTAGGAACAGGTAGGCACAGCGCTGGGACTTCAATTTTTTGGGTCCAAAAGTTAGGGCGAGTTCGTCAAGTTTTGTGACAGAAATATGACGGCCAAAAACCTGTGAAAGTATGGGTTATGGGATAACCGGGAAACCGAACGGGATCAAAACCGGCGGCAAATCGGCATGCCGCCGGCATTACTATCACCGACTGGGTACTGGGCCGGTCGGGGTAGTGGGCCACTTCGATAATACAGGCCTTTGTGCTGCAGAAGTGCGTGGTTTGGTGCTTCCAGGATGGAGTACGATATATAAAGACGTTGTCCATCAAATTTTGAAGCCAAGTGATGCGTTGATCAAAGGCTGTGCTCCGTTTGGTTCCGAGGGTGAGGTGGGAATTGATCATTCCTTTGCCATCTCCTTTCGCTCTCGACCAATTCTCCACCCATTGCCGCGTTTGCGGGCTCGTTTCGTTCCCGCTACCGAGGGCAACGTCCTCTGTGGACGCTAAACGCCAGGATGGGCAGAAATCCTCGCTAGACTGTCCAAGAACAGCCCGGCCTTCTCTTGACCGGCGCAAGACAGACCGCCTTCTGGCGACCCACCCGACAATGCTGTCGCCCTAGAGTTTGGCATGTACATTGGTTACATGTACCAGAATTGCCTTGCCCTTCCATTTGGGCCTCTACTGCTCGAATTTGCGACCACTGGGGGTCATTCCACGGAACCACCCGATTTTATTGCCGTGAATAAATGTATTTTGTTTGCAGGGTTACTGGTATGAAGGTGCCATCTATTGTACTTAAGTATGTGCTATAGCTTCCTATCTATTCCTCCAACATTCAGCTGTGCCCAAGACTGGTCTCTCTGCTTTGTAGCGCACGCGATTTTGTCAATACCCCCATTTCACCCATCCTCCCTTGCCGCAAGTCCCAGTAATTATAGCTCGTGTACACCTTTAATCCACAATTTAAGTGTATAGAATCCTGCATTCAAACCACTTGAGTGATTCTGAGTACTCCGGGGTCCACGGTACTAGTGCTGACAACTGTTTCAGGCGGGTGGCCCACTACCCCATTCATTGCTATTTTGGGGTACCGCCGAAAATAAATTCGCTGGCGACGACCTAAAAATGCCCCAAAATATCTCAACTCACTCCTGGTATGTCAGTCCTCACTCAAGTATTGAAATGTGGGCACATAAAGCATCGTATCAGCTGGCCAAAGGACAAAAGTGTCAAGGTGGCCCAGTACCTGGTGACATATAGTAGTGTTGCCATTAATCTCCGACCACCCCTTTCGCGTGTCCACCCCGCTCACACCGATATCTCCCTCCTTGACTACACCTGGAATCTGTGCTATGCAGCATAACCCATAGTGAAATCACAAACTCGCTGCTCAAGAGTCAAGACTGCCTTTTCTCGAGGGCCTGGTCACATCACAATACGATATTAAGGCACGCTCGTTCCGCACTGGGCCATCTTGTACCACCGCTCACAAAAAACTCGCCGAGACTGCGTCCGACACGGCATGACCTTTGTTTCATTGGCATTCACTCTCCCTGACATGACTCAAGTAAGTACTGATCTCCCCCGTCATTGTAATATTTGTGTTTCGCTGAGCTCACATTGAGCTATCAACTTAAAATTCATTTCTGGGAAGACCTTGAACTAGAATTATGTGTGCTTGCAAGTGCGTTGCGGTTTCTACATAGGGGTCTTCCATTGATACGAGTGCAGAATGATTGCCGAGATTACATTATCTAATCCCCGTCAGGCACCCCGGTTGATCCCGGTTTACGATCGCCGGTTTTCCCATTTCCCATTTGTTCTCACAATAGCCGGGATTTTGATATGTATAATCAGTTACAATCATTCAACGCGTCACATCACGGACAATCCGATTTGTGATCGCCGAGGCTCAACTGGAGTCGAACCACTCAAACAGAGACCGTAAGTATAGTACCAATCCAGACCAACTACGGACGCTTCCTAACCTCGCTCAGATTCTTGCAGACTGTATCTCGACGAGGATTGCTCCAACTCGCAAATAAAAAAGAAGAGAAAAAAATTGCTCCCTCCGTCGCGGCAGCGGCGGCGTCGCCTCTCGTCCGACGTCGCTGTGAATAGCTCCAATCAAATATTATATCTATGTAAGATGCCAACGTTACCCGCATTCGCTACCTCGGTAATAGAACCCTGCATTTTCTGTGATAGGCGATGGCGATACTTATGGTCCGCTGCAATCGACGGCGAACTTCTCTTCCCCAAATTTTCCTGCCGTCCGTCTCAGGCTACTGGCGAGGAAAGGTCTCAGCACTCTATGGCAGTGGAGGTCTCGAATGCGTACGTGCATCCTCTTGTCTTGTCTTCAGCTGTAGCTCACCAGCGGTGTCAGTTTTCTCCTGGTAGCGTCATGGGTTAACACCATGTTCTATATGCTGGAAATCCTACTGGCCATCCGCTACTTCCAACGGCCCAACCGCCCAGGATGGCATAAACTCGGTGTAGCCACCTTTATCCTAGCGGATACAGTATCCACGATAGGCATCTGCGCTCAAGTTTACTTGACGATCCTCACGTTTCCTTGCACCAACGTTTCAACTGGCGCCTTCATCCGATCGTTGTTTTGGCCAATCTCGGTGACCATCCTTGGAACGTACACTACGGCATCGGTGGAACAGGCTTTCCTGTGTTACTTATTCTACTCGTTGTCAGTACTCCTTGCGTTATCAATATTCAGAACTGAGACTGATTTTATCCAGGACCCGTCAGCGGTGGATCACAGGATTCTTCGTACTCACCATCTTCTTTCATGTGGGACTCCTCATCCGCTCCGCACGCTATAATTTATAGCCTTTCTTCTTAGCTGGGTACCTCATTTGCCTCCGCTGGGATAATCCTCAGTCCTGACCGGGGCGCGGCGTATATTACCACCAAGTGCGTGCCTACTCTTCGCTCCTGAAGATGCAGCAGTTGACACGACACAGGATTGGTGCCATCGGCTGCGCTGCGACGGATATACTCATTGGAGGCGCGCTGGGCGTAACTTTCTCTCGAATGGAAGGGTTTGTCTTGAAAGGTCGACCGACACAGAGGTTTGGGCCATCTCTTGACCGTCTTCCGTGAACTCCCAGAATTAACTCGGAATAGCGTGGTTCGTCGACTTCTTGTCCTCAGTGTAACATCTGGAATTCTCGTTGCATCCGTCACCCTTATTTCCGTGGCACTTTTATTCTCAGGCATTCCAGGTAAACGTCCTCTGATTCCTCTTTACCTTTACTCACAGACTACTATATAGCCTACTCAATATTCTTCTTCCTTCAAGGCCGAACTTACGCAATCACTGTTCTCACAAACTTCCTGCTTGGCCTGCCTGCGAACGATGGGCCGGCATTGACGGAAATCGATTCCACCCCAACTCGCCGAACCGCAACTAATCCGACAGAGGTGGTGTTTCATCTCGATTATCGAAGAACGTCGAGCAACCATGTATGTTCCTGCCTTTCTTGCCTGTTCACAAGCTCACCACTTTTCAGACTCGTCCAGAGTCGTTGAATCTGCAAGTCTTAGCGGATATCCACGGCAAATCAAGTCCCGATTAAGCGACCTACGACGGCATACGGCTCTTCTAACACTACAGGGCGCATTTATGAATATGCGTACGTATTGTACACATTTTAGACATGTATCAACCTCCAATAGATATAGAAACCTCTGCGTTTGGGGCCCTTGGACTATCAGGATGAAACTTCCAGTTTCAACAGAGGTTGCTTGATTGGTACCACATAACTGGAGATTTGACGAGTGGGAAGAGAAAGGACTTCACTCAGGACAATTGAGGACTCCGGCTCGGGGGTGATATCATGTACGGTGGAGGTAATCCATGTGTATATTGACACAACAGTCGTCAAGTCAACACCGTACAAAGCGGTAACTACCCGCGGGAGGAATGTTTCTTTTTTTTTTCGCGGGACGAGCTTTCCGAGCGGACCATCTTCGAACTTTTCGAGATTGATCGGATTAGATCTCACAAAGCGGAAGGAAGAACTAGTCTCTTCCAAACAGACGGCACAACAGAAAAGCTCGTACCTCGTTAGTTGTAAGGAAGAACATGATGTATTGTGTACGACCGGAACATTCTAGTCACGACTGAGGAATAATTACTTTGAAGCTTTCTCCTTACCTAGAAAAGGTTTTACGTCGAAAGTTGTATTAAAACTCGTCGGTCTAACATTCCGCCGCCAGACTGGTCTGATTCTAAGGGGAGAAAGTTCAAATAAAGGTAAAGGAAATAAGAATGTGCCTTAAATTGGCATTATACCTAATACACCGGTACTTATACCTACCTACTACCTGGGGAATTGCAGCAGACGAGTGTTCTGTCATCAGGACAATGCATGTTCAGGCTCTACGGATCAATTTTTTAAGGTTGAAGCACAAATATGGGAACAAGATCCAAGCTCCTGCGATGGCCGGATTGGTGTTCGCAGTAAATTCATTTTTGGACTGGTTGATCTTCGGGATAGGATAGAACCGAAGGTCGGGTTGAATTCAGTGTGGTTGAATTCGGTGTTGGTCTGAAACGAAACATACCAGATGCCGCGTCCAGAAATGGAGCGCGGTACTCTGTTGTTGTTCCAGAGAAAGGGGGTAGTGATATGGTAAGGAATGAAGCTTTGAGTGTTCGGAGATGTGACCGCCGATGAAGATGGTAAGAGTGTCCGGGGCGCAATATCGGATATGGTATCGCATTCAGTGTCAAAGACCTAGACATGCCAGATGAGGTGGTCGAGTTCCGTTCCATCGAGCCAACTCAGAAAATGGGTGGGCTCGGGCAACTCTGTGTTGCCGGCCAGTCTTGTAGTTCTTCAATAGTTCTTGTTTCAATACATACAGTTGGACCTATATATATCTATCAGCGGGAGCAGTGAAAGGAAGTTTCAAGTAAGTAAGCGAAAAGCAGCCGTTGTTGAATTGGAAAAACTCAACGAAATCAGTTGCGGTTTTGAGGATAGCAATCACGGCAGTCTGGCGGTGATTCATTAAATTCCTGAACAAGAGAGTTCAACCGGCTGGTGAATCAATAATAGTTCTGAGTCCACAGGAAGGAGAGCTTTGGATCCGTTGGGATCAGTTGTCTCTAGAGACTCCGCGTAGACTCCGCGTAGAATTGATGCGAGACCTTCGCGTAGAATGATGGGAGAATTCGGGTAGAAAACGTTTCGTAACGACGCGTCGCGCATTAACGTGTAACGCGTCGAAGGTGCCCACTCCCTTATACCCCAATTCTCTCGAGATGGAAGCTGGGTTCTACTACTAGTACCATGGCAGGAGATGATCAAAGATAAAAAATGGAAAGAAAAAACGGTGGTAAAGCAAACGGAGAATTTTCTACACATCCATGAGACTGTTTGAACCCTGCCAGTGGGCTCGTGAGCAGGCAGTAACCCTCGCAATAATGTCGAATATTTGACGGCGTGAATATTGAACAATTTATCCATGGTTGAACCTGTGTCAAATATTGAACCATTAGGGTGTTTCACACATCACTTTTTGGGGCCCAACTTGGGCCCAACTTGACTCCCAACTTCGACCGCAACTTGGCCAAGTTGGACTCAAAGTTGGGTCGAGATGTGTGAACGCCCTTTTGGTCGTCCAACTCCGAAGTTGCCAACTTCGGCACTCGTTCACCAAAGATGTCATCAAGATGCCATCAGTCCCGCGAGGAGATCGCAACTTGACAAGTTGCGATCTCGAAGTTGGATGTCAGATCGTGGGGTTGAGCACGATCTGACATCCAACTTCGAAATCGGCCCAACTTCGTCAAGTTGGACATCGAGTTGGGACCCAAGTTGGGCCCCAAATAGTGATGTGTGAAACACCCTATTAGAGCAGTCCTGGAACCAGCACAGAATAAATTTCCTGTGAAAAACTAAGCGAAAGTTGTGAAAAATGGAGTCGAAAATCAATTCAAAATGGTACTAAACGAGGAGTTCCGTAGCTCCACAACTGAAAAAATACCGGCGCTGCTTGGGATAAAAAAAAATCGATTTGTACCGGTTTCAGGACTGCTCTATTACAACTTTGATTCAGTACAAGATTATGGAACTTGCACGATAGACTAGGATCCCAAGGAGTAAAAGGTCCACACCAAGAGCTTTACCACGCTGGGCGCTGGTGATGATGTCGATTTTGATCATTGAATCAGAGCGCCGCCAGCGTTACCGACTCTACGCGAGCTCGCATAGCTATGTCTACCCGAAATTCTCTGGAGAATTCTCTGCCCCAGCGGATTCAAACTTCTGACAGGAAGTGGCAAAGATCGATATTCTTGCACTCTAAAGTGTACTTGGATGCGCGAGAGTGACCCCGATTACGACTAGCGTGCAGATAATAGTGAAAAGAAAGAAAAATTTCATCGCCTTTTATGACGCGCCCCTTCCCAGTCTTGAAATCGAAGTATGCCGATAGCACGCCCAGACAGTCTACCAAGCCCCCAGCGCTGGAGCAGATCTGCGAGCAGCCTATTTGAGCCCTACCGATGTAGATGAATGGTTGGCAAAGATAAAAAATAAAAATAAAAACGACATCCAAATGAATCTTCGCGCATCCAGCTCAATTTTGCTCCCTGAGCTCCATTCTTGTGCCTACTGCACGCGCAACTATTGTGCCGTCCCTAATCATCAGCGCTGCCCGCTCCTCACGACGCCTCACCAACGCCTCACCGTCGCCGCGTCAATCGCTTAGTCAGACTTGCACTGCCACACCGTCGTCGGATTCGAATTTTTGGATGTTTCTCAGCGTCGGTTGAGCGTGGCTGCGGATATGTCTTTCCTGCACTGCAGCTGTGTATCTCATGAGAGGGTGGACTTTCCCTGCGGCGCGAACACACACAGTCGTTCGGTTCCCGCCCTATGTAGTTCTGCCTCGTTTCTCGCATGCACGCCGCACTGGAATTCTGGAACTGGCTTGCTCCAAAACCTATAACACAAAGATTGAAAATGCAACATATTTCACAACAATCCAACGGCACGGGCGGAATGCGTCACGATGAGAACCGGGATTAAACTCAAAACATACCGAACTCACAGTTGTATGCATTGCAATAACGGATATGAGTTTTCCCTTTGCAGTTTGACTCCCAGATATCACTTGATGACTTCCCGTCACCCACAGAAGTGGGGGTAATTCCTCTTCGGGCTATACAACTCCAAATCTCCTTGAACCTCCGCAATATTCCTTCGGCATAATATCATGCATATTCTGACCTCAAGGACCTGTTGCAACTTCATTCAAGGCATCCATTCACCGCCAGGTATTTGTTTGGGGCATACCACTACTTTGGACCTCCAGAATAAACTACATTGGGAAACATGTGAATGCTTGGAGGATTTAATTGGCATGAATGGCAGGCTCTTCTTACATCCACGATGACTTGAATTTTTGGAGGATAATATACCAGTATACCAACACAGACCACTTCAGGCACCACCTCAAAGGACATCAACAAGTGAATACTGGCCGGGAGGAAATCTCTGTCTTTCTCACTCTACTCTCCCTCAACTGTGGTCTGGCCAAGTTTTCCTGTCCTGGGCTTGTATGGATATTATTCTGCAAACATTCAGGCTGTTCCGGTCCCGAGCTTGTTTCGAGGTTCTCACTTCCACTCACTGCTTCTCTCTTTTCTCTTCAGTTCTACAGCGGCGGGTTGAAAGACTGCGGCCGTGAGCTCGGCTGCGGGGTTGGAGAGGAGTCCAGGGACCATAGTGTACAATTAGTGCCCTGTACACTTAGATAATTCCTGGGCCCCGGCGTTCCTAAGCGGGACCGGCCGTGTAATTCTACCTACCTACCTACCTACCTTGTCTTGGGGTGGGAGATTACGCAGTCAAAGTTTGGTCAAAGTACAATTCAAAGTACAGGAGCTGGGGTCATCATTTCTTCTCTCTCGTGAGTCCCGAGATCTGCAGCCCCCGAACTTTTGCACGGCGGGCGAATTCTCGAGATCGAAGAGTCTTCGCCCGCAAGAAGAGGGGAAAATGAGCTCAATTTGGTCTTCTATGGGGATCCAGACGGCTAGGGAGCGGATGAAATGCAGAGTTCCTCGACGGAAACCAACGGGGCGGAGATCAAAAAACAATAGACCGGGGAGTTTGAGGAGGGAGCCGCGCAATTGTGAGTCCAAAAAGAAGTTGCGAGTCCTATTTTTCCAGTGGGTTTGAAGTGAAAATTTTGCCTGAAGCTAGGCGTTTTAGTGAATTCCAAATTATCGACAGTTTAGGTGAGGAATGGCCACAAACGATGCTTAGGGCTAGCGGGAAGACAAGAAAAAGCAGAAAGAAGTGATGACTCGGACCTGCCCCACGTCGGGGGCAATTGCGAATCCGCCGTGTGTAGGGTCTAGAACGAGGGAATTCAAAGAAAAGTTTCTTCTAGTGGAGGCCGCGAGTCGAGGTATGATCTGGTTCGGTATTCCCAGAAGAAATAAAACAAGCAGACGAGACTACCACAGAGACATACCGCCTCGGCACAGTAGCATGCAAGCGCGCATCGCCGACAGAACATCGGAGTTTTCAGGGGCTCCGAACGATTGGGACAGTCGGGCTTGTTGCATCGACTACGGCGGCAGGATGCACGCGGATTAAGTGAAAGATTTGCGCAGGGTCGTCGACTCACGGGTCCCGGCGGAGGGGTTTCCGGGCGGTTGTACTTTTCCAGGGAAATTCTGGCCCAGCATCAATGCTTTGGCGCACTGAAACCCACCATGCCTTGGCGAAGACCGCCTCAGCGCCAGGCATTTCCTCCAGCGCAGGTTGGATAAGCCCGGCAAGGTCGACGAAGAGGTCTCTGAAGGTGGTGAGAAGAAGCACGAAGCGCTCCTTGGGCATGTGGTGCAGAAAGAGTGTGACTGCTGCCATCGCGAGGCGGAAAGTGTTCGCAAAGCTCCCTTCATGAATCAAAGTGAGGAAGTGAGGTGTGCCGGACGCGCGTCCCAATCATCTCGATGAAGTGATCGGAAGCCGAATGACAATCACGATGGCGGAGTTCGAAAACGGCTCCGAAACTTTTTCACGTCCGGCATTTGGTCCAGTCGGAGCCCAGCACATTTGGTTCCAGTTCGCGAAATCAACTGTTAAACGTTAACCAGTAAAGTACTTACCCTCAAGGCGGCATTGTCCTGTCGACAGCCCATGTTATATCCCCGGAAGGTTCCCCAAGAAAATTCACCGGATCAGAGATCATCGATCACCCTTGGATCACCCCATTTAAAGGCTGTCGCTCGCTTGAGGCTCCACGTCCTCCAGTTACCACCATGTCCAGCAAAGACGAACTAGATGTCTATGTCGTCCCAGACTTTTCCATGAAGCAGCTGCTCGATGCAATCCCGTACGTTATGCTTGTTCGACTCGCAGAGCTGGACCAACAATCCTCCAGTGCACACTGTTTCAAGCGTTCGGCGCTCAAATCGTCCATGTATACGTATGTGTTGCGTCGCGGAGAAGGTTTTGAATCGGTGTTTTGAGCGTCCTTGGACAGGTTATGGCATTTATCAGTCATTGGCGCAATATACAAGGTTGCGGCCTACGCCGACACCCTTATTAGTCCCCAGACTTTCACGGCCCCGTATCTAGTCGTGTATCCTCTGGCTAGATTTGCGCTTTGGTCTCTTTACGGTTTCTGGGCCGGTCTGTTCGGCACCGGGATCTGGGTCATCGGTATGCAGTTCAACCTCATCTGGTTTACATTTTGACCAACGGATATCGTTCAAGGCCACGAAGCGGGGCATCAAGCATACTCCGAGTCCAAGTTCATCAACAACACGGTCGGCTGGATTCTCCACTCTGCGTATGCTCTATACAGCCTGCATTCAATTATACTAATACTGATCCCACACATCTACTGTAGCCTTGGGGTTCCGTATCACTCCTGGCGTATCACGTATGTTGAAGTTGAACTTCATAACTCGTTGCCTAACCAGACTTCTTCTTTCTGAAGTCATGCGAAAGTGAGTTGAAACCCATTTTTCTTTACTGGCATCCGCTGAAATTTCCAAAGCATCACGCAAGCACCGCACACATGACACAGGATCAGGTTTGGGTCCCCAAAACGCGCTCGCAGAGTGGAATTCCTCCTCTGGACCCTAAACGCGAGGACCGGCTTGGCGCGCGCGCGTCCGCAGAGATTCAGAAAGAACTCTGGGAGGCACTCGGCGACTCGCCCATCGGCGCCAGCTGGGGCGTCGCCATGTATCTCGTACGTACCGCTTTTAGCGTTGGTGTCGACTCCCTCTAACTTGCCTTGTTCCTCCTTTTTACTCTCATAAAGCTCCTCGGCTGGCCAGCTTACATCCTCAGCAACGCAGCCGGTCAGAGGCGCTACCCCCCCGGCACGAACCGTGAGTCCTCATATTTTTTTTCATCAGACTGACTGGAACCACGCAGATTTCACCCCGAACGCGGTCATGTTTTCGCCGCACCATTGGACCGATGTCGTTCTCTCCGACATTGGCGTAGGTCTCTGGCTAGCAGGGCTCGCTGCCGCAACATATGCGTACGGGCTCCGCACTGTATTCGTCGTATACGGAATCCCGTACCTTTGGCATGTCCATCTCTCACCGTTACAGTATTTCCGTTGGACTAATGGACATGCTGTAGGATTAACCACTGGCTCGTGCTCATCACGTTCTTGCAGCACACGGACCCGCTTCTCCCGCACTACCGCGCCCCGCAGTTCACGTTCCCGCGCGGCGCACTCTCAACTCTCGACCGTAGCTTGCTCGGTGACCTCGGCAGTGTAATGGCCTGGATTGGTGCACATGCAACGTGGGTTTCTTTATTGTTTCTAGCTGCTTCGAAACAGTATCGGCACTGACAAATGCCTTTAGCTGTGGTATTTCGGAGACCCACGTCCTTCACCACGTCTGCAGCAAAATCCCGCACTACAACGCCTGGGAGGCAGCGGATGCTTTGCGGGAGGTTCTCGCCCCAACTGGCATGCGCTATCAGGGCGCTGCTGGCGGGTGGGCGGAAATGTACCGCGTCTTCCGCGAGTGCAAGGTTCGTTTTATCGTAAACATTTCTTAAGTGGCATTGATGTGCTCTGCGCGCGATTTATAGTTCGTCGAAGACGACGGGGACGTCGTGTTCTACAAGAATGCGCGCGGGCTCGCGAAGATGCGGCCTGTCTTCAATGACTCCGGCGCAAGCGACTCGGGTATAGAGATCGCCGACAAGCGCAAGTAAACAAGGTCTCGCTACGAAACTCGTGGAGTCGGCAAAACATCCGCGGGCATGTTTTAAATTTTCCGGATGTTTTTGGTTCATAACATAGAATCCTGGTTAGACGGCTGGTGCGGTACCTAGTAGTAATTTACACCTCGGCGTTCGAACACCGTGGATGTGGATTCCGTGGTCAAGTGCGCATGAAGGGTGCTATTACCTGCGACATGACGTTCGACTCCATCGGCTATGAGCGCGCCTCCCGCCGACGCTGCTCTGGAATTCGCTCCGACTATTTTCAACCACGGTCAAATTTTCTCTGCTGGAGTTCACTGTTCGACAATTAAACTCATTGCTTATCCATGCGTTTCTCCGCTCGATACTAATCAACTCCTCGGGAAATCTTGGGACGAGACTTAGTTTGACCACACCGGGGCACAGTACAAACGATTCACGAACTACAAAAACTGGATTAGGCAGGTGAACTGCCACTGATTGACAGATTCTGCCAAAAAAAAACTTGCGATCAAAACGAGTTTGAATTCTTTCAACGAGCATTGTGAGCAGTAATTTTACATTCACCGAAGCTGGAGTATGGTTCCCGTAACCGAATTCGTAGCTCCCCCTAGTGTCCCTCCACCAGTGAGCATAATCTGGTTGTTCGTGGGCAGAATGCGGACCTCCCGCGCATATGACCTTGTCCCATTGGCCACCACATACGTCCACGGACTACCAGGAGCCGCCAGCGCAGTATTGACGAACACCCCGACGTGGCTGTTGGCGGACATGATGATTGTTCCGTTCACGCCGCCGTGCGCGGTCCACGCGACATTTGGTGAGCTCGTTGGAGTTTCGCCAGTCACAGCCTGAATGACGAGTCCAGTCGCTCCGTTGAATGTAAGTGGAGAGCTTGAGAGACGATAATAAATTCCAAAACCGCCGGTACCACCGTACTCGTAGGTTATGATGTATTGTTGGTTGGGCAGCTGTGCAATGGTGGTCATTCCCGGGCGATCAGCGAACGTCGGATAGGCGACATCAGTAACGACCGCCCCCCAGCTAAGGAGATTCGTGGTCACTTGGTGGCTGTAAATGTTGTGCGGTCAGTTCTGATTTCTCCCAGTGACCATGTTGAACGCGTGCCTGAGCTTTTGCCCATGGAGAGGGTCCCGCTGGTCAGAGTAAAATAGGACGAGCTGATGGTTGAAAGTCATGATGAATGGTTCCCAAACAGGGGTGAGGCCATTGTCAGGTTCGGCCTCTCCTCCAGCAGCTACGTGACTCTGGGAAGTAAGATCAGGCTTTCATTCTGAAGACCATAAAAGAATCTCACAGCAAATTTCCAGGTGCGGCCTTTGTCCAGTGACGCATACACGTCGATTTGGGTGTTACTCAGATTGGTGGGAATGGAATTCCCGGCACACAGTATTGTTCCTGCCTGGCCAAAGTCAGACCACATAACAATTCCCGAGGACCTACACACCGGGAAGCTGCCGATGGCCTCGGTCAGTCCGTACAAGAAGGGCTGATAGCGCATTCCCCAACCATTCTGCGTATCGGTGACATTGGAAAGAGGCGACCACGTCTGTCCCAGATCCACAGATCGGAAGATGGAGAACCAGACGTGAGGAGGTTCAGGCGAGTAGTTCTCCCATGTTGCAAGGAGCGCATTCTGGTCAGCGCCGTCCTGAGGTATAAGCACTGTGCGAGCATAAAGTGTGCGCGGGACGAGATAGCTGGAAGGAGGGCTAAAGATAGTGCGCCCGGCGTAGGGGGGTACCGTTGTTAACGCGCCGACATGTGCACGCCAAAACAACACGAGCAGGGATACTGCCAGTGCGAGGGCGCCCATCTGAAAGGCGAGGATGGGTAAGACTTGGTCCCGGGCAGGTTTTCTACCCCATGGCGGAGCACGCGGGCGTCGGGTCCAGTAGAAGCACGAATATCCGGACCGTGGATAGATCGTGCCGACGAATAATCAGCGGACTGAGTTTACCACGGGAGTAATGAGGGCCGTTTCAGTTGGCAGTAAGCAGTAGCCGAAAAAGACCGGAAGGTAGACGGGAGCTGTAAAGAGAAATCGTTTGATTTCTTGAAGTCATTTGTTGAGACTTATAATTGTCGGCCCGGAAGAATCGCGTGCTTCCACTTCGGAAAAACTCAAAAGTGAGCTTGTGCCGGCGAATTTAACATCCCCCAGCGGTTTCCGGTCATTTGTGTGAGTACTAAGTAAATAAATAAATTCAGAACTATGAACACGTGACATTGGTTGAGAAATAAAAATTGGGGAGGGTACCTAGAAGTAGTGCGCAAGTTACGCCTGCACACTGTGCAGCAATATGATCGTCCGAGCGCCCCGTTATCGGCATGCATCGCATTTGCTCCCAACTTACTACAAACCTGAATTTCTAGGGTGCCGGACTCGGCGGTCTAAGTCAATGATGGTAAATCAGCTAGTCTCGGAAAACTCTCATGACATCACAATCTGGGAGCCCTGTCATGAGAGGGGTCCCAGATTGGGATGTCATGAGAGTTTGGTCCGAGACTAGTAAATCAGCTAGAAAAACCTTTTCGTCCGTTTTTCGAAAACTGATGTCCCCTTGCTCGGAAATAACCCACAGGTGCGCTGCTGTACAAGGTTAACCAATGACCCAGACCATCCCGGAAGAGATCGGCTGACATCGGACCTCTCCCCGTCGCCTTTTTATATTACCATGATTCAGTTCTTTTCGTTTAGCGAGGGTGCGGGTCTGCTTTTGAGCATTTCTTCGCCAGATTTGCCTTTGTTTTTTGTGAACCGTGCCATTTCCTCGATCCTCTAAAAACTTCCGACTGTTGCTTATAATAAGTGGCGACAGCTTTCGCCATTAACCAAAACGGTGCTTAACCTGAGTCTCCATAAACTCCTCCATGATGCCGAATTGTGCTCCAAGGTTGCTAGTCGGGGTTTGGAACAGGCGTCGATGTGTAAAGGCCGTTATATTCAGATTGAGCAGCGAACTGAAAGGCGAACCGTGGGATGATCAGAACGCCAAGTTGAAAAGCCTCACCAAGGGATTCCTGACGATTCTAGAGTGGTAAAACTGACTTCCACTCGCAGCGCTAGCGACTTTATTCAGGACCATGACCTGAGGCCGAGGTGAAGTCATCTTGTACCTTTCGCAGTCATCGCTGCGAGGTCGAGATATAACATAGCCGCTATGACCACCGAGTGTACCTTGCCGGATACGTCCTTCGAGGGATCGTTTAGTTCTTGAGTAAAGCGATGGTCACTTCGGGCACGTCGTGTTCACATCCGCTGCAGGTGGTTTGTGCCGAGGATAAGGGAATTATCGAAGGATGGTCATGTCGCGCGGGTCTCCGAAGGTACCTTGCGTCCCGTTCAATCTTAGGTGCTTAGTACATGCGGCCTCACTGAATAGGCGACATTAAATGTGTATTTTCAATGAAAGCGAGGCGAAAGCGATTTTCTTACCTCCGCATTGGACGGCACCATTGACGCTCCCGTCAATAATCGGTCGGCTCCGTTTTCTCCGCGGGCGACTTGACACGCATCTGTTGAATTCCATTCTTGAACGCATTATATTCCTGTCCCTGCCCGTATTCTTCAAGGAAGACAAGTAAAAGCAGTGGTTACCCTCATGTCCTATTATCTGGATCGCTTGTCTGCGCGAGTTTTTCCAATTCTTAATCTTCCCGAATTCGACCCCTGCCATATTGAGAAGGGATCATGATCAGCGTCAAGCGATCGCGATTTTAGCCTCCGCTTCCGAGTCCCAAGGTTCCGCATCATGGAAACGAGAAATCGCAAAATAACTCAGCACTGTCATAGAAAACACCGGGGGAATATTTTCTACCCAGATTGAGCGTAGCATTTGAGCATCTCAGTTTTTGTTAGCGAAAGGGCGCCGAGAAGTGTATCGAAGAACTGGATCGTGGCAGGAGAGGGAGGGGCGGGAGAATAGAATAGTGAAGGGTAAATGGTGTCCATAGTCACGTCTGCGAGTATTCAATTTGAGTTATGTATTGATTCTCGTCGACATGCGGTGGACTCATCATATTTCCGGGAAGCTCGATTATCGATGAGGGGCAGCTTCACCCGTCCTCACAAGGTCCTGGCAGCGACCGAGTTGCAAGCGGAATCGATGGCGACGCGCCGGTATAGATGCGCCGCAAATGACCGCGCTGCCCGAATGATAAAATCGATAAAGGACGTTCCGAAGTCCGGGTATGAGGCCTGGGGGGCTCTGTTCATCACCAGACCCAGTAATTGAATGGGCGGGTTCCTGGTTTTGTACGCGCGCCCAGATTGACGGGAACAGATTCGACCAATTCGGAAGGAAGGAAGGCGAACTCCGACTCAGGCGAAAGATAGATCGACCACGCGGTCGAAAATAAGTTGTACGTCGTTGTTGCATGAGTCTCGGGGTCCTACTGGCAGTTAGTCTAGCGACGGCAGACTCGAGAAGATAAAGCACTTCGAGCGCCCAAGCAAGTCCATGATAGGGATGGCCTTATTCCATGGAATAGCTGAGGTGAAAATGCTCCGAAATGCTGCTTCTTGAATGATTCCCTGGCTTGCGAATTTATAGCCCAGCAAACACCTATAACAGTCGGAAATTTGGTGCGAGATGGTGTGCGAAGACGTGAATGGAGTAGAGGCTTTTCAAACTGCCAGAAAGCGAAAAAAAAAATTAAAGCGGGAGGCTGCGAGCGTCGTGACATCAGAACCAAACAGGACCTATTGAGGGTCAACTCGACCACCTCCCTCTTCCGGCCATTCCCTCTTCCCCGGTCTCTGGAGATTCCCTGGGAACTCTTACAATGTCAGGTTGGCCTAGCCGCCAGCAGCTTTGTCCCAGAACCAGGATGTCGTCTTCCAAAGAACAAATCGGGACCAACTGATATCGATACCTTCATGACGTCGGAGAAGCTACCGCGTTCACGAATAAGCATAGCCTTTCACAGAGGAGAGTTTCGGGGTCCCGGCGCTACATCCAGATAAAAGGCAGCCGATTTTCGTAGATGGCGCAGTCTCGCTCCCCTCCCCAGACTCCCGGGTTCAAGCTCGCCAATGCTTGGGCCTGGATCTTCATGACCATGGTACCTCTGGCTTTGCTTGCACGCCTGTTGCTTTCTACCGGGCTACCACAATGTCAGATTACTATGGGAATGAAATTCAGGCCCTACCTGTACTGCTCGCGCTCGGAGCTGAAGACCTCCCTCATCACCTACTCCCCACTAATGCCACCGAGACTGTCTTACCCATGCGAAGCGCCGCTCGCTCCATCGTTGCCGTGTTATCGATTATGCTGACACTTGTTCTTGGTTACAGGAAAGAAATGGAGGGCTCATCGACCAGCACCGGTGCGTCTCCCTTCCGTGCCCAAAAGTTATGTCGTCAACGAAGCTAACAGGCTTAATGTTGTCGTATCTGAGCAGACCAGGTGTAGAGAGAGTTCGTGGCCACCGAGGTCAAATGAGGGGAGTACGGCGTCCCTCACGTCGAGTAAATATTTTTGGCTGAGCAGTGTCACAGTCGTCTCGGAGTCCAGAGGCGTAGAATGCTGGCGCTGGTACTAGTATGATGAGGTTTGTCGTGGTCCAGGTTAGCGTCGGTGAGCATCCCACACCATGCCGACTAAAAGCCATTTCACAGGGATAGCATAGTGGCATGTCGCCAGCGCGGGTTGAGCGTCTGAGAGCATTAGAGGGTGTAGACTACTAGTGTCTTTCTCTATCCAAGCAATACAAGCCCTTCAATCTCTTCATGAGAGTCGTTGGAGTTTGGCGAAGCGCCAGCTTCGCCCGAGTCCTTGCTATTGCCCTCCTGGGGTCTTGGAGGTCCAAATCTTTGAGAATGACCGGCGGAGCGTCGACGGGAGCTTCGCGAAAGCCAAGAGCCTGCGTCGTACGTGCGGTTTGCTGCAAGAGCCTTTGTTTATCTTGTTTATCGAGTCCAAACAACTTGTGCCTGATCATCGACCACCATCATCCACCACCAACGGGTTGCTTGCAAGCATGATTCCTTTCACCCCTACCAGGGACTGAGGCTTTCTATCTCGCTGGGAGGCCACTTCGTGCGCGAATGGCTTGCAATTACCATTTCAATCTCTCTGCACTCCCGGGCCTTGTGGAAAAAACGCTTAGCTTGGGAACTGCGTGGTCGTTCAAACGTTCAAGTGGCGCCGCATGTGTTTTGAATGCACGATGGTCATCCGGTGCGCTCCATACCCTCGTACTGTCGCTTTCACACTAACATGCAGTAGTGAAGCTGTCTTGACTCAAATTTCTTCGGCTTTTCAGGCGAAAAAACCCGGACGAACGAAAGTGGTGCTGCGCCTAGGCGCCTGCGCGACCACTGGCAGCGGTGCGAGCCCTAGCAAGATATCCGCCCCGCTGTCAATACGCCGACCGATGCGACCAGTGTGGGGCCTTAAGCTATATTCCTGCCTCGGTCACTCCAACCCCCTTTACTGGAATCTGCGGTGGCACCCCTTTTGCGGTCTCGCTGGCTCGAGGGTTTCTGTCGTCGACTCGGACGGCTGGTCGCCCTGATCCTCCTTGATGCTGCAAATGTTGAGCAGAGGCTCATGAATCTTTTCTCAGGGTTTTGCTCGCCTTAAGTTTCTGCCAGTGTTTTGCAGAAGGTTGAGCTGGGACCCTGTCTACGGTTTAATTATATTATATTCATGCCCAACTTGAAGAAGGCCAAAAGAAGGCTCAGTAGTAGAGTCTTGTATGACTTCTGTCCTCGGTTACCCATCTAAGAAGGCAAAACTGTATATTTGTATGTCCCCACGATGTAGCAGTCTTTTTTGGGAACGAAATGTTTCAGAAGTCCGACTTTCGCTCGTGAGTCGGGATTTGCGTTTACCCGATTGGGACACGAGCGGTTGTTTGTCTCTGTTTTATATCAACGGCAACAACTTCACCGACGCCTTGCTTCCCACCGCCACGCTCTTTCTGGACCTGGGCTCGCCGGACAATTACCCCTTCGCGAATTTAATCTCATCGTCTCTCTCTACTGTCTCACTGTGCCACTATAGTTCCTTCACCTCATATTGTTTTCTGCCAGTGCTGCGAAAGCGAGTCGATGCTTTTCTTCGGTTTGGACGTGGACAGGTGCTCCGCTTTTCTTCAGTGATAATTACCATGACACCGCGTCCATATATCAACTTAAACTCTACCATCTCTCAAATTCTGGTGCAAGATGTGCGACATCGCATACATGAATCCGAGTCGGCAACCGGACCTTTCTCCAAATAGCTTTCCGTTCGCCTATCCATGACCGTCCAGGAACCTGTTTTCCACCTCGTGTCCACCTCATCGTCTTCTGGAACTCCAGCATTCTCTTCCGTGGACGAACTCCCCGTCTCAAGTTTCATTCCACGGGGATTGTCAAGAGCCATTCTTGCCACCGGTTTCCTGCTCTATCCCCGTGGTGTACGGTTTACTGTTTTTCGTCTGACAACATACGGCTGCTTGTGGGACGAAAAACCCAAGTCCGTCTGGTCGGCTTCAAGTTCAAAAAGTGATTCTCGCCAGTTCTCACTTTGCAACCGGAATCCGCATGGTCATCTGCGATGTCCGCCATCGCGCAACCGCTTGAAGACTCACTTCACCTGAGATCAAACCTTCGCAGGGCGGATATCAATCGCTATTTCTGTCGACCTATTGAATCCTCTTTCTTCTATAGATATAGTTCGGGACTCATTCAAGCTAATCACCGTTGGGACGATGGCTGGAACCTATAAACGGTGTGTATATATGCAGATCCTTCTCGAGGATTTTCATGGCTTGAATTATCAGATTTTAACACGGGCGATCCGCCAAGAACGCGTCTTGGGAAAAAGTTGTCTTCGGTCCTGGAGACCACTTTCTCATGCTCATGCTGGAACAGAACCGCATCCGTCCATTCACCCGGTGGTGGACTTGTTCGCTCGCTCCGTTCGCGCTGCCTGATACTCATCCGACGGGCGTCCCCTCAGCGTTGAAGCGTCAAAATCCTTTGTCGACGAAGGTGACAGTGGACATGAACCATAAGAACATCCTTATGTTTCTTTAGAATTTTGCGGAGCATCACTGATTATGCCTTGCCGTAAGTGTAGTGTCCGACGTCGCGTGGACTAGCGTGGACTGCAACTTTGTTAATCTTTTATTCCTCGGCCTCCTAGGCAGGAGCAGACATGAAGCGCCAGCCATTGAGGGGAATAATCGCAGTCAACACTGACAAGCCAAGCAACGCGACGCGGAGTCAATATATTTTACTGAATGATCGTAGGTTTGATAGTATTTTTTCCAATGCGCCCAGCAAATTTCAACTCGTCGTCTTATTTCTAGCTGAACCGTTAAACACTGCTCTCACGACACTAAAAATTGTCCACAGGGGACCTTTGCCTTTGTTCCCCCTTTCGGCGCCTCCGGTCACCTTAGTTACATTCCTAATGCCTCCGTGGAGTTGACGTCAGTTCTATAGGTCCCTCCTATTTTATTTCGCGGATCGTTTCTTTATGAAAATGCTGGTCTAGACTCAGAGCGCACCGCGGCCAGCACTGATGTATGGAATGGAAGTTGCGCGTCTTATATCGACTTGCTATGTTTTCCTCATTGATCTAATAAGAAAGTGTGTTCCCATCATTTTATTGTTGCTTCCTTTCCCCTTTTGTGGAAACCTTTCTACAAGCGAATCGAAAGAATGCACGGGGCTAGCAGCCAACGGCATTCCTCTCTTTCTCCACAGCCGCCAGGTTTCACTGTCGCCTTTCAGCGACCTCCACACTCATTTACCGCCCAAAATTGGGTAACTCCCTGCATTTATTATGCAGTCGACTCGCTTCGCTCGCCACCGTGCTCTGCGCGATTCCATTCGAGAGGCGCGCGATGAAGCTTCTCTCCCACTCGAGGAACGGGACCCGTCTCTCCTCAACCTCCCCATTACCCTGCCTTCTATTCCTATCCTAAATCCTATCGTCACCGCCATTGTCGGCCCCGACACGCCCACAACAATTATATCCACGACTACGGCCACCGCTACGACCACCGCTACCGCCGATTCGACTCCTACTGGCGGCTCTGGAAGCGGCAGTGGTGGCGGCTCTGCCTCGGGATCTGGTTCTGGCTCCGGCAACTCTGGCTCTGGCTCGGGCGACTCTGGTTCAGGGTCAGGCGACTCTGGCTCTGGCTCGGGCGACTCTGGCTCAGGGTCAGGCTCCTCAGGTGGTTCTTCCGGAGGCTCGTCTGGCGGCAAGCCCGCAGGCGGCTCCTCCGATACCTCGGCGTCCGCCACAGACTCCAGCGGGACCGCGACAGGCGCCAACCACTCCGGAGGTGCTGGAGGCGACAGCGGGCCCAAAAGCTCCCCTCCTGGCGGCATCCTTGCTGCGCAGACTGACTCGCCTGTCGGTAACGTTGGGGACACGCCCTCAGGCGCAGCGCCCCCCTCTGGTCCCACCAGCGTCGTCACAGCGAACGGAAAGACTCTGACCGTCATCGGCTCTGTGACGTACACCAATGGCGTTCCAACCATTACAGGCGGCACGACGCAGACCACCGGTGGTCCTGGTGCTGGTTCTGGCTCGGGTGCAACGTCCACGGGCTCGGGCAGCAAACACAGTGCGCCTGTTGGTGCCATCGCTGGCGTCTTCGGTGCTTTGGGGCTCATTGCGCTCGTCATTTTCGTCATTCGCAGGCGCGCGGTGACCAAGCGCGCTGCGCGGAAGCAGCTATGGTCCAGCGTCGTTGCGCCTGGCGACTCCAAGGCTTGGGACAGGCGGAACAGGGACAGCAGCGATGCTACCGCGGGCGATAGTGCAGCCACTCGGAGTATCCGCTCCAGCTTCGGCACAACCTTTGACCACAGTTCGTCGTCCTCCCTTATTCCTGTATCCGTCCCATTGATTTTATTTGTTTGCTAGGCGAATTCTCCATCACCTTCGACGACAACGTACCCGAACTCCCTCCCATGGTCGAAATCCGTGGCGGACCCTCCAGCGTCCCCAAGGGCGACAGCAGCATGGCCGGCAACGGACAGCCGCTTTCCGTCATCTCGCCCATCTCCCCCACCGCCCCCCAACTCCCGATGCCCCTCCTCGTCAACATCGAAAACTCCAACCTCTTCTCCGACGCGAACCGCCGCACCTCGGCAGGGAGCAGCGCGAGCGCGCAGTACCCTCGCCATCGAACGTGAGAGCGGCGCGGCGAACCACCAGCTGCTCACCCCCGAGGCCTCCACGCCCATGTCCGTTCGCCCGTTCTCCCCCTCGGAGGCCTTTGCGTTCCCTGCGCCCCCGCGGGAGAACCGTTCCGGCGACGCGACACCCACCATGAACCAGACTCTCATGAGGCCGGCACCTACTGCCCACGCGCGGTAACTCTGAGAACCCCTTCGCCGATGCGTTCTCGGTGCCCGACACGCCCACCGCTCCCTCGGCGCAATTCGACGCCGTCGAGACGATCTGGCGGCCGTTTGAGCAGACGCTGCAGGATGAGATCACCGTTAATGTCGGTGACCAGGTTAAGGTCCTGGCGGTGTATGATGACGGGTAGGTCGTTTGTGCTCTCCGTCATTTCACTCTACTTATCTTACTTCAACAGCTGGGCGATGATTGAGCGCATTAGCGCTGGGAGGGGCAAGACCGTCGGACTGGTTCCCATTGACTGCATGCGTAAGGGGCAAGAGTCCGTCTCGTCTTTCTTGGCTGCAAAAAGGGTGTCGTCGGTGGACGCGACCGGGTACCTCGCGATGGCCGTTTGAGTGGTTCACTAGGTGCGCTTTCTGGTCCCTCTGCCGTTTGAAGTCTTAAACTGACCTCGATGCTGCTTTAGGTTCCTCATCCGTTCTCGTATCCATCCATCTTCGCATTCACCCCCATCATAAACGATCTCTGACTGCCAATCAAACTGCTACATACTGTTATGGTATATTGCTGTACAACATCATCTTGTGTATACCCCAGGCAATAGCCAATGTCTTTCCCGTACATCTGCATTCACCCCCCCCACCTACGCGTTTTTACTCTTCGACGAGGAGAGAACCCCCTTCGCACGCTAGGCTATTCAACTTTCACTTATGGAGTACTTATTACTGTATGGCACCTCCCGTTTGTTTCTTCCCGTGGTACTTTCTTCGACTTGCGGGCATAGACGAACGATACAAAGTTTCCTTACTTTATAACTACTCCTTGGTCGATTTGATCCGTTGTGGCATAGCATATGTGATAAATTTTTGATTTCGATCCTTAGGGTCGAAAATATTGTATGTGCGTCGTGAGGCTTGAAACTTGAAGCATTCACTGCCTGGTAAATCGTGATGGCGGGAGTGATCCGCAAAAGTCCAGCCATTTTGCGGGTAGCTTCCGAAGTGAGTCATATGGCTTACGTTGCACGTTCGTTTTTTTTTTGTTGATTGCAAAGAGGAGGGGTGTTTGAAATCTGATATCTGAGATCAAAGTTTTCTCTGGATGCTGAAATCCGCCTGTACCCGGTGTTTCTCGGGCCCCCGCTGGCATGTCGTGTTCCAAGGGTCACGTTCAGTAAGTAGGTGAGTTTATTTGTGTCGGCTGTTAATCGCCGCCGCCCTATCGAAAGGTGTTGCGCCGGCCGAGAATGGCGATTCGGCCGTGAATGGTTAGTGATTGGCTAGATACTGAGGCTAAGGACCTCTCCGATGTTGGAGGTTTGAGTGGGTAAAATTGTCGGACGTGGAAAAAGTCGATAACATCATGACGGCCTCCGTTCAGTCTAAGACGGCTGAACCTTCTCTTTTAAATGCAACAGCATGTGTCTGATCTTTCTGAGCCCTTCCAGTGCCCTCAGATGTGGCAAGCGCACAATCTTTGGGACAGTCGAACTCTGGGCCAGTGGGTTGATTGAACATCCCCGAGATCCCCGAGATTTTTTATTGAACAACTGCCGTGTCGACGACGGTAGCGTCACTTAACAGGCTCGCTTTTTTGTTACTCGATTATAATAGGTGGCCAATTGAACCCGTTCGGATTTTAGAATTGAGCGCCCCTAATGACAAAGTGCATTCTTGAGTAATTACCTGTATTTCATGGGACCACTATGATCATACATCATACTTACGTCCGCCTCATCCCCTCTTCGACTGAATTTCAATCCAGTGAGACCCTGCAGCTGTCTTCAAGGGACTACAACTTACGAAGATTAGAGGACGTTCTTGCCCTCGGGTTCAATGTGGATGTGAGTCCCGACGGCCACAAGTCGGGAGTACTAGTGCGTTCGGCGTCAGGTCGATTTTTTTTTTTGTCGAGTCACCAAAAAGGTGCACGGATTCGAGGGTTTTTGTTTCGAGAACGTCGATCCACAACCTGATCAGATGGTCATAGTCACGGTGGTCCAAGTTGCGATAACACTTGCAAAGAAAGTCGTTTGCAATTTCTCCACAATCAAAAACTCGGGACCGAGGAGATAGGCGCCCTTCAATCGCGAAGAAGTGGAGAAGAGTGGAGATGAAGAGATATCCTCCCGCGTTGTGGTGATCTCCAGCGTTCGAAGTGGTGGGTAGGAGTGGGCAAGAATTCACCGACAGGTATGTCGAAATCGAAAATGAACAGACCTTCGAGAACCGGCAGCGTAAGATGTTGCACAATGCCTCCGGGGCCCTTTCGTCCCAGTTGAAATCGGCATCGTTGGCCCAGTCACCTGGGTCCTGGGCCACCCATAAGTCGTGGGTCCCGGAGGGTTGAATGCGTCACGGGCTCGGGGACGTCACCATACGGCGTTTGTCGTCGTCTATGCCGATGAGTCCGAGTTCCTCGAGTCAATGAGTGAGATAAACGCGTAAAGTTTCCACGCATTAACAAACTGCACCATTATTCCACATAAGAACGTATATAGAGATTCGACAAGCGAACTGTCAGTTCAGTTTCTTCGAAAGAAAATGGTACACTCCTCAGCACCCTTGAGCACTGCGGAAAAGCCATACAGTCCAAATCCTGCACTCAGTGGGCATGCTTCTGGAGCCCGTCGTAAATAGCAGCACTCCTGAATTTCGTACGGATATCGAGGGTGATTTAGAGTGCATCAAAATCCGCAAGCGGGGGTCATCAGATAGTCTCTCGTAGACAGACGCAACAACATTAATTGCTCGTACCTCGCATGTTGTAGTCATCGGATATGGTGGCCTATAGCGATGGGCTCGAAAGGGTAATGAAGGTCCACCAATGGCAATGACATACACCGAGGAGTCGCCAGTATTTTACGGCCGCGATATATGTAGCGCAAAGGAGATGGAGGAGAATCGGGCGGGCATAAGATGAATATCAGAGAAGATTTTGGGCGGTAATCGGATGACTCTTGTTAATTTCGAGGTCGACGAGAGCTTCTTTTAGAGTCTCTATAGCACAGGTAAGCGCCTTGACGCGTGCGCAGACTTCGGCCTTGGTGCTCGTCATGGAAAGGAGGGACAAACATGATAGCAGTGGCACCAGTGTTAGAGGTTTTTTGGTCGAGTTCATTAATATTGTCTCACTCCCCGGGTTCAACTCGGGAAACTTGGATTTCCATTTATGGGGGCACGTTTACCGGTCAACTAAGGTGGCGACGAATGGACCAAAAAAATCAGTATCCAAATCGCCACCTGAGTTGACAGGTAAACGTGCCCCCATAAATGGAAATCCGACTCCAGTACTAGTACTGTCGAGGTCGGCCCAAACGCCGGCGGACTGCCGTTGAATGTCTATTGAACTAAAATTTTCGACGGCCCGGGTTCAACACGCACGAGATTTGGGGTTCAGTGAGGGCAAGAGGAGAGGAAGCTGAGCAACAAGCTTAAAACCAAGGTGAATTGCCGCCGGCGATTACGACGTTCGAGTCAGGCCGACTCGGCAAGCCCCGTTCCGATCTTTTCGAGGCAGTGCTCGAG
>JARJCM010000555.1:0-45839 GCA_029233265.1 Mycena alexandri | reverse complement strand
GGACATGGTCCTCATGCGGTTTATCGGTGGGAGAATGGTGGCATCCCTGCCTGCGCTTCGGCGTGTTAAGGTTGAATTCCAGCGACCGATGGAGGTCGATATCCTCCCCAGTCTCCAGCCATTCATCGCGGCCGGTCTCCACATTTCTATCACCTATTTCCCCCCTCTCCGCGTGCAGTCGTCACCCTGGGAGGGACTGCCCGATAATCTTGTTTAGTAGGCTGCGATCGCGGCGGCCGCCCGATCATGATGGTACCAAACAGATACTAAAATGAACTCGTCTGGTTGTACAGTAGTTCTTCTTCTATGTGTATAGCTGGCCCCCAAAATGGAACTCCGTGATTGATTGTTGAGAACACCAATGTACGTTGAGCTGTTTCCACAATTATTTCCAAATTCGCACACGAGCGGTTGTTTAGTTTCGAGGCCAATGACCAAACAATCTTGAACTTTGACCATGATCTCGCCGTTCACATCTCGGCTGGGAACGAATTACTGCCCTCCAGATGACGAAATTTCGCAGATAAAGGCTCTCCTCGTTGAACCTAGTCTTCGATTGAAGCGCCTTGACGAAGAAATTGCTGTTTTACAGCAGGAGCGGGACTTTCTGGCTGCCTCTATCGGTGCTCACCAAGCTCTCCTTTCGCCGATACGCCAATTGCCGCTGGACCTAATCCAAGAGATCTTCGTTGCTTGTCTTCCAACGCATCGGAATTGCGTGATGAGCACAATGGAGGCGCCTGTGCTCTTGGGGCGGATTTGCAGCTCGTGGAGAACCATCTCACTCACCACACCTCGACTCTGGACGCGCCTTCATGTCGTCGAGCCATCACAACATTGGAGTGGCCCTGATCCATTAGTCGACGCCAAAGTGGTGCAGCGCGTTGAGGTCCTCAAGATGTGGTTTGGGCGCTCTGGAGTGTTGCCACTTTCCATTTCAATCCACTGCACCACCCGAGACTTCTTGCGGACACTCCTCCCGTTCGCTGCTCGCTGGCAGCATATTCAGTTTCCTGAATGTGCCAGACTCACTGGAGCCATTGTCACACATTACTGAAGTCGATGTGCCCATGCTCAAGTCCTTCGCCATCCCGTTTCTGACTCAAGCCAATTGGGCATTGCTCGCGATTTTTTCGAGGACCCCGGATTTCAGGTTTCACTGCGTCGGCCGGGGATTTCGCCACTGGAAATCTACCGCTTCGATGGCACCAGCTGACAACACTGCAGATGAGAGGCTTCCCAAGCGGTGACTCAATGACGAGCCAAAAAATACTGCAGATGCTTTCACGGTGCCCTCAGCTTCGCGTTTGCGAACTCGTGTTTCACGATTCCGATAGCACACCACATTCCCCTGTCGAATTAAAGTTCTTGCACTCTCTTGACTTAGTTCCCAGCGGGGTGGATGCTGCCGTGACCTTCCTCCTGGACCGACTTTTATTACCCGAATTGCGGAACTTCACCCTTCGTACACCAAATGCTGATGGTCAGCACAATCCTCCCCCTCTCTTCCACTACATCGCCCTTTGGGACAAGCTGGAGAGTCTCGAAATTGAAACTAGCTCATTTTCGATATCTTCTTGGCCTCAAGCTATCCGCAGCTTGCCTGCCACGCTGCGGCAACTCGTCATCCACGATACCAGAGTTGGCCCACCGATCGAAACCGCCCTGACGATTCTGACACGCCCACCTGAAATCCCCGCCCAGTGCCCCGTCCTCGAAGAACTCCATATAACTTGTTCGCGCTTGCTTCTAGAAGCCGCCCTCCTGCGGTTCATCGCCGCGAGAATGCGGGGGGCATCCCCGTCAGCGCTTCGGAGTGTTGAAGTTGCCTTCGATCTCGAAATGGAGGTTGACATTCTCCCCGATCTCCAGCCCTTCATTGGAGCCGGTCTCCACGTTCCCTCACCTATAAACCCTCTTCCCAGCGGCAGTGGTCACCCTGGTCAGGACTTCCTGATGATCCCAATCCAAAAGTTCTGTGGTAGTGTACAGTCCCACTCGTCCATATGTAGTGTGTATTTTGCATTTACTTATTCCCAAATTCGTACATGGGCGGTTGTTTGGTTCCAACTGTCCAGCCAAATCCCATCTTTGCTAAAAGTAGAACACTTGCTTCATGTCCTCTGCGTCCTCCTCACGCTCAGGCTCTGCATCCTCCTCGCGCTCGGGCTCTGCTTCCCCCTCGCCCGAGCTCGAGATCCCCCTCGCAAAAAAATCCAAGTCCAAAGCCGCACAGAGCGCCAAAACCCACACCCAAGCACACGGCCGAAACGAGGGCATCGACCTGGACTGGGCCTATACACCCCCCGCCAACTCCCACCGCCTCGAAGAGTCCGCAGACCTCGGGGAATTCGACTGGGACGCGCTGAATGGGAACGACGATCTCGAACTGTGGCTTGTGCGTATTCCCGATGGTGTGCGTGCGGAATTTTTTTTCTTAATAAAATAAAGAACTTGAAGGAACTGAGATGAGATGTGCCAGGTGAAACCAAAGTATCTCGAGACGGCGCAGTTGGAGCTTTCGGGGCCGGCGAAGCGGGATAGCAGGAAGAGCGGGAAGATGGGGATGCTGCAGCGCAAGCACGTCGCGTACGATATTTGGTCTGTGGGAGACGACGCGCCGGAGGAGCTGCCCATTGGGGGCGAGGAGGTCAAAGGGCTCTCGTGTTTGCTGCCGCGGAAGAGCAAGAAGGGGAGGCTGTATAACGGTGGGCCTTTACTTTATATTTATTTCAGTCTTCGAGCTTACATGAAAATCAGCACCGGCGCCCATCGCACGGACCCTCGTCATGTCTGCGCAGTCCGTGAAACCGGCACCGGACCCTGCCAGTGCTGGGGTGCCGAATGCGCGTGCAGTGTATAAAAACCCGCCGCGAGAATCGCACCCAAAAGAGTTATTGACGCACAAATTCGTGCCCTACGGCGCTGCGGGCGGGGTTGAGGACGCGGATGCGGCTCGTGCGAGCACACCGATGGAGGTCGACACTAGGAGCAAAGTGCTCGTCCCGGAAACCCCGGCTGGGAAAGTCAAGGGCGACAAGGCAGATAAAAAGTCCAAGGGGAAGAAGCGCAAAGGTGAGGAGGGGGGCGAGGGCGAGTCACCTCCCCCCAAAAAGCCGAAAAAAAGCAAAGACCGCATCGTAGCATTATCATTCCCAAGGCTATTATTCCTACAGCCAGCTAATATACATATTGCGTGAGGACGGAGGTGACATTGAGTGGATGCAGAAAGGATACATGCAAGATAAAAGCGAGAAACAAACGAACGATCGAGGGAGAAAAAAGATTATCCCACATCCATCGCGTCTCCCCGCTCCTTGCCCTTCCCCTTGTTCGTCCGCCGCTCAGAGTCCAGATCCGGCTGCGCGCGCAGCATCGCCGCGACCTCCTCATCCACCCCCTCGTACACGCTGCTCTCAGGGAACCCCCACATGGAGCCCGGCCGCTCGCGTTGCTTCTGATCAAACACACCCCCGACGGTGTCCACCCACTGCCGCCGCGTCTCCACGAGCTGCCTCAGGTGCTCCGGCACCACGAGCATATTATCGTCGTCCGGCCCCAGGCCCAGCGCCGCGGGACACGGCGGCGGCGGCGGCGGGACACCATTCGCCCCGTTCGCGCCCCCCGCGTCGCCGGACCCGGGCACGGGCGTCCCCGCCGCGCTGCTCGAATTGTCGACCTTCTTCTTCTTCTTCGCGAGCTTGGGCTCGTTCTTCTTCTGCAGCTTCGTGAACGCGCTCGAGATGTTGCGGTCGATCGAGTCGCGCAGCTCGAGGTATTCCTGGTACCCGAGGCGGTCGCGCGCGATGGACACGAGACGCGACTTGCGCGCCTTGTTCGTAGCGACGACGGTGCGGAGCTCGCGTTGGGCGTGTCGCAGCGCAGTCGCGATCGGGTCGTCTACTTTCTCCGAGTAGTCCGGCTACCTCCGCTTCAGACACAAAGAAAGCACAAAGGGAATAAAACACCGCACCGGCAGATCAAGTAACCCATGATACCGCATTGTGTCCCGAATGCGCGCCTCCAGATCCGACACGTTCATCTTCTCCTTGCGCGCAGCGGCGGCGGCGCTCCCCCCAGGCCGCCCCTCCATCGCATCCTCCGCCGCCTTGACGCCCTTCCACACCGTCGCGTCCGTCATCGGCAGCAGCGCACTCAGCACCCGCTCCGTCAGTGGTCCGTGCCCCCTCGCCTCCGTCACCAAATCCGTCTCCATCAGCGTCGACGGGTCCCATTTCGGCGTCGGGGGTGCGAACGCATCGGGCGGCGCGTCGCGCAGCGTGCCGCCACCTGGGGGCAGCGTCGCGCCCATCAGTGCGGCGTCCTGCTCCGCCCATACCTCGAGATAGTGTCGCCCGAGCCGGGGCATCACGAACGGATCCACCTCGTCGCCCGTGTGCTCCAGGAAGCCGACGTCCTCCTCGCGGATGGGGCGGATGTACGGCTCGATGGACGTGTAGAAGGTCATGACTGGCGTCTGGGCCGGCTGCTTGGCCGTGCTAAAGTCCTCGGTGACTTCGATGGGCTTGCTGGGGCCGGGTTTCGGGAGTGGCGGTATTGGGGGGCGCATGGGGAGGAGGGAGACGGCGGCGGGGATGGTAAAGTCGGGGCCAGACTGCTCAGGGAGAGGGAGAGATTCAGCTTTAGCACGGGTGAACATGGCTATGGCAGACCTTGGAGGTGGTGGTTTGGGAGGTGGATGCGGTGGATTTTTGTGCCTTTGGAGGGTGAGTATGCGGTGCTGGTGGCGTTGATTTGCGAGGTCTTTGGCCGTCTATGGGTGTTTGTGAGCAAAGGGGAAACAGTGGAGTTACAAAGAACAGGAACCTTGGTCAAGATCGCTCTCCTCTTCTCGTTTCCGTTTCTTCTTCTTCTTCTTTGATTCCTCACTAAAGAGTGCAACAATACAAGACAATAAGGGTCATGTGAGTCATTAGATAACGATAACTGACCTGCGCGGATCGACAGAAGACCGGGCGGATGGGGGCATGGATGATACCGGATGCGACGAGAGGCGGGGCTTGATGAGCAGCTTCAAATCCTCGGCATCGGGGATCGGTGTGTCTGTAGAGTGTCGGAAGCCGCACAAAAAAATCGGGCAGGGGGCACCAAAGGCGTCGAAAAGGCATGCAAACGCAATGGTGGAAACGAAAATGAATAGCCGCGCAAGGAGACACATGATCAGAATCCGCCGACGCGTCTGAAGCGAGAAAAATAACGATAAAATAAAATAAAATACGCACAGTCGCGTTCCCGTTTGACCCTTTCAATCTGCTTTGCCTTGCCCTTTTCGCGCTCCTTCATGCGCCGCATCGACTCCTCGATCGTCTTGAGGTCCTCGCCCGCCTTCTTTGCGCGTTCCAGCGTCTTTGCCTTGAGCTGCTTCAATTCCTCGTGCAGCGCCTCGAGCTCCTCCGTCGCGGGCACCGCATCGGGTGGCCCCTTGAATATTGCAGACCGTATCGGCTGTTCGGGTCTGCTGAACGGCGCCAATTTCGACGTCATGTTTCCACAAAGTCCGTGTCTCGCCGCCACCGACCAGCGCACACGCTACTGGGGGTAATTCTGGGCGCAGAATGCGAATATGGGGGTCCTGGGGGCCGTGTGGCGGGCCACAAGAGGCCAATGGCTCGTGCGCGCTGTTTCGCAACAGGGACGATTTCTGCGCGCTTCCCCGGGACAGCAACGGGCGGGGGGGGTATTATGGGCCCCAGGAACGAATTGGAGGGTGTCCGAGAGGCAGGGGAAAGGCCGCAAAGCCGTTAACGCAGATTCGCGCTCGTCCAATCAACGCCCAGAACAAGTTTGTTGTCACACCCTCAATTACCAAATAGTGGCGGTGTAAATAATTCTCAACCAGTTCATAAACATAGACAACAACGAGTTCATTTTTATTCTAGTGTCATCATGTCGCCGCCTACTAAACAGGATTACTGGGCAGTCCCTCCCAGGGTGACGACTGCACACGGGGAGGGGGGAGATAGGTGAGAGAAATGTGGAGACCGGCCGCGATGAATGGCTGGAGATCGGGGAGAATGTCGACCTCCATCCGTCGCTCGAATTCAACCCTAACACGTCGAAGCGCAGGCAGGGATGCCGCCATTCTCCCAACGATAAACCGCAGGAGGACCAGTCCGACAGTGTGTAACAAGAAGAAATGTGGAGTTCCTCAAGTGCAGGGCAGTGCGCAAGGGTCAGAGCTATGAGATTGAGGTCGATGGGCGGATCACGGCCAAGGGGAGTATTGTTGATCGCAAGTCGCCGCATTGTGGGAGGCAAGCTGCGCATAGCTTCAGGCCACGAGGCTGGCGAAAATGATCTGCTGTTGATTTCGAGACTGTCCAGCTTGGTCCACAAACGAAAGTAGTGGGCCAGCGGTGGAAGATTTAGTTTGTCCACGCGAGCTTGTCGAAGGTTGAAGTTCCGCAATTTGGGTAATAAAAGTCGGTCGAGGAGGAAGGTCACCTTCCTGGAAGCCAGGTGGAGAGTGTGGAGGGATTTTAGTTCGACGGAGGAATGTGGTGTGTCATCAGAATGGTCAATTATGAGTTTGCAAACGCGAAGCTCAGGGCACCTTGAAACGATCTGCAATGTTTTTTTGGCTCGTCATTGAGTCACCTCGTGGAAAGCCTTCCATTTGCAGCGTCGTCAGCTGGTGCCATCGAAGCGGTAAATTTCCAGTGGTGAAATCCCCAGCCGACGTAGTGAAACCCGAAATACGAGGCCCTCGAAACATCGCGAGCCAATTATCTTGACCTAGAGACGGGATGGCGAAGGACTCGAGCATGGGCACGTCGGCTTCAGCAATGCGTGACAATGGCTCCAGTGAGCCCGGCACAGTCAGGAATTGAATATGCTGCCAGCGAGCAGCGAATGGGAGTAGTGTCTGCAACAAGTCCCGGGCAGTGCCGCGGATTGAAATGGAAAGTGGCAACTCTCCAGAGCGCCCAAACCACATCTTGAGGACCTCAACGCGCTGCGCCACTTTAACATCGACTAATGGATTAGGGCCTCCCCGATGCTGCGATGGATCGACGACATGAAGCCTCGTCCAGAGTCGAGGTGTAGTGAGGGATATAGCTCTCCACGAGCTGCAAATCCGCCCGAGGAGAACAGGCGCCTCCGTTGCGCTCATTACACAGTTCCGGTGCGTCGGGAGACATGCAACGAAGATTTCTTGGATAATGTCTAGCGGCAAGTGGCGCATGGGCGAAAGGAGAGCTCTGTGAGCATCGATAGAGGCGGCCAGAAAGTCCCGCTCCTGCTGTAAAACAGCAATTTCTTCGTCAAGACGCTTCAATCGAGAAGTAGGTTCAACGAGGAGAGCTTCTATCTGCAAAATCTCGTCATCTGAAGGGCAGTAATTCGTTCCCAGCCGAAACGTGTACGGCGAGATCATGGTCAAAGCTCAAGGTTGTTTGGGCTTTGCATTGGCCTGGGAACCAAACAACCGCTTCTTGACTGATTTGGAAATTTTGGAAGTGAAAACAATTGGTACATTTGTTTGGCGAATAATAACGAAATAGGATAGAAAAAAGTTCTCAACAGCCGCATCTCTAGGGGAGGCGCAAAGAGCTGTCGGGAAGAGGACTCCCGGGATACTCAGACGGCGAATCCTCACCAGCCGAGTCGAATGACTCCCTGCGCGAAGACGCGAACGAAGACTTTCGGGAGCCACCTCGAACCTCCCGGTCCATGTTGTGTAGCTCGTCGTTCAGGTTCCGGCTCACATCAGAGTCGGAATCGAAATCTCGCTCATGCAACTCAATCTTTTTCTTCGTCAACTGGAAGGCGTCGGAGTCTTCCAGTACTGCGACTGGGGGCTGAAATAGGTGGATGAGCGTTGGGTGGGGAAGAACGTCCGCGTAAGAGTTCACTCCTGGTTTCGCAAGTGATATCTGATCGACCATTTCCTGGTCCTTGTCTGGCGCGCATGTCAGCATCGCGGCCACCGTCGTGGTTAGAAGTTACGCACCCGTGTATCCCACTTCAAAGGCATTCCCAACCCGAGTGGTTGTCGATTCGGACCGCCTGCTGAGCGCGAACAACATGGTGCAAGAGTAAACTCGCGCGATAATGAACGCAAACACGATCCAAACTGCGGAGGCTGTGAGACAAAAAGTTAATATATGTGCAAATCTATCGCTCACCCATTGCGTGGCGAGTTTTCTCGAATGCCGCCGTCCCAGAACCGGTGATAATTACGAGAGTTGTCAAAGTCCCCGTCTCAAGCAACGCGCAGAGGACCCGTTTGGGGAAGCTGCGTGCCATGAAAATCAAAAGAATAGGAAATAGTCCGGACAGCTCACCTCCAACTGCTGATGGGGTTGTCGTTTCTCTTGCAGAACTGCGCAAGAAGTAGGATTGATACCAATGCGCTGCCTACGGCAGACGCAATGAGAGCCAAGCTACGAGAAAAGAGTGAGCTATGCCAACGACTGGTTTCCAAACTCACAACACCAAGCCGTCATGTAACATCCGGTCAACCGTCAAAGATAAGGCCATCAGGACACCCGATCCAAAAATGCCCGCGACCTGAGGAGCTCATCAGTGGTCTTGTTATGGGCGAGACGAGCTGTGCGCACCGCGCTGAGAAGAATGAGAACCATGAGAGCGAATACAAGATGGTGCCTCGTCCTGCAACAGGTAAGCGATATCCTTCATTGATGAATGTGCACACACATTTGCCAATATCGAATAACCATAAAGAGCTGAGACACGGCGGTGACCACTCCAACAGTGATAATGAGGACGGTGAGGGGCCAATACCGTGTATCGAGTGCTTCAGTGTTGCCCTGCGAGGAAAAAACTCAGCCAACCCAAGGTCAGCGAGAGAGACAGCTTGCAGACTGACCCAATAGGTTACTGTATATAGGTGTGTCGTCGCGCAACAGGCCATCGTCCCGACGAGATTCGCAAGTAGGTTCAGGCCGACACCGAGCTTAATAAAGAGGCTGTCGCGGGGGCGCGCGCTGCTCCGAAAGTATTGTGTCGCCTGTACGAACTCCAGGGTGAAGAGTACCAGATTGACCCAACTGCCAACGGAGAGCGGCCTAGGTATACCATGTCAGTACGGTTCACAATAAAAAAGCAGAAAAGACATACGCAAGCCTATCGGGGGTCAAAAATGCGAAGGTTTCGTTTGACATGATGAGGAGGCGGGGGAGAACAAGAGACTTTCCAAGCGGCTTAAAGCTTGACACGGAGGTTTCAGGGAGATCGTGCTTCTGAATCCGCGTACAGTTCCGCTGGACTTCATTATTGTGTGGAGCCCTAAATAATTCCGCGGCCTCAGAAAGTTAAACAGAAACCGAGGAGATTCTCAGATCGCTTCACGGATGTGTCGGACGACGACGGACTCGACTGGGAGCTGGAACTTCCAGACAAAGTTCAACTTGGCGACTTTCAACGAGATCTGGACTTGTGCTTCTTTTTGAGAATTCAAGGTGACTTTCAGTCCACACAGCACAAATGAATCGACAAAATGGTGGACCCCTTTCCAAGTGTCGAGGGTGGTGGGAAGCCGGAAGACGTGACGGTCACATTTAAGTGGTGACCCTCCTCACCTCCGAGTCCGACCCGTTCAAGCGGCCATGCCAGTGACTTCGTCTATCCAGTGCAAGGCCTCCTTTTGAGCTGCCGGACTCTACGCGCCTCTTGGCTTTAAAATATGGTGGTAGTAACAACAGAAACTTCAGGGATGCGACGGATGTATTTTCTCAGTGGCGACTTGGAGTTGGCGCTAGCACGAGGGTTCAAAGTTGCGATGTCGATTTAGGTGGCCTATGTATCCCCTCGTGCCTTCTCGGAAACGCGTACGACCGTCCGCTCGATGTGGATTCCATCTGTTGGGTTGGCCTCACAGCAAGTCTTGCACACATGTTGCTCTACCAATGTAGAGAACCGTGACGGACCTGTTGCCAAACCGCGGGATTTCCAAGAGCAAAGCAAACATCCTGAGCCGGCGCGAGGAAAGCGAGCCCGACGAACATTCCCTTAGCCTTAGGGAATTTGGCTGCGTGACGAAGCTTCGATACTTCTCCCCCGGTACAGTGATTTTTGACGTTCTCGTTTCCCAAGAACAAGGTGGCTTTGACGACTGAATTGTTGTACAAAATACTAAGTCGCCTTCACACATACTATAGGCGCGTCGACAACTTTGAATTCGCGCCTTACTCTTGTGTCGTCCATGGGTAGAAGCCCCAACCTCCGGACTCGAAATCTGCTTGATCCTGGTGCCAATCTAGTCGTATGTCGAACCCGAAAAATGATTTCGCCGAAGCAGACCAAGTTCATACTGCGATGGGACCCCCTATCTTGTGTAGCTTGCTTCAATCCTCATCATTACCCCCTGCATTCTATCCAAAGCTCGCTTTCACTTGTGGCTGGGTGCCGAGGCGACCGTCTCAGCGGAGGATCTGGAGCTCGTGCCCGAAGGTTGCAAAGCATAGGTGCTCCTCGTTTGCAAAGTATAGGCGCTCCTCGTTTGCAATGCCCGCCGCCCAGAGCTTCTTCAAAGCAAACGGTGGACCCTAGTTTGTGTCGCCGAGCTGAGGCAATGGTCGGACACCCTTGGACAGTCGGGATGTAGGGCTACTCGCCGCAGTTGTTTACCAGTTACCAGCTGCGCCACCATGCAGATTGCCCTCCTGCGGAACGACCGGGTATCGAAATCTCAAGTATTCGGGGCTGAAACTGAGCGTTTTCGATTTTCTTGATCAAGGGCTTCCGAAAACATAACGAGGGCCAGAGGAACCATGCGAAGATAGACGGAAGATTCCCAGAAACCGTCTAAAAGTACAATAAACGCTCATGTCCAAAACGGGATAGAGGGTGATTGCCGATACCCACCTTTATTCTTAAGGCATTGTTGCGCCCACACAACTCTCTTGCCACTTGTCTGCATCCCCCACCATGGCTCCAGCCAAACCCGCTACTACCAGCCCTCCCAGAACCCCACAGGCGGGCGATAAGCGGACGGTATCGGAGCTCTCCCCCTGGAGCGACGCGGAATCCCCTGCCCAAGATAACCGGCTACCTGGGCCTCTGCGCCGCTCTCCTAGTCCGTCGGAATCTCAGCCTCAGCGACCATCGAGACCTGCCAGGAAAGCCACGAAATCGAACGCTAATTCTTCCGTTCATGACTCGATTGGAGTGCCACCCACCGTCTCGAACGCTTCGGAGGACGACGACGAGTATATGGACATTCCGGAGGAAGGCTTGCAGTCCGAACAAGACGAAAGGTTGATCGAAAGCGAAGAGGAAGAAGATGACAAGGTTACGGATCCGGATTTCACGCCGGGCGTAGACGACACTGGAAAGGGGAGGCGCGTTGCAAGTGAGAAGGCTGCACAAAAGCCGGAGAAGAGCCCTAAGAAACGGGTCCCCCATTCTGCCTCTATCATACCTCAGGCCAAAAGGCTTGCCACCGCTCTCGATCCACACCATGGGACGTGTGTGCTAACGGGAATGGAAGAACCTATGGTCTCGCGGCAATGGGCTCACGTCAGCGCTCGTTCTACAAAAGCATACATCGTGAGTCTTTCTTTACGATTGAACAGACCGTGAATCTGACGGCCCCTTCGCAGCTAACCGCTCTCGAATGGCACTGGGGAATGATTTTCTGGTCGCTGTATATCGATACCAAATTTAATCTCTTTCCTTGTATGTGTTTTCGAATCAATCAGTCGGTCTAACTAACATACTTGTGGTAGTAATGGTTCACTGGCACATCCCATTGGATGCGGGGTGGTGGGCCCTGGTACCTCATTATAAGACAATCACCAAAGTCTACACTTGGGTCCAGAAGAGATACCGCCAAAAGACGAAGGGGCCCAAGGATCATATATCCGCCGTAAGGCCTTGATTTTAAAATTTGGATATCGTTTTGACAAACTATTTAGTTATGGGAGGTGCGCAAGAAAACGGTCGACCAAACACCGCAGATCAGAGTATACCAGTACTTTCTGTTACCTCTCAACGACGGGCTCCGAAAGGTGCCACTTTATCGTCTAAACGAAGGCCAAGAATTCGACCCAGCCGTTCAGAACGAGACCCGCCACGTTTTCCCATTCAAGACTGTTGGGGCTCTTCGCTCACACGTTCAGCCTCATTTCGCAATATTCGCTGCGGGTGCCAAGTTGGCGAAAACCCGAAGGCAGAAGGAGCAAGCCGGGGAAGACATGACGGAGTGGCAGGAGTTGCTGGCCAGCAATGCCTTCTTTGGGAGTGAGCCAGGCGATGACGAGGAGACAGTCAAAGAAATCACCGAGAAGGCTCTGCGGGAGATAGAGTTGATCTACGGATTTTGGACCGATCACGAATTCGTGCCTGAGGAAGGACACAAGTGGCGCAAGCGTAAGTAGACGCTTTAATAATGTTGCTCCATACGCAGATGTATGCTCCTGAAATTTGAGCCTTTTCTCGTTGTCCGCGTAGAAGCTTAAAATAGTTTGCGGTGTCTGTCTTGGTTTTCGGACGCTTGTTGATGTTTGGCATACCACGTGATCGCTCACCTCTCCCACACGCCACCACTCCAAAGTTACTCGATGGCCATTCCAGCCAGCGCAATCGTCGACGCGACTAGTAGACCGTACGGCCCCAAACAACCGGCTCCGACTGAACGTATTGTACGCTTGAGGAACGACTGGCGACTGGTGCACTCAATCCTCATCATTTTTAGCGGCATAGACTAGAATGGAGTTGGGGACTCGAATACGGGGGTCTGGACGGGCATTTGGGTGCATTTTGTAAGTTGTCGAACCTTAAGCTTCCAATGATTTTAACCATGCCCCAGTTGACCCGCATTTCGCGAGCGTCCTAATGGATGATAATCTCATTCTCCTGGCGCACTCGGACGTGGTCGAAAAGCTTCATTTCGCCGCGTCGATCGCTCCCTGTCGCTTCGTCAAGTCGCATGATGTGCGTATACTCACGAACATCTTGTGCATTCGTAACAAACGCATTATTCTAGCCATACAATGGCTCCCAGTCATTTGAATATCTTGTGCTACCCGTCGATCTTTCAAGCCAGACCCCACCGCGGTTGCTAATTTCTTCCGTTCCGCCACATCTGACGATATCTTCATCCCTTGACAAGCTCTTCAAATTTTGGGGGTACACGTCCAGCGCCTACAAAGAGTTAGGCTCCTCGATCATCAAACTCGTGCAAAATTCCCCTCCTACGGGCGCCACCTTCGTCCCCGATAAATACACTTTCGTGTTCCTTCGATACATCCACGAAAGCTGGGCGACCTGTCATGTCCCTTCGCGCTTCCTCGGTGGAGAAGGCTGTGACGAGGAAGAAAGCGACGACGAAAGCAGCAGCATGGAATGGGAGGTCGTCACGGTGGCACTCGATGAGGAAGAACCCCAGCGACGGCTGCTCCCCCACGAACTCAAGGCTGATCCCATCGTCGTCAACTTCCGGGTGCTACCCGCCGCCGCAGACGAGGGAGACGACGCCATTAGCTGCGACAGCTATATCACTGGCCTCGAGGGCAAGCCGGAGGAGTTTTCCAAGGCGAGTATGGCGCGCGCCAAGTACGACGACGAAGAGGCGGCCTGGGAGAAGGGGATAGAGAGCTGGGCGCAGAGTGCATCTATTGTCGCGGATGACCGGATGCTGCTCAATGATGATCAGATCGAGGAGGATCCCAAGGAGCAGCCGCGCGTCGCGACGACTCTCGACTTGCATAAACCGGACTACCTTGCGCGGCAGGAAAAAGTACGGTGACCATACAATATTTTAAATGCATTTATTCTACACTGTATATTCCGCACTCTTTATACCTATGTAGCAATTCTGGAAACAATTTTTACCTATGTGACTTTTTGGCGTCTGGTTATTGACGGATGTGACCAGACGCGTCTGTTCCGACCTCCATTGCCTTCGACGAACCTTCGACCACAATTCGACCAACTTGCTCACGCTGCCAGCAAAAATTATTCGACGGTTTGATCTGGCTATCGAGGGTCTTTTTTTTTGTTCGCGGTTCCGAATTACTCTTCAACGTTGTGCCACCCGAGAAAACCTACACGCGTTGAATGGTGATTATAACCTCAATTATAGACGCAGCATGCAGGGCGTGGAATCCTGAAAAACCAGCCTCCCTCCACGACATTGTGTGTGTAGAATTGAGCCGTTGAATTTGGTCTAACCTCAGGCTATGTTGCAGCACTGCAGGCTTGAATGGACATGGGGTCTTGAATACGGGGCTTTGACCGACCATTTGGAGGGCTTTAACTGTACGTTGCTTCATGTTCTATGGGGACGAGCGCCTCTGACCCGTAAATCCAGCGGACCGTCAAATGGCGGATATTTTGGCGAACGACGACTTGATTGCTGTGACAGATTTGCAGACCATAGGGAAAATGTCCCTGCACCTTTCCCACTCGCCTAAGACTGATTCCGGGTCGCGTGTAATGATACAAGACGTGCGTACTGCGTTTCAGGGCTGCACTTTACTAACTGACAGTTATCAGGTGTATGGCCGCAGCTCTTTCGAGTATCTTGTCCTCCCGGTTGACCCTTCAAGCGGAATCCTCCCGCGGCTGCTGGTTTCTTCGGTGCCTCCTCATGTTACGGTAGCTCCCTCGGTCGACCACCTTCTCAAACGCTGGGGCTACGAACGAGACCTTTTTGACGCTGCGTGCGAGTCGATCATGCAGAACGTTGCGGCCAACCCTCCGGCTGGAGCCACCTTCCAGCCCAACTCCCATACCTTCGCGATCATACAGTATCTACACGAGCGATGGGCGACTCGTTGTGTCCCGTCGCGATTTCGGGGTCTCGACGACTCCGACGGCGACGAGGAGGAAGGGGTGGTGATAAAAAGTGACGAGGGAAGTAGTACTATGGAGTGGGAAGTCGCCACACTCGCGTCAGAGGACGAGGAGCCCCAGCGTCGGCTCCTCCCCCACGAACTCGCCGCCGATCCCGTCGTCAAGTTCCGGACTTTGGTCCGCGTCGCAGACGATGGGGACGACGCTATTAGCTGCGACAGCTATATCACCGGCCTCGAGGGCAAGCCGGAGGAATTCTCCAAGGCGAGTATAGCGCGCGCCAAGTACGACGACGAAGACGCAGCCTGGGAGCAAGGGATACAGAGTTGGGCGCAGGGTGCCTCCGTGGTCACGGATGAGCGGATGCTGCTCAATGACGATCAGATTGAGGAGGATCCCAGGGAGCAGCCGCGCGTCGCGACTACTCTGGACTTGGAGAAACCGGACTACCTTGCGCGTCAGGAAAAAGTACGGTGACCATACAATATTTTAAATGCATTTATTCTACTGATACACTGTATATTCCGCACTTTTTATACCTATGTAGCATATTCTGGAAACAATTTTTTACCTGTGTGACTTTTTGGCGTCTGGTTATTGATGGATGTGACCAGACGCGTCTGTTCCGACCTCAATTGCCTTCGACCAACCTTCGACCACAATTCGACCAACTTGCTCACGCTGCCAGCAAAAAATATTCGACGGTTTGCTCTGGCTATCGAGGGTCTTTTTTTGTTCGCGGTTCCGAATTACTCTTCAATGTCGTGTCACCCAAGAAAACCTACCCGCGTAGTAGAATGGCGATTTTAACCTCAATTACAGACGCGGCATGCAAGCGTGGAATGCTGAAAAACCAGCCACTCTCGATGTTACTGTGCGTTGTGGAATTGAGGCGTCGAATTTTGTCTAACCTCTTGCAGCATTGCAGGCTTGAATGGGCTTGGGGTCTTGAATACGGGACTTTAACCGAGCGTTTGGCCGGTTTCAACTAGTGTCGCGCTTCTTAACTTAGTGGGGACCCGCATCTGAACAGCAAATTCAGCGGACCGTCAGCTTGAAGATATTTTGGCGAACTTGTTGTGACAAACGTGAGACCTTAGCAAAAACGGCCCTGCACCTTTCTCCGTCTCCAGGTGGTGCCTCAAAACGGCGCCCAATGATACAAGACGTACGTTCTCGTCTCGCTGCTATATTTTGCTTTTGTTGACAAGTTATTGAGATAGCAACGGGTCGAATATCTTGTCCTCCCGGTTGACCCTTCCACCGGAATACACCCGAGGCTGCTGCTTTCTTCAGTGCCTCCTCGTGTTACAGTAGCTTCCTCGGTTGACCGCCTTCTCCAGCGCTGGGGCTATAAGCGGTCCGCCTTCGGCGCCGCCTCTTGTCTTAGTTTTGGAACGCTTGTTGATGTTTGGCATGCCACGTGATCGCTCACCCCTTGCCACTGCACGCCATCACTTGAAAGTTACTCGATGGCGATTCCAGCCAGCGCAATCGTCGACGCGACTAGTAGACCGTACGGCCCCAAACAACCGGCTCCGACTGAACGTATTGTACGCTTGAGGAACGACTGGCGACTGGTGCACTCAATCCTCATCATTTTTTAGCGGCATAGACTAGAATGGAGTTGGGGACTCGAATACGGGGGTCTGGACGGGCATTTGGGTGCATTTTGTAAGTTGTCGAACCTTAAGCTTCCAATGGTTTTAACCAAGCCCTAGTTGACCCGCATTTCGCGAGCGTCCTAATGGATGATAATCTCATTCTCCTGGCGCACTCGGACGTGGTCGAAAAGCTTCATTTCGCCGCGTCGATCGCTCCCTGTCGCTTCGTCAAGTCGCATGATGTGCGTATACTCACGAACATCTTGTGCATTCGTAACAAACGCATTATTCTAGCCATACAATGGCGCCCAGTCATTTGAATATCTTGTGCTACCCGTCGATCTTTCAAGCCAGACCCCACCGCGGTTGCTGATTTCTTCCGTTCCGCCACATCTGACGATATCTTCATCCCTTGACAAGCTCTTCAAATTTTGGGGGTACACGTCCAGCGCCTACAAAGTGTTAGGCTCCTCGATCGTCAAACTCGTGCAAACTTCCCCTCCCACGGGCGCCACCTTCGTCCCCGATAAATACACTTTCGTGTTCCTTCGATACATCCACGAAAGCTGGGCGACCTGTTATGTCCCTTCGCGCTTCCTCAGTGGAGAAGGCTGTGACGAGGAAGAAAGCGACGACGAAAGCAGCAGCATGGAATGGGAGGTCGTCACGGTGGCACTCGATGAGGAAGAACCCCAGCGACGGCTGCTACCCCACGAACTCAAGGCTGATCCCATTGTCGTCAACTTCCGGGTGCTACCCGCCGCCGCAGACGAGGGAGACGACGCCATTAGCTGCGATAGCTATATCACCGGCCTCGAGGGCAAGCCGGAAGAATTCTCCAAGGCGAGTATAGCGCGTGCCAAGTACGACGACGAAGATGCAGTCTGGGAGCAGGGGATACGGAGTTGGGCGCAGGATGCCTCCGTTGTCGCCGATGAACAGATGCTGCTCAATGACGACCAGATCGAGGAGGATCTCGAGGAGCAGCCGCGCGTCGCAACGACTCTGGACTTGCAGAAACCGGACTACCTACCGTTCCGTTTACAAGTTTCCGCGATGGCCATTTCCGCAAAGATAATCGTCGACTCCACCAGCAGGCCGTATGGTGAACGAAATCCACTCCCAGCAGAGGAAATCGTGCGTTTCAGAAACCAGGTACCACAAGAAAAAAAAATTATGATGCTTTCATAGCGCTGTGCACTCGAATGGACTTGGGGCCTCGAATATGGAGCCCTGGATGAGCACTTGGGCAGTTTCTGTGTGTCGCTGAATCTTTTCACCATCGCTTGTCTCTAACCAGAACTCAGGTGACCCTCACTTCACGGACGTCCTAATGGACGACAATCTCATTCTAATGCCACACTCGGACGTCATAGAAAAACTTCATTGGGCGGCTTCGAACGCTCCCTTTCGCTTCGTCAAGTCGCGCATGTCCATGCACGATGTGTGTATGATGGTATCGCCTCCACGTACAGAGCCTAACACACTTTCCCCTAGCTATACGACGGAAGCGAGTCCTTTGAATATCTTGTACTGCCCGTGGATCCTTCGAGCCAAATCGCGCCGCGGTTACTCGTTTCTTCGGTTCCGCCCCATCTGACGATCACCACCTCTCTCGACAAGCTGTTCAAGTTTTGGGGATATACGTCCACCGCCTACAAAGCGCTGGGTTCCTCGATCGCCAGGCTCGTGGAAATTTCACCTCCCACCGGCACGACCTCCATCATTGATGCATACACCTTCCTTTCCCTTCGATACATACACGAACACTGGGCGACCTGTTATGTCCCACGGCGCTTCCATGGCGAAGAGGGCTCCGTCGCACGTGAAGAAAGCGACGAGGAAAGCAGCAGCATGGAATGGGAGGTCGTCACGGTGGCACTCGATGAGGAAGAACCCCAGCGACGGCTGCTCCCCCATGAACTCAAGGCTGATCCCATCGTCGGCAACTTCCGGGTGCTACCCGCCGCCGCAGACGAGGGAGACGACGCTATTACCTGTGAGCTGTGACAGCTACATCACGGGTCTCGAGAGCAAGCCGGAGGAATTTTCCCAGGCGAGTATAGCGCGCGCCAAGTACGACGACGAAGAGGCGGCCTGGGAGAAGGGGCCGGGCGCAGGGTGCATCTATCGTCGCGGATGACCGGATGCGGCTCAATGATGATCAGATCGAGGAGCATCCCAAGGAGCAGCCGCGCGTCGCGACTATTCTTGACTTGCAGAAACCGGACTACCTTGCGCGGCAGGAAAAAGTACGGTCACCATCCAATATTTTAAATGCATTTATTCTACTGCACTGTATAATTTGCACCTATGTAGCATATTCTCAACAATTCCATGACGCGTCGCGGCCCTGTGACAATCTGTGACCAGACGCGACTTTGTGTTTGGCAGTCACGGCAAATCTCGCTAGAACTTGTCGAAAGCCTACGCCAACTAAATGACAATTCTAAACTCGATTACTGAGACGGCCAGTCGGGCATGGGATGATGAGGATCCAACTTCCATCGAGGAAATTGTGCGTTGTGAAATCAAGCCGCCGAATTTGGTCTCAACTTTTGCAGCATTGGAGGCTTGAGTGGACCTGGGGCCTCGAATACGGTACTTTGAATGACCATTTGGAGGGCTTTAAATGTACGTTGTAGCTCGCGCTATGGGCCACACCCCGTCTGACTAGGAAAATCCAGCGGATCGTCAAATGGCGGATATTTTGGCGAACGACGACTTGATGGTGGTGGCAGCCACCGAGACTCATAGGAAAAATGTCGTTGCACCTTTCCCAGTCGCCAAAGAGCGATTCCCAGCCGCGTACAAGGATAGAAGACGTGCGTACTGCGTGTAAAGGCTGCGCTGTGCCTCTTAACTTACCAAATTACCAGGTGTATGGCACCAGCTCATTCGAATATCTTGTCCTCCCGGTTGACCCTTCAAGCGGAATCCTCCCGCGGCTGCTGGTTTCTTCGGTGCCTCCTCATGTTACGGTAGCTCCCTCGGTCGACCACCTTCTCAAGCGCTGGGGCTATGAAGAACGTCCCTTCAATGTTGCGTGCCAGTCGATCATCCGGTATGTTGCAGCGATTCCCCCAGCTGGAGCCACCTTCCAGCCCACCACCTATACGTTCACGGGCTTGCGATATCTACACAAACGATGGGCGACGCGTTTTGTTCCGCCACGCTTCTATGGTGCCGAACCCTCGGACGATGACGAGCAGGAATCAGTGGTGATGAAAAGCGAAGAGGGCAGCACTATGGAGTGGGAAGTGGCCACGCTAGCATCCGAGGACGAGGAGCCCCGGCGTCGCCTCCTCCCCCACGAACTCGCGGTCGATCCTGTCATCAAGTTCCGGACTTTGGTCCGCGTCGCAGACGATGGGGACGACGCTATTAGCTGCGAAAGCTATATCACCGGCCTCGAGGGCAAGCCGGAAGAATTCTCCAAGGCGAGTATAGTGCGCGCCAAGTACGACGACGAAGATGCAGTCTGGGAGCAGGGCATACAGAGTTGGGCGCAAGGTGCCTCCGTTGTCACGGATGAACGGATGCTGCTCAATGACGATCAGATTGAGGAGGATCCCAAGGAGCAGCCGCGTGTCGCGACTACTCTGGACTTGGAAAAACCGGACTACCTTGCGCGTCAGGAAAAAGTAGGGTGACCGTACAATATTTTCAATCCATTTCTTCTACTGCACTGTATATTTCGCACCTATGTAGCATATTCTCAACAATTCCCTGACGCGTCGCGGCCCTGTGACAATCTGTGACCAGACGCGACTTGGTCGAATTGTGCGTTGTGAAATCAAGCCGCCGGATTTGGTCTAAAATTTTGCAGCATTGGAGGTTGAGTGGACCTGGGGCCTCGAGAGTCGAATATGGTACGAAGTTTCGTGCGTTAAATTGTTCGTTTGTTCAACCACTGCCTCTGACCACCAGAGGAGCTTGCGGTCGAACCCATCGTCAGCTTTCGATTTCTGGTCCGCGGCGCGAGGGATGAGGGCGATGACATTGGCTGTGACGGTGATACCGCTGGCGATGAGGACGATGAGGACCCAGGTTGCTCAGAACGAATACAAAACTGGGCTGAGGGTGCTTCTGGGATTAGTGGCGACCAGATACTGGCTAACGACAACAAGATGGGGGAGGATTCTTAGGCCCGGCAGTTCTCGAGGATCTCACTGCAAGTAATTAATACACCTATGTTGTTCAGCAGAGAAACAACGCGTTATCTTAGATTCATATCTTTTACTTCTCCCCTGTGACCTCGAGCGCCATACTCCAAAACCCCTTCTCCAATCGCGTACACCGGTCCCATACCGCCCGCCATTCCGCCAGCCGCGCGGGCGAAGGAGGATCCGCCACCGCGCGCGCTTCGATCGTTTCTATTCCTGCGCGACTCGAATTGAATAATTCGATTGCACCCAATAATGGTACAAGACTTACCGATGCGCACAGCAGTCTGGTACACCGCTCCTGAGTAGTCGTCGATCCACCGCCGGTAGGGGTTGTCCTCGAGCGCGAACCCGTGGTCGGGGGCGGAGTTCTTGAGCCACAGACCCACCTCGCCGTAGCCCAGCAGGCACGCAAGAAGCGCCATCAGAAGCTTCGTCGTGTCGCCTACCATCCACTGTGTTAAGAGTTGGAAAGAAAGAGAGATTTTTGCACTCACCCTGAAGGCCGATATCTATGAGGTAGCACCCATACGCCGTCGTCGCGGCGGATTCCTCGGTGCGCTCGAGCTCCTCTGCGGACACGCCAAACTCGGCGCAGAAGGTGCGGTGCGTCGCGATCTCGCGGAGGACGTCCGTGATCGTCTGTGTCGCGGACGCGATTTGCGGGAAGGAGTCTGATTTCGCGGCGAGGAGTCTGGTGTTCATTCAATTGTATAACGTAAACGCGAATAAAAAGAAGGTTTACATACCCGCAGGCGCGCGCATAGTATTTAAGATAATGGTAGTCTTGTCTGTGTTACATCAATTATGGTCCATGACAGACAGAGGGCGGCGCGGACTTGATGAAGTGGACAAAAGACGCCCGGGGGAGGACGCCCGACCCGAGCTGCTGCACGAAATCATGCTCGACGTATTCTTTCCAGAGCGGGGCGTTCCCGCTTATAAGCAGCCGCGTCAGGGGGTATGGGTTTCCTGGGGTGGGTCTAGAGCTGTCGCAGTCAGTAAAAACGAAAGGAAAAAACCCTTGAAAGGCGCACGGCGGGATGCTCATCTGGGCCACGGAATGGAGGTGGTTGAGAGGCCCGTGGCCGGCGCCGAGTTTGACTGCTGTCTGAATGCCAAGGTGTGTGTACGCAGTCGCACTGAGTGCTGCCTCGAGCACTGCAAAGAGTAAGTGCGTGGCCAGGGAGCAGTTGTTGATGCAACCAACCCGTTGCACCCCCAGCAAGGGCGCAGGCAAGGGCAGCGCTGAGCGTGCACCCGGTTCCGTGGGTCGACGTCGATTCGATTCGGGGCCGTGCGAGGACGGTCGTGGATCCATTGGCTTCGCACAGGACATCAACGACGATATTCTCAGACTGGGGGGCATTGGTGGCTAGGATTTCCATGTTTTCGCCATACCACCCGTCCCTCACGACGCGCACCTCAGGAGGGAGGCGGTCTAAATCGGGGAGTGTCGCAGTCAGATGACCACCTTTGAGCAGTACCGCGCGAGGAGCGTGCGCCAACAGAGCACGGCCCGCGTCGAGCATGTCTTCGAGGGAAGTAATCGTCCGCGATAAGAGCAGCTCTGCCTCGGATTTGTTGGGTGTAACTAAGGTAGTCAAGGGGAAAAGTTCATTCATCATGACCTGGAGTGCCTCTGGCGCAAGAAGAGTGTGTCCAGAGGTAGATACACAGACCGGATCGCAGACCAGAGGCGGCATTGCGCGAGCGGAGTAGTGGGTTTTTAGAGCCCTGACAGTCGCTTTAGTGTTCTCAGCATCGAATAGCATGCCAGTCTTTATTGCGTGGACGTCCAAGTCATCTAAGACAGAGTGGATCTGACGAGATCGATTTAAAATTTCTTCACGGTCTTGAGCAGTAAACCAACTTGTTGTTCGATAAATTCTGGTGGAACCCCATGGACAGCTTGAACCCCAGTCGTATTTTGAGCAGTCAGCGCAGTCAATGCACTAGTTCCGTAGTTTCCGAGGGCCGCAAAAGTCCTGAGATCAGCCTTCAAGTCGATTAAGCCAAAGAGAGATTCCGGTTTCTTTTTCTACCTGAATTCCAGCGCCTCCCCCAGAATCGGAGCCGGCTATGGTGAGGAGGGTACGCCGCTGGCCTGCCATGCAAAGAGCGGGGGCTGTGTTTGGTGTTGATCGACGCATTTCCTAATCCGGAATCATCCCTTGTTCAAAACCACCTTGGTACTCGCAGGAAATAGCCTGAAATCTCGAGGCCAGAACCTAAACGTTACTCTCGGGCTACCATCTCTTTGTTCCGTGTTCAAGAAACGGTCAACGTCGAATTTGGTTGATTCTCGACATCAGAGCACATTTGCGAAAACTTGTGCAGCATCCTGCAGGATCGTTCCCGACTATTATAAATCATCCCAAAGTGTGGCCCTCCTGCCAGTATTGTGGTGATTTGCTCTCGGTGGAGACTTCGATGTCCGGCCTGCGTGGAGAACTCCCCATCCATCCTGTGCGTAGTCGCTTACTTCTGAGCTCAGGAACTTCCCTATGTCCCTATGGCATCTAATGCGCCACCGAAAATGTTTACGACGTATGCAGTAAAATCAGAAGAAAAAAGAGATACCTCCGATCCCGAGTTCACCAGACCGATAAATTCGATTTCCACGTGGCGACCACGAATCCTTGACATACCTGCACGCCACTGGAGTTCCGCATAGGATCAAAACTCGCACTTGACAGTGAGATACGCAGCACAGTTTGGGACGTTTTCACTTCTAAATTGTTTCTACTTCTATTCTAAATTTAGGTCCTGTGCACGACTCTGTTTCCCTCAAATTCACCGGCTCAACTCGCTGCCAAACGCCGAAATTACTCGTCGAATTTATCAGAATTTGGTTCCCAAATGCCAACACACTCCGTGGCGGGAGTCGCTTCTCGCCCCGATTGTCAGACAATGGACATTTTCGAGCAGAGCATCTACCTTCACGATACTCCGACAGTATCACGGAGACCTCGGCCTATTCCTCAGGTAAACTCCACGGAGACGGCACGCTGAGCGCCACAGGCCCCTATCTCAAGTTCTAATCCTGCGTGGTTAAATGCGTAGTATCCCCCGACACAAAGTGAGCCTGGAGGTGATGCTGGGAATTTAGAAGATTCGTCTACCCCAATTACTGCCTATGTTTCACAGGATTCACCGCGTTAGGTAGCCTCTGAGCTCACTTGAACTAAAGGAATCGAAATCACCTCTCATGCGCGACGACCTCGAGGGAAACCCACATGCAATTGAGACCGGGATTGAACGTGGTCACCCATAAATGCCATTTCGATGCCCGACCTCGGGCCTGGCGTTGATTCCTTTATCCGCAGGCCCTGCACGATAAACGATAGCAACGGCCCCATGGTGGCCCGAATTTGGAGGTTGAACTTTCGGATGCTAACTGAACCAATGGGGACCGCGAAGGAGGCATTCAGAGCCATTTCCGGCCACCGAGTCGCACCTTCGCTGTTTGTCGCACCCTCCTTACTTCGAGACCAATGGGGACCGCGAAGGAGCCATTCAGAGCCATTTAAGGCCACAGTCGCACCTTCGCTGTTTGTCGAACCCCTCGTTACTTCGAGTCGTTCTTCCTCGTCAACCTGACGCTTTTTTCCGACTCCAACCAAACTTCATCACAATGGAATCCGCCTTCAGCATCCAGAGTACACTCAAACCTGACCAGGTGGCGGTTCTGATGATTGAGCAAGCGGTCATCAAACATGCAACCCGTTACGACAAGGTCTTTTTCAAAGCCGTATGTTCAACTAATGCACTCGATGCAACGGCTAACATCTATGCCGCTGCAGGTCCTCGCCGGACTCATGCTTTCCTTCGGTGGTTTAATGAATGAACTGGTGAACGCCGGATCGACAACTTTGGCCCAGGAGAATCCTGCTCTAGTCAAAATCCTCGGAGGATTTGTATTCCCAACTGGATTCGTTCTGTGCGCAAATGATCTTCCCGTCTCACTGGAACGGTATGCTCATATGCACTCTCAGAATCGTTATGTTGGGCCTAGAATTACTCACGTCTAACATGATGGTCTTCCCCATGGCCGTTGTGAAGAAGGCCATCCCTTGGTGGAGTCTTCCCGTGAACTGGATCATCGGTATGTTTCTCTCCAAGATTCTCCTCCGAATCTAAACGCGTTGACTTAGTTACTTTTGGGAATCTCTGCGGCAGTTTGTTCTCGGCCGCCATCCTCGTTCGCTGTAAATTATCGTTATCTTTCACCTGACATGTGGCTAATATTTCGCACTAGATAGCGGTATAGTTTCGACTGAACCTTACTTGAGCGGCTTTATTGCATACACCGAGTATGCTCTTCCCAAGTTATTTCCGATTGAACTCATTATCTCTTCCAGGAAGAAAGCCGTCACTCCTGAATGGCACCAGATTTTTCTCCGAGGAATTGGTTGCAACATCTTGGTCTGCCTAGCTGTCTGGGTGGGATGTCATCAATTCTTTCCGGGTGTCGATGGCTCACTCTTGATTTATCTGTACAGCTTGCCTCGGGTGCAAAAGAAACTACCTCTAAAGTAAGCGGGGTTGGATTTAATTTGTAAAGAAAGGCCTGACACGATTCTTCAGCTTATCGCCATCTGGATTCCTATTTGGATTTTCGTCGCTGTTGGATTTGATCACGGCAAGTCTCATTCATCTAACCACTCGTCTATGCACCTAGAGCCTGATTTTTTCCAGTTATCGGCAAGTCTTTCATCTGCTCACTGGTCTATGCATTTAAAGTTGACATTTCAGCCAACATGTTCTACGTACCTCTGGGAATTATGTTCGGCGCCGACGTGAGTACTCTCCACTTCAACTTCCCTCGACCGCCATTCGACTGACAATATTAGCTCTCGACCGCAGGGTACATACGGAAGTGAGGCGTCATATAGCACTTGAATCTAGTGTCTCACATTGACCTAGGTCCCTCATCGCAACATACCTCGGGAACATCGGTGCGTCAAATTATATGATTTACTGGTTATTTAGAATCTCACACAGAGGTTTTAGTCGGGGCCGCTATCGTATGGGCTCCAGCGGTGTACTTATACCTCGGGGACTATTCTCCTGCCGGATTAATCGAAGAGGCTGAAGAGGGCAAGGTCAATTCGAAGGACTCCAACCGCAGGAGTAGCGCTGCAACAACTCTTTCGAAGGGCGGGTCTCAGATTTAATTAGTTAGAAGAGGCATGGTAGGGATTCCCTGATGAGTAACGCAGAGTTGCGAATGTCGGAAGGCAGATCAAGTGTACTATGGGAGTGTTCAACTACCAGTTAAAGTTTGCGTCACGTCCCGCCTTCATCGGTTACTTACCTGCAAGGATTTTGTCAGCACATGTCCGGGACTCGGAACACAAGAGCCCGGCGCTCATTGAGAACTAAGGCATCTATCGCCGTACAGATTCTAGACGGCCAGGATGCGGCCATAGCAGATAGGCATCCCTGCGGCCTCTGCCAGCGACGCCGGTTGAACGGCCAAAGTGCCCATGTATTCTCCGACATGGTTTCTCCGTGTCACGGGTAGGTGTTTTCGCTCGGGGACGCGAAGAACACATATGTCCTCCCAATCCAACATGGTACTTACTTCAACATTGCTTGGTATACTGTTTTCATTATTATCGATATCATTTATAAATTTCAAAAAAAAAAAATCCCGTTCGCTTGCATACGAAAAAGAGAGATCAGGTCCGGGGGGATTCTCTTAATTTTCGGCCATTCCGAAGATATGTTGCCAGACATGCAAGCAACATGCAAGTGGCGGACCGAGGTACAACATCGGCACGGCACTCCAACTCAGCCGAACCGATCACGGATTTACGTATCAGTCTACTACGGTCTTTCTGTCTTCAGACACCATGTCCTTGCCCAATGCCCGACCCTATCACGCCTTGGAAATGAGGGACATTCGGCCTGTTGCTCGGGGTGCACAATTATTTAGCTGGGGACTGGTGTGTCGAGAATGGCATCCCACAAGTTTCTGCTGCCATGAATTTCAACCAAGAACAAGCATCCAACCTCCCCGCTACCACCAGTAGAAAGACAAAACATCTCCAGCGGGGCACCGCGTGCTTCAATTGCAAGCGTCGTAAGATGGTTAGATACTTTTTTATTCATCGTTGCCTCCGCTCACTGCGAGTATTTCAACTAGAGATGTGATGGTGCCCATCCAATCTGCGGACAATGCGAAAGAGCTAATAGGTCGGACGACTGCGAATATACTAACGGACAAAAGCGCGCGAGAGCCGAGATTTTGGAAGAAAGCATCAGCCGAACGGAGAGCCGCATTTATGAGCTGGAACATCCTCACCAGAATTTGAACCAGTTTAAGGTTCCACTTCACCAACCGTATCAGCCGGACCGCCAACGCACTCCAGAATCAACTCGCCACCGTACGTTTATATCGCTTGAACGCCCACTGTAATAATAATAATATGACGTGCAGAATCCTGGGCTGTTTCTGATGAACCGCCCATGGATATGGTTGAAAAGCTGTATAAATCCTCCATCAACCTGTTTCTTCTTTTTATTCACCTGTTCATCATCTTTAGAATCGACTTCTTCCTTCCCTTCTCGTCCGAGGTTGGTTTTTTCCTAAATGCCTCACGTTTCCGCCACTCGGCTTTGATTCGGCACTCCATCGGCCACCCCAGTCGCCCTTCCCCCGCAGTCCTGGCAGCCGTCTATCTCTGGGGGCTGCGCCTATCAAAGCAACCCTTCCTCACTAGCCAGGAACCTATCTTTCTATCTCGCGCCCTGAAACTCGTGACCAAAGGGCTGTCTGGCATCCATCCACAAAAGGTCATGCACAACCTCCAGGCGGAGATTCTCATTTCCTACTATTTCTTCGCCTCGGGCCGATTCCTGGAGGGGAAGTACCACACTGCGGCGGCCGTCTCGCTTGGACTTGGCAGCTCGATACACATGGTCCGTTCGGCGAACTCCACGTCCCTCGGGTTGCTTCAGCCAGCACGCGATGCTGTAGAGGAGGGTGAACGCATCCACGCCTGCTGGAATGCAGTTATTTTGGACAAGACATGGGCCGTGGCGCTCAGTGAGGCCCCGAATCTCGACCACCAACACGAAAGCTGCGCGGTGGACACCCCCTGGCCGCTTGAGATGGATGATTACGAGCAAGTGCGTATTGGTTCAAGAGTATCCGTGATTTTCGCAGTTCAAATGGCTTCCTCAGGGAGAGTTCAGTCCCACCGCGCGATACAGCAACACGTTCCAAAAATTTGTCAACTGCGTACCCACCTCCGACACAGGGATGTCCAGTATCGCTCTGCTTTCCAAGGCGACTATCCTTTGGCAGCGCGCAGACGGCCTTTCACGCCAGTGGCGGCCAGGTATTCTTTTTCGTTACGGATAATAAATTGCTGATGAAAAAACGTCCAGACATGCTCCGGGACCAGTCCATCACTTTCCAGACCTCTTTCTGCGCCCTCGACAACCTGATCGACACCTTCCGGGGAGCGCTTGTGCCGCTAAACCGTATCGCGCACCCCACACCCGCAATGGCACGCACACTGATCGTGGCCCACAGCATCGCCCACGCAGCGACGATACGGCTGCACAGCGTCGTGCCTCTGATTTCGGACATCAACGCGCGGCGCAAGCGTCTCACTGCGGCACGTGCAGTGCTCGAGATCGTCGTCGCCGCTGCTCCTTTGCACTTTGATTTTATCAATCCCATCATGGGGGTGCGCCCGTCCGCTCTAATTCCTGCAACCATATTTTGAATTATTTGCAGACGGTGTGGCTCGCAGCGTGCCAGGTGCTCGTGAATGAGCTGCACTCGCTCAAGACGCAGCATATGCCGAGGCAGGGAGAGGAGGGGGCCCTTACGATGCTGCTTACGCGCGCTATTGACGTGCTTTTAACCTTCTCAGAGTCTTGTCCGCTGCTTGGTGCGTATGGTTCATTGAGCCGAGGCACCGACACCTCTAACAACATTAAATATGTAGGTTATCAAATCTCGAGAATTCAAGAATCCTGTGTTGGAATGCTGTAGATCTGAACAAATGCTTCGAAGAGGAAAACCGTACATGCAGCCAATTTCATCCGATGTATTTATTTCAGTTGCGCGAACCCAAAACATTTTTCAACCAGAGTCACGTGGTCGTGGTTCAATTTTTCGTTCAATTTCAACTGCCACTGGCAACTTCAGAAGTGTCATTCCAAGTTGACATAAAATTCCAATACTCAGATTGCAATCCTCTGCACGCGCAGTACCTAAGGCTGAGCAATGAAGTTCCACGAGATATGTATCGGGTTCATTTTGATTCGAACAGATTTGATCGATCCCAACAGGAATCCGTTGGCAGCCTGCTTGGGAGCGCCCACATTCCACTGTTGCCTGGCGCGCGCCTGGGCGCTACTTTTCCATGGCGCCATTAACAAGAGCGATACGTGTTGCACGCAAAGCAGATTCGACAGAGGACTCCCCGCTATTCTCAGGGCACGTCGACCCAGACTGGGTTTTCGGCCAGTGAGCTGTCCATCCTTTCACGGACTCAGGATTCTAAGAAGCCTTCTCCAGGGTTCCGAATGGCGGTAAATGCCTTGTTTGCCTTTGACTCGGAATTGAACGGACAAACGCGAACAGGGTACACGCTCTCGCTTCTCGTACAGGCTTGCATCCAGAATCAGGCGGATTCTGAGCATCCGGACCCCTTGCACGTCTCTGCCTTCTTTCTCCAACCAACCAGGACATCTTCAACCGTCGAGCTTCAACTGCGAATAGTGAAACGCGGGAGAAGCTTTATCAACGTTGCCGCAGATCTAGTTTTCGCGGTGAGTAGTGTTAAAAAAATTATTAAGGCTCTAATTATCTTCGTAGAACCGCGTTTGTATCACGGCGCACCTGATTTTCGGCAAGTTGACCCGTCCTTCGCGTCCGCTGGTAGACCCCTCGTCTGGCTACTCCCGTCGACACCCATTCCTCGAACATCCCTCCCGGGCGGTCGTCACCAGAATGCCCAGAGTGTTTGCTTTCTCTACTCGTGTACGCTGGGCGGAGAACCAAAACCTCATAGCGTTGAACGATGAGGACAGCCCAACGCGTCATGCGCTTACCGGCGGCGGCGTCGCCGTTTGGGGTGCCTGGATCGAGTTGGCGGACAAGGACGAGCATTTAACGCCCGCCTCACTCGTCTTCTTCGCAGACTGCGCTAAAAACATGGCCATGCTTTTCCCGCTGAGTGTGACCGGCGCGGTCCAGGACACTCTGTGCGTACCGCTAATTTTGCGCCCGTCGTGACCCTCATACATACTGATCACCACGTCCTTTCAGTTGGCTCCCCACGTTGTCCCTCGCGCTCGAGTACAAAACCCCAATACCCCCGCCGTCATCGATGCACGCCTCGCGAACGATCGCCGTGTATGTCGTCTCCGGGTTTCCGAGCGAGCCTCAGATGCGGTTCAACACATTCCTCGAAATGTGGACTGCTCCTTCGAATATCGGGGAGGGCGTGCCGGTGGACGGCTGGCGAGACGGGCAGGTTTGTCTTGCCATCGCCACGCAAAGTCAGTTGATAGGTAATGGATCAATGAACGCCAAGGCTGCTGCGAAGTTGTAAGCGAAGTATGCGGTGTTTTTCAGGGAGTGGGTGGGATTCGACATCAGTGGAGTCGAAGTCATCAAGCACTAGGCAGATAATATATAACTTATGGCGCAAAATATAACGGCCGTCCCGATGACACAGAACGAAAGTGAGCTAATACTTACCTACTGATGCGATATTTGGTGAATCCAACTGCAGGCGAGGGAGATAAGCCATAACTGACCAGGGCATGATAGGACTTTACAAGATGATCAAAACGTAAAAAAGTAGGCGCAAACCTTCAGACGTAAACGAAGGCGACCTGGTCAAAGCGAGAAATCTTGGGGTTGATGTCATCGTACCCAGTTGAGAAGCAAATGATACAGATTGAGTGAGAGGCGTAAAAAGTGTAAACCAAATACATTGTGAGTCGCGTATCTTCGTGTGTCCATCCACATTGTCCAGGAAGCCAATGTAAGGATTACACGAGGCTACCACGATATCCATCCCCACGACGTGCAGCGGAGATACCCCGTATAAGCACGACAATTATGGCAAAGGTGACGAGAAGCCACTCGAGCCAGGCAAATCCCTCGAGGGCGTTCAGCTGGTTGCAGTAGATGTATGCATCCTGCGTCTTGCAGTTAAGGCCACCTCCGAGCATTTCAGTCACGGCGGCGGCAGCGGCAGTCCACATGATCCAAGTGAAACCCAAGCTGCGCGCAACGAAATGAATAAGGAAATAGGAGACAGAAGAGGGATGTCGCACAATACGAGATGCGAGAGGACGCTGGTGGCGACGGAGCCGTCGGAGGAGTGCATGAACAGGATGAGCATGAGGCCAGAGAAGAAGACGGTCCATGTCGACGAAAACAGGGTGAAGCGCACTCGATCACGCTCGGAAAGGCTACGTTGGTTGTGCATCATGTTAAATCTGGAGGTCAGCCATGCCGACAACGAGAGCTGCGTAATGGGGAATGTAAGGACCATGGAGATTGCGGACGGGGTTTAAACGGACCTCAATGAGCCCAACGAAGATTATAGCCCCAAATGTGACTGAGACGATTAGTTTCGGAATTTTTTGGACTGGTAAAGATACCCACATGGGTGGCCGCGGCGTATGTGATCGTTCATTGCCATCCCCATCGTTAAGGTCGAGTTAAGGTCGTGTGGACTGAGACGAGTTTTCGGGCGTAGACCAGGGGGAGGTCGAGGGGTCGTCACAGTCGTTAGAGAGAGTGGTCTGATTTCAAAAATTCCAAAACAGTTCCAAACTGATCGGCGTTACACCGACTTGCCGGCGGCCCGGCGTTTTTTGCTTCCGCTGCCAAATTTAGACTCGGCACGACTCGGTCAGGTTCGTTCAACCGCCCCTTGGACTTTGTTGAAGCTGAGCACTTGTAGCCACTACGCGGAATATGTATGCTTGAAAGAGACGAATAACCACGAAAGCTCCGCTAGTACAGTGATTAACGGTGAAGCGAAACACACCACGTAGCGAAACACGGCCAAACACCCCTGTTTTTCTCTGCAAATCCGCTCTACTGTTGCGAGTTGGGACATCTTACCCCCGTTTTCGAGATCGCCGGACGTCATGGGAACAATATTGGGACCCAGAAATTAACAGATCTCCCAGAAATCACAACTTTTGACAAGAATTCAAGGAAAATAATCAATTTCAACAGTAAATCTACGAAAATGCAATCTATTCACCATACAAAGTGCATAGAACGGTCCCTTGGACCACAAGTATCACTATCAACAGCCGCAAATTCAATCTGTTCGGTTGAACGACTCTGCGCCTCGACCGACAACCAGTCGAATTTTGGCTCTGACTCTCCTTCCAATCTAACCGCTTTTCTCTTCACTCCGCGTCTGGTTCCCGAGTTCTCCTTGTCGCTCACATCGTCCTCATATGGTTTGTCAACGAACTTGGGAGGTTCTCCTTCAAAAGTGTTGATAACTTCCTGGGATAATTCCATGATTTCCCACCTCGCCTCTGTTCACCAGATTGATGCGTGATTCATGATCTAGCACCTCTGCGGCCTTCCTCTGAGACGCAGAACCAACAGTTTGGGGCATAAGGAGCTTCTGCAACTTGGGAGAGTGAGTGACGCGAAGAAAACAAATGAATCAAGCGATGTTTGCGCATATTTCGCTTCCACGTGAATGGCCCAAAATGGACACTCCGGAAATATTCGGCCCGTTCTCCATGAATACAGCACCAAACCTCACGGAATTTTAGTCGGGTACGTAGCGCATATACTGGACTGTAGATCTATAACAAGACCCGTGTCGATTTCACAACTCAGTCGTGCGTAATTTGCAAAATGCCTTAAATGTTTCGCTTCCCAGTTAATTACTGTACTCCAAAGTTGACTTCGGCAATCTCGGGTATCCTTACCCTTCACCCACATATATTCGGGAGCAACGGTTTCAGGGATCGGGAACTTTCTTTATATCAAAGTCCATTAGCGCTGAGTTGGAAAGGAAGAAAAGATATCGAACCACAGGCTGAAACAGAAGCAGACCGCTGAAGAAATTGATCCACCCCTGGCCACTAACTTTTCAACATCGCCGAGATGCCCGAGCTGATCTAGAAATCTTCAGTAACCAAGGTACGAGTTCACCATTGAAGCGTCTGGCTGCGAGCGACTAATGGTAGCCAGTTTTGGTTATATAGTTAGACCCCTTCAGCAAGGCAAACCTCATGTTGGACCCACATCTTTTAGAAAGGTTAGTTAATCGAGAATTACTACAGATTTTTGCGGTCCGTTTAATAGCAGGGCCTCTGTCTACACTGGTTCCCAGAGTCTGGATGAGGCCGTCGCGACCATGCAGACTTCAAAGGGCTCCTGGAAAGTGATGACGGTTCGGCAAAATCCGCCACGCTACTGAAACAATTTTATCGCATCGAACTGGCCGACTGGTACAAGCAGAATCGAGAAGAAGCCAAGAAGACCGTTTCTTACCTACAGAAACACGGACTTCCGCGACAATCCTTTGAGCTGCTTTCGGCTTACGATCATCGCTCAAGATTCAACTTGACCGAGATCCCCGAAGACCAGTTCCATTTGAGCGTCAATGGGTTCCGGTCGAACTCGGTGCTCTTTTCTACACATTCTAGTTCATTAGAGCTGTTTGGCAACCGCAGATTTTTAAAAAACAGTTAAGAAATGGCGCTCCACGTTGTAAAAAAAATTGGCTTGTTCTCAATTGAAAACAGCGCTCCACAAGAGAGAAATCCACGGCCTGGAGTTAAGAGAAATTTCGTTTTTCTGCGGTTGCCAAACAGCTCTATTTCCAAGTCCGTATCTCTGCTCTCAAAAACGCTCACGTTGAACTCGCTACCTCCTGCTTGATAAAAATTCCTGGGAATTCATCTTTTCGTGCGCTCCTACACGTGTTTGCGCGGAAACTGGCAGTGGGCCTACACACCGTTTACTTCCTTAACGGGCGTTGTGAGATTCCCTCGCATCCACATCTCCGAGAGCGTCCGCTCTTGGTCCGCTCTGGGTTCTCGAAGTCGCACGCCCGTATCAGTTGATTTGCATCGGCGGCAACTTCCTGGCGTTCACTTCTATCAAGCGAATATATTGATAGAGCGTCTGTCAAGAGGGACTAGGCGTTCCCGCGAATGACGCAAGATTTTGGCTACATGGCTGACTGGAGAAATGCGATTTTTTCGCGCTCAACGGGTTCATTATTCCGGGTGAGAGGTTTAAAGTCCGTTTCTGACCCACGCCCACCGGAGAGGTTAGGTCAAACCGTAAATCTTTATGGTGACGTTACGCCAGCGTCTGTTCCTTACGGTAAAGTTTTCCCATTCCAGTCGGTACTTATCTATTCTGCAGAACATCGGGCGGCGTTCAGACAAGGTCGATCGCCGGACGCTCACACACACTCTCCCCCTCGCCATAATCATGTTGCAACGCAATTCTTTTCTTCCTCGGTGTTCTTCTCACTTATACGGTGTTCAACGCAACTGCAGGGAAGAAGCCATACCCCTGGGCCTCCCAGTCTGCCCCTTCTTGGCGTAGCGAGTATTCACCCACAAACCGAGTTCTGGAAAACTTACGCAGAGTGGGAGCGAAAATATGGTCATAAAACCTCAATTCCGCGCCCTGGCTCTGGGCTAACCTTCTGATTATTTAGGTGTCAATGGGTTGATTTCGTTTCACGTCCTTGGCCGCTGAATAGTCATCCTCAACTCGGCCTTTGATGCAATAAACTTGCTCATTAAACGCTTCGCCATCTACTCAGACCGACCGTTTCCGACGATGGCGGGCACACTTATGCAGTGTGGAAAGAATATGTTTTAGATGTATGCAATTTGTATGTTACCGAGACAGTGAGGTCGATGGTTGACAGTTCCTACAACGAACGGTTCAAAATATATCGCAAGCTGATGCATCGGTCGGTCAACCCCGCTGCGGCACAAACATGTTGTAAAATACGGGAGTACGAAGCTATAATAAAGTTCTCGTCGATAACAACGTACGGCATCCCGAGGATACCGCTCCTTCCTCGCGGTATTCCCACTGAAAGTTTCCATTGCACAGAAACGCGGCCGCTGTCATGAAACTTGCCTACAGGTACCCAGTAACTCGAAATGAGGATCATTTGTAGCAGTCACTGAGGAACATATGCGTCTCGGCTCGCTCATCGGAGCTTCTGGTAAATGGATCATGGATTCCCTTCCTACTGTAAGTATCCGTATGCGCAACTTCCCACGTCCTACTGAATTCAACTAACGTGTTATGCTGCCTAGTTCTTGCCTGAATGGTTCCCGGGCGCTCGATTCAAACGCCAGGTTCGAGAATGGAGCGAGTCCCTGTCCACGTATGTGCAAGCAAGGGGACCGCACAGCTGGGTGAAGCAACAAATGGTGACCCAGCGCCCTCCTTAGCTCTCTTGCCCATTTCAATCATGGCATTTCTTCAAGCCGCGGGGACCGTGACCGCGATTCCCTCCTTGATATAAGTATCCCGCTGTGCAACAGCTCGCGCAAGCGGAGGCCGATGCGTCCTTTGCTGCGGAACAGCGCCTACCAACCTTGCACGACCAGGCAGTGTTCCCATACCTCAGCTGGCAAAGGAGGTTGGCAGTAGTTTTAAGTTAGCCTAGAATTGGGGAAAAAAGGGCCGGAGGTGGAACTTCGTTACGTAAATCCCCCTATTTCATGTTCATCATCCATCAATCTTCCTTTTCACCACAACGACCGCTGTTCTCTCTCACCACACAATGGATACCAGCGCGATGGCTGCCTCGGCCTTTGGCAGGCTTCCTTAGTGGGTCCGCTGTCCCTCACGGAACGTGCTGAATACGATGTGCTCTTCCCCAAAGCTTTTCCCCGATGATGAGCATCAACACTTCTGGAACTTGTGCGACAACGCGGTTAACACAATGCCGGGATTTCGGCGTATACATGAACGATGTAACCCGCAAGTTCGAGCGCGACCCAGAGTACGCGACAGACCTCAGTCTAGACGACTTCACGGCGCGCAAAAACGTCATCGAGCAAGTGAGCAGATGGTCGGAGGAAACGAAGGCGGAGTGGCCGCCGATTTTGTATCTCTATGAGGTGCGGATTCTGATTGAATTGAGATGTGCCCGTATTTTTAGCTGAGTCGCTCCCGATCTTATTAGATCGTAAAGGCGTCTGCAAAGCGCGAGGCAAGTACCACATCCTTGGCGTCCAGACAAAATCTGATATCTGGAAAGCGAGACTGGGGCCATCTTGTATTCACTGATTTGACAACTACAAGGTTCCTTCTTGTCATGATCTTCCCCAATGAATGCGGTACGTCACATTGACCATAGTTATCCTACTACGCCCAACCTGTGAACCCAGACTGCGGCAATTTCTCCCACCACGATTACGGCGCTCTCACAAAGTTCCAGGCCGATCGCTTCATGTCGCTGCTTAAATATCTGTATCACACGGAACAAAAGCCAAACTGGTTTGCCTTTACCCACTTGACCCGTATTTGATCGAATTAATGGCTCCAAGGGTCCGCGCCACATTTGTGACCCAGTCGAATGGATACACGCTCGATCCAATGTTCCTGGGGACACTCGAGCCACCTCCCAGCGACGTCCGGAACATATTTCATGTTACCTCGCAGACATTCATCCCCTCCCTGCTCTCGAACGAGCTGGAAAGCATCGACACACTTCTGAAGCAGAGTAACAAGCGTGTCCCAAAGACCGTGCGCTATGAGGTTCTAGGGAGCAAGGACAGTCGCCCCGACGTTTCGGCAGTATGGAAGTCGAAGAATTCGCGCCAGTGTGCCTATTGCCAAAAGAGCAGTACCTCGGACCTGCAGTTGTGCAGCAGGTGCGTATATTCTTCAGATCGTATCCGCTTCATCTCTAGATCTGAACATGGCTCGAGCAGATGTCGCCTGATCCATTATTGCAGTCGAGAATGGTTCGTTCTATTTTCCTTCTAATTTTGGTACAACTCACAAAAGCCCAAAAAAGTCAACGGAGTGCGTGGCCGATGCATAAGCTCGTTTGCAACAAGGCGTAACATGATAAGTCTTGGCCGAGGCTACGATGACCCAAGTATCTCTTGATATTTAGCGCTTTCATCTATATGTACATCAAGATGCCCATCTATTTCTCCTACATCGGAAGTCTACGCAGTCGCAGACTCCGCCAGGGTCGCCTTCCGTTGAATCGCAGCCAGCGCGTCACCGAATGCGCGCATGTCAATGCCCGTCTCGCTCATAACAGAGGCGGCAGTGCGCGTCATCACATCCACGTTGCACGGAGCCGTCGTCGGGGCTTTCAAAACGGTGTGCGGGGAGTGAGGAAGTAAGTGTTGATGCGAGGTTCTCCATCCTACTGATTCAGAGTCTCGATGTGCGAAAATCGCCGGATGGGTCGACGTTGGTTTGTGTTTGCACGCTGCAAATAGCGCAAGAGCGCGAGTGAAGTTCAAGGTTGGATCAAAGAGCGGCAACGCTACATAAAGTACGAATGAAATGTCAGTGAGATGTAGAAAGGTGCAAAGTCAGTACACTAACCATCCTGAATGATGTCTGCTGCTGCCTTCGGCGAGATGTTCCGTGAGGTCATGACTATCGGGATTAGGTTGAATTTTATAGGACGGATCACAGTACATACGATAAGCCCCAGCAACGGTACAGGCTCGGACCTCAAGGAGGGAATGGACAAGGACTGTTCCACCAGTAGCAATGGCATCACGGATGAATTCACACGCGTCCGGAAGGGCTAGCAGCAACGCATCTGGGGCATCTGGAGAGATTTCGATGCGGCGGTGTTGTACCGGCGCGGAGGATATTTCCGCAGGTGTTAGAGATAGAAGGTGCGTAACGTCGAGGTTGAGCAGAAGTAGTTTAGCCTGGTCGGGATCGTTTGGGAATTCGCTGTAAAGTTAAATTATTCGATTTGAGGATGAACAAGAGAAATCCTGAGAACGAGAAGTATAAATCACCTGCAGAGGAGCAAAGTGTCCGGGACGATGACTGCGCAGTCAATTAGCTGGTTCAAAAAGTTTGTGACATCTTGCTTTTGTCGACGCTTCCAAGAAACATATGCAGGGTGGGTGACACTCGGCGCACATCCGCATTCTAAAAATGTGTCGAGCTGCTTCACAAAACCGTAGTTGGGCTGTACGCGTGGTCGATCTGACCAAAAAAGAGGTTAGAAGCTGAGGTTGTGACTGAGGCTGGTCACCCCACATTCTTTAATGAAAGAAATAGCAGCGTCAGTGGTTAACGACCTGGTTTTCATTACTGCGCCGAGTGAGAGGTCAATACGTCTCAATCAAGAAGATTGCGCCTACGATAGGCAGCCACTAGTCTTCAGGGGTAAATAGCGAGCCGGCAAAAAGGAAAAAAGGCAAGCGCGACGTACGAACAGTGGGACTTCGGGATATACCCATGACACAGTGAATGAGAATGCGACCTCCATTTTCCAACGCGTCTTCAATGAAACGGCACGCATTCAGGAGATGGATCAAGAGATCGGCATACTCCGAATCATCTACAGCAATAACCAGATGATTTTTCCCGGTCGAGGCAGCCTCTGGACACACAGAGATAATGTGTGTTATCCCAAGGTCTTTCTTCGTCTCAGCGCATTCAGACGCCGACAAACTGACAAAAGGTCAGAACCCACCAGGACCCCGACGCGCTCACCACTCACTTCCCGAGGAAAACCTGGTCCTTCAAGACTTCGTCCACACTGGGAGAAATTGAATCGCAGATCATGAGAGGCGGTGGGGTATGCAAATACGCAGGGTATACCGACTTGCGCGGAGCGGGTCGCAGAAAAACGGCAACGAGGTTACAGGACACTTACGTACAAGACGTAACTGTCTCCACATTTCCACGTGTTTAACGGGTCAAATACTAGGACGGCTCGAAAGAAACAAAGTTCTGCCCGACTCTTCGGTTTTACTGGATAGCTATGGAGTAAAACTGGCTGCACACTTCACTGAATAAAATTCTATTTGGAGTGAATGAAAAATGAAGAGTGGTATCGGCGCGATGGTGGATCACACATCGGATGATTCTAACTACATGCCGCGTCGCCATGCCGCGGCCCGCCGAAATTTTTGGTTGCCTCCGACAACTCGACGTGGCACGGAAGAAACAAAAGAGGTATGTTCATGGATTTGTGCTAACGACTATCTATATTCCAATCAGTTCAACTCGCTTACAGCTAAGTCAAAAACGATAGACGGTTTCGATCTATAACAAAACTTCGGGCCGAGCAAAGCCCTCTCCATGAGCGGGCCAAACCAACAAACCTCTCGTTCTACTCTCTTATACAACCATGCCCGGGAAACGACACCATATTCCTCATAAAGCTTCATTTGTGGCGACAAAGGACCAGGGAAAAATTAGAGAGTCTAAACTTGAGATTTCTGGGCTCGGCCCGAAGTTTTGTTTTAAACCGAAAACGTCTATTTTTGACTGAGCCGTAACAGCTTCAACCGCGCTGTTCGGATGCCATTGAGTATAATACATCCTTGTCCTGTGATTCATCGACCAGAGCACGTAATGCCCCAGCTTGATTGGCCAGCAGTTCATGTGGACTTGCAAATTCAACCTGCGCGTCACGTTCAGTGTTCGATACAACAAGACAACTCATCAGACACGTACAATACTGCCGGCGTTGAGTACCATCTGGGCAGGAGGTTAATTCATTTTGAATTGAACATCGCAGAACACATACAATCCGGTCGGCCCTCATAATACTATGCAAACGATGTGCAACAGTGAGGACAGTAACGTCTTTATCGAGTCCGGTCCGCAACGACTCCTGGATCACTTTATCCGTCTCGTAATCTATATTCCGTCGTGAGCTTTCCTGGTGCGGTTCCGGGCGTAATTCACTCACCGATGGCAGACGTAGCTGAGCAAAGAAAGTCAAAGTCAATAGTCAATTGTGTCAAAATACTAATGTACAAACCTTCGTCAAGAATAAGAACCTTGCTCCCCCGAATCAAAGCACGGGTGAGAGCGAGAATCTGGCGTTGGCCCATGGACAGATTGGCCCCGCCACTCGCCAGCATAGTATCGAGGGTGATCTGTGCACCCTTCCCTTGTAAGCTAAAAAGCCCCGCCGCTCGCAGGGCGTCATTCAAAGTCGCATCATCGTGTTCGCCGAGTGGATCCAGGTTGATGCGCAGAGAACCGTTCAGAAGTTCAGGCTGTGAGAGGTTCAAAGAAGTGCTCGATCTGCTTGCAGCAAAGGACGAACCGTTTGCGGGATAATCGTAATGTTGTGGCGCACCGCCTCCAAGTTGAGCGCGGACGTGGATATTCCATCGTAGTAAACTGTACCTTCCGTCACGATGGCGCGCAGCAGCGCCAGGGTCAATGAGCTCTGAAGGAAAGTCTGCGCCACGTATAATTAATAAAGCCTCTGCATACCTTCCCAGATCCGGTTCGGCCGACTGCAATGAAGAGTCAACAATTGAACACCCAAAATTTCAAGGTCCGAAATCACCAATTCCAACCCTCTCTCCCCCCTTGATGTCAAAAGATATCCCGTTCAACACTGTGGGCCCGTGCGCGGAGTACCGAGCAGAGAGGCTCTCCGCGCGGAGGTCTCCACTGCTCGGCCAGTATGCAGGTGGGACACCAGACGCCGTGGGCTTGATCTCGTGCTCAATCTCGAGGTATTGCTTGATGCGTTCCAAACTACCTCAAATTAGGTTGCATTCATGCCCCACCACAGAAATAGCATCACCTGTTGCCTGGGAAGTTGAAAGAGATGTCAAGAGTCAACTTTGAATGTTCGCAGGTACTCACTTTGAATTTCTAGTTGGTTGGTTATGCTATTCGGCGTGAGATGAAGAAACGGCATCAAAAATATCAACACACCTGACGCCGAACAGGATGATCATCCCGAATCCAGCTGGTCAGTTATTTTAGGAAAAGAAACCAAGAGAATGATATCGCACAAGCCATATTGAGCGAAAATCCAACCGACGAAGAATCCTGCTTCTGGAAATAAACCATGTAGGTGGCGAGTACAGTCGTCAGAACCGTCCCAAAAAGGTCGAGTCGCACGGCAACCCAACGGCTCAGAGACTGGAATGTCCGTGAGGTGCGGGTATAACGATTTATGTGGTCGAGCGAAATGTTGATGAAGGCTTCTTGGGCGCCATATGCGCGGATGGAGACTGACTCGAAGTAAGAGAGTAAAATGATAAGAGGGTCACGCTGGTACCTAGTCCTTCGATTGCTGCGCCGAAACTATGAAGTCAAGTCAGAAATGTTTGAGCTTGATGGATCCTGTTTTGGACGTACTGGCCCAACACTGGAGCACGGGCGTTAGACCTAATCGACGAAATGAGGACCAGTCGAAATTATATAAAGTCAAGGGGCCCACATTTCGCGCTTCACTGAAAGCTGGGCTTTCGTGTATAGACTTCCAATCCACGTTCCGGCCAACAAGAGGATAATAGCTGGTATAAGAAACGGTGGCACCAAGACTACTATGGCTCCGAGCCTAATCGATGCGTAGAAGATCAAATCCAACACAGCCCATAGAGACTGTCCGATGTTGGTGTCCACATCTCGAAGGTCTTGCGTGGAGCGGGCAATTATGCGCGACGTGGGGGTTGCGTCGAGAAATCTGAGAAAGTGGTTTGAGTGTAAATGAAGTGTGAAGTTGAGTAAGTGAAAAGTTTACCTCAGAGTGGTTCCCAAGATTGATTGAATGAATTCGGTGTGGATTATGTTCGAGGCGCGCACCATTCCAAAAAGGTATATGAGATAGCTGCAGCTGTAAATCAGCAGCGTCAAAAAAAGAATCCCGCCTATCGTGAGTTGAGATGGGGGAGAAAGTGGGCGGAGAAGCAGAGAGACCATAGACTGAGAGGTGGCTAAATTGAGGGGAGAAATCAGAACGAGGACGAAGATGATCCCTAACACTCACTAAGCTACGCGTACTTGAGATACTTTGTGATCGTCATATTGCGAGGCAAAATAGCCGAGGTACCTTGACGCGTTGATCAGCGACTCCGTCCACAAGAATCGGAAGACGAAGTAAAAGGAACGATGGATACCATGTTTGAGCGTTTATTAACGTGTCCGTTACAAACATGCAGAGGACCAAAGGGGCAAAGTAAAGGGAAGGACTGCGGCCACCGAGGGCTGACAGATAGAGTTTCACTGGATTAAGCATCTCAGTGTCGGAACGATTGAAGAAATGATGAGTCTGGCTCACGGGCTGCCCAGCTCACATGGCCAATCTCGATCTCCTCAGCGACCACCAGCTTTCCGCCGGCCTGAAGTTTATCAACAGACTGGTCGGCCCCGTCTTCCGTCAGCGACTGCGTGTTGCTCTCCTCGATTATTTTCAAGACTAAATCACTGTTCTTCGCTAAAGCGTCAGAGATCGTCCCTTGGCTCAGTATATGTCCGTCAGAGCCCAAGGAAACCATGAATCCGGTGATTGGTTGCACCAAGGTAATATTGTGTGTCTGGAAGGAAAGGCTGCAATCAAAAGGGAATAACTGGGAAACGCGGTATGTACGAACAATCAGGAGGGTTGTTCTGTTCTTCAACAGGTCCCCTGCGAGGCAGTTATCGATGATCCATTGAGAGGTGTGAACGCTAAAAGAAAATTAGTGGTACGGAATAATATGCGAGCTCGACTTACTCCAAGGCAGCGAAAACATCATCAAGGAGTAGAATGGAGGCGCTGCTATATACAGCTCTCGCCAATGTCACGCGCGCACGTTGCCCACCGCTCAGTGTTAAACCGCCCTCGCCAACTTCCTGCAGATCGCCGGCCTCAAACATGGCGAGGTCGGCTTGGAGCCCGCATTGGTAAATGACTTTGTTGTAACGTTCAGCGTCGAACTCGGCGCCGAAGAGGATGTTGGCCTGTATAAACGGGGTTCAGAGGCGATCCAAGGCTCAATTCGGCGCACCTTGATCGTGTCATTTTGAACCCACGACTGCTGTGCCGCATATGCGATTCCCCCACCTCGCGGAAGATTGAACCAAGAGCCACGTGACAAGGGAATATAATGCATTTCGCCTACAAAATAATTAAAACAGAAGAGGCTGACGGTAGATTCCTGACCGAGTAAGGCCATTAAGATGGAGGTCTTCCCTGATCCAGTGGGACCAACGATGAGGTTGATACAATTTCGCTTGAAGAACAACGATCCATCGATCCGAAGAAGAAAACGGGGTTGATTTGCACCGGTAGGAGTAGTGTCGCCCGTCGACCACGAGAAAGCGGCGTCAGTGAACCCAATTGTATCGTTGTCGTCTGATAATGGGAATGAATTGGAAGTAGACTCGTCTGAACATACGTCCAACAGCTCAGTCTAAAAAGAGACATGATTAGTTCCATCCTCTTCGGCGATGAAAAAAAGACTTGCTTGGCGCAAGAAATCATCCAATCTATCGAGGGACACTCTCCCAGTGACCAAACTGGTCATAGTGGCAAAGAATTCGTGCAACTGCGCCCGGAACATATCGAACACCGTCATCGATCTGAAATTTGAATGAGAATTTGGCTCAGAACAATCCGAAAGGGCACGAACGAGAATACTTTGGATGCGTTGAGCTCCTGCTTCATAATTACCGTCTAAATCTCGGTAAGTTTTGTAGCGAAAAAACCGGGGGGTGGACCCTTGATCCGGTGAGTATTTTCAATGACAGAGAAATGTAGACATACCACATATGTCGCATAAGTTGCCAACATAGTCAAAATGGGTAAACTGAAACTGCAAGGACAATAGGACCATCGATGTTCGAACTAAAACAAAAAAGCCACGTACTTGACGATAGCTATGGAAAGTTGAAGAGCCTTGCTTTTCCACAGCCAGTTCAACTCCTCATTTCGTACCCGGGAAATTCGTTCTTCTGTTTTTCTTCTCCCAAGCGAACAGCTTGATCATCCGGAGAAGACTCATCGCTGGCGGAAGGGTCAAACCGGGGGTGACTCAAACGGTGAATAGATGTGACTCACTTTCACTGACCGTTTGCACTCTGGCGTCGGTCCGCTCCATCAAACCTTGTTGAACGAAACGAATGCGTCCCCCGATATAGCCGGGCAACGGAAATGCAGCGACGGTTACACCCAATCCGACAAAGGCTGCCCAGCCCAAAACCTCGTAGAGGAACCATACGCCTAGACAGCTCTGAAGGAGGTACGCGAGAAGTTGGGGTGGCATTTCACCAGAATTGACAATATTTTGCAGGTCGATCGTTGCAAGATTGTTGATTTTTCCAACCAGGTTTCGACCACTTGGTTCCGATGGTGGAGCGGAGTCTTCCTGTGCATCAAAAGTCTCCGCCTTGACTCGAACACGTAAGGAGTGTTCGAATACCAGCTCTGTGAGAATCGCTTCCGTCTGAATGCTCACTTGATTCTAATCATCGTGTGAGCGGCGGGCGACCATGCGAGATGCTGGGCGAGGAGCTTACATATACATATTTATTCCATTGCGTTGCCATAGACCCAACCGTCGGGCCAACAAAGAGAAGCAGAATCCAGAACCACGGTCGCATGACTGCGCCGCCGCCTTGAGTCTCAATGTAACTGGACCGGGGGTCAGTCAACGCTCAGGCGTAAGAGATGAACATACTTACTCAAGAAGTCGATTGATGGCCACAGGGCTGCCGAAGTTGGTCGCGACCTGCACGACGCTGAGGAGTAAACATTATCGCATACTCGGCGCGGAAGACTCGCATGAGACCAAAAAATATGTGGCGACGTTTCTTGTTCAAGAATACGTCGAGATGCTACGGGCAAGCGAGAGAAATCAGTGGAGCTACAATGCAGAGGATTGCTATTCAGTTCACAGGGAAGGTAGTTGTTTTCAGATTCATGGCGTCGTCAGAGATGGGCAACTGAGGCAGAAGCTCGTATGATAGATGGGGCACCCGGCTTGCCAGCAATATGACTGGGTCCAGGAATGTAAAGGTAATGAGCGAAATGAGGGAGGCCGTCTCTTCCGGTGTAATGCCATTCTCGAGTTGCTACATCTGAAGTCAAGCTTGGACAACGCGGTACAGATATTGTGTTACCTTGTCGTCCAGAGAGCCATTTCGGGGAACCAACAGGGGCAAGACTATTCCTATCGCGGTAACGATAAAAAACTTGGCCCACATGAACCAGCCCTCTGCGACATCGAGTTGGGGTTGGCTGAACGTAGCCAACGGAAATAGGTCGCGGTGCACAAAAGCGAAGAATGTCACCGCAAGGACCATGTTAAGATGTCTTGTAACGACAGTGGACCAACCGCGAGCAGAAATTGCTATAAACGCCAGGATCGACGCGTAAACCTGTAGAAAAACCCTTAACGAAAATCTGATAATTATTGGCAAAACACTTACATAGACGAACTCCGACCTGAGTTGGAGGGTTTCGAGTTCCCCCGCATGTTCTTGCCTCCGAAATCTCAAGGAGATAAACGCCAACCCAACAAGGGTCACGCAGCCGCAGAACCTCGCGATTCCATAAACTAATTGGTAGCGACGAGTACCGATGGCAGAAGGTCGATGAACTTGTTTCCTTCGCCCGTAAACGCGAAATAGCCTTCTGAACTGGCGGAGAGAGAAAAACAGCATGTAAAACGAGAATCAACGCCGAAAGTTTCGCGCAGTAGACTGGGATGTCGAGACTCTCTGGTCCGAACCTTTGGAGAGTAAACAAATATCGGACGCGGGAAACCAAACTCATACTTGGGCGGGTAGTTTGCAGGCGACATCATAGAAGGATGCAAGGAGAGTTTTGGGGGAGAGGTGAAAAGCTGTGATCCATTGCCGAGGCCTCCGCAAGTCACGGATGTTCCACGGAAATCGCAACCGGTACAGTTAGATGCAACCCCAAATGCTATCGACTCACAATATGCGCCGCTTTTTAAACGGCGTTGACTGCGGTGGGTCATGCTTATCCCGGCTTCATCGGAATTCAACGATTCTGCGAATCTCAATGGAACGATTTTCAATGCCAGCCATTTTGACGGTATGAGTCGATGAGCCAAAAGGTCACCGGTCACCTCTGTGCAAGTCTCACATTTTTTGAGCCGCAATAGGAGGCTCTATAGAAATTTCTTTACTTTTTTCGCATTGGATTCCAAACTACCGTGTAGTGATGTGATCAATCTAGGGGAAAACCCCGAGGAAAATTCAACGTAGATATTGTAAGTATTTTATTCAAGATCGAAGCCGCGTGCCGTCGCAGTCGCAGATAAGACAAAGTTCAGCTCGAAAGAAGAGAGA
>JARJCM010000554.1:0-45974 GCA_029233265.1 Mycena alexandri | reverse complement strand
GTACTGATAATAAGTAAGAATTGAGATGAGCCCTCATGTACAATAAAACACGCACTTTGTTTGAAGTGTATCGAAAATCTTGTCCGACTTCTCATGATCGTTGAGGCCGAAGACCACGATGGGCTTGGGGCTTTCTCCTTTTGCAGCAGGGGGCCGGTAGCTAAGCTTAAAGCTCTGCATGTACCCAGTCCGGCTTCGCACGTACGCGATGGGCAACATAAGTCGCTTAACCATGGGGAGCCATTTTCCATCTGACCATTAGTTAGAAGTGTATGCGTAAGAAAACTGATGAGGACGTACGACAAACTTCTCTCAGGGCGGTGCCGACGCAATCTATGTCCACGCAGTGCATATGGCGTGTTACGGTGGTACGTAGATCGAGCGAAGCAATAATGGGAATAATGCCCAGAGTGCCTGAGAACAATGGCATGAATATTGTGCATAGCGGCTCAGAGAGGAGTAGATAATAATAAACATACCTCCAGCCGCCAAGAAAGCAAAACGGTAACCCCACCCGACATGTTCTCGGAAGTTATTGCCGCTGGTGGAGTTCTTGGTTATTCTCTTGCCGATGGCCTCCTTCGAAAGTGAATGGCCGTTCAAGGCGGCTTGATGGATCTCCCTAGGCCATCGTCAGATTTGGATTAATGAAACCTGAGATACGTACGAATCCACATTGAGGGCGAGCTGTATAAGGGCCATAATGGTTTGCAGGTCGAGAAGTTGGGTGTCCTCAATAAGATGCAAGACACGAGTATATGAAGCCTCTGTGTTGGTGGGATCGTAATCGGGAAGAGGAGCTGCTAATGGGTCGGAAGAGGCATTCTCCCTCGGGCCTGCAAGGACGGTCTCCAAGTCGGTGCGACCTTTGGAGTTCCAGACAGCCAGGAGGGCTGAAAGGAAGTTGCCCGCGGCTTTGGTAAGGGGGGGGGCCGCCGTTGGGATCCTCACACCATCCCTTCTCCCGCTTCGTCTTCGCTGTCTTCTTCGACTTGGCCGGTTTTTTTCCCCTTACCTGCCGTAGCGGAGCGAGTGCGTGGCCCCGTGTTTTCGCCCGCATCCACGTCGACATTCATGTCCATAGTAGCACCCGCGGCGTTGCCAGAAGGTCCAACTGCGGCACTGGTGGACCCTCCCGATGTGCCTGACGCGCCCCCGCCCGCCGCCTGCTGCTGCGGCGCGTCGCAGCTGGTACAGGTGCCATGCTGGCAAGGCATAGCACCGATAGTGGCATCACCCCCAGCCCGGTGTCGATCTCCGTTGCGGACACACTCTTCGGTCCACAGATGGGCAGGGCCGGGGCCGCCACCGCCTCCCCCCCCACCGCCCCCGCCCCCGCCATTGCCTGCAGGCAGCTTGAGGGTGACGCGAAGGCGTTTGCGCTGCTGCTGTTCGGTGTTGCTTTCATCCTCGCGATCAGTTTCGCCCTCTTCGTTTCCGGAAGTACGATCTGCGGGTACGCGTTTGCGAAGCGACGCTAAACCTGGTGATGGCGATGAAGGTGAAGGGGACGAGGAGCGAGACTCCAAGGGTGACAAGGGGGAGGGAGGTTCACCCATATCGACGTCGGTGGCGATGGGGAGTTGCAGCGGGGGCAAGACCTGAAAGACTGGAAGAAGACAAATTAACGAACTGAATATGCGCCCGAAACAAATAAAGAACATACATTTCGGCGGTGGGGTTGGATTCACCAACGTGGAGGGTGAGCTGAGTGAGGAAGAAGACGTGCTCGGTGATGGAGTTTGCATGGGTGTGAGGGTGCTGAGTTGGGTGGAAGATATCACGGGCGAGGGGACAGGACGGAGGACTGTGAAGAACAACAGCTTAGTAAAAATGAGGCAGCGGGTGGCAAAATACGCACATGGAACAGTGTCGAAATTAGCTATTCTGGCAATTTTATCCGAGAGTGGTAAGCCTTCAAGCGGTAAACTTTGCGCGCGACGCTGGCTCTCGGCGTGATGACGGCGACGATACGCGCGGCGCGGTGTAACCGGCACCGAGCGGGGAGTAGGCGGTGCCACCATGGCCGAGAGTGCAGGCACTCGATGCGCGGAGGAACCCAGAGGCAAAGAATTAGAGGTGGCCGCGGAGGAGTCTGCGCGACGTTGAGGAGGGCGTTGAATCATGTCGTCAGCGTGGTCATGGGCGCGGTGCGGTGTAACAGGCACGAAGGGGGGAGTAGGTGATGGCGCCATGGTCGAGGGTGCAGGCACTCGACGCGCAGAGTAACTCACGCGTGAAGAAGATTCAGTAGAGGAGCCTGCACGACGTTGAGGACGGTGTTGAAGCATGTCATCATCGGCGTGGTCTAGAAGGTCACTGAGTTCCGGGGCTAGGTCCACGCCGTCAGCCTCTAGAGTGGCGAGCCTGAGGAGGGCCGATGCGATGATATGCTCGGGGATGGGCATGCTGAAGCTGTGGCTCAGGTAAGCAAAACGAATCGACGATTCGACTTTGTCACAACCAGAACTCACCTGTGACGGTTCGCGCGCGCAGAGAGAGCAGAGAGTGTCAACAAACGAACGCGTAGACGCGTTGGTTTGTTGTGGTCGAGAGCAAGCGGCGCAACTTCCCAAAGGGGAAGTTGCACAGCTTTTCGACCTTTGTCTTTCCACCACCATCTCGACGCGGATCCAGCGGCACCCCTACGCCCCCAACGACGCCGGACGACGCGGGGTTTCGTTCACTCGCACAGCAGCTCAACGTCTCCACAATGGGCTGCTCCGTGGGCGGAAGTCATCCAGCGGCTTAAGAGCCGAGATTTAATGGGAAACTTCCTGCCTTTGCCGCGTTGCTCCTCTCTCTTCAAGCTCAGCCCTCAATCACTTCAAATCCCCCCCCCCCTCCCACCCCCCAGGTAAGCTTCCTTGCGTCAATTTAACTCTCAATCCAATGCTCACCACACTTCAATCACTTCATTCCAACTTTTGCAGAACCGCCGCAATTCAACTCGAATCTGTGCTCCCTCGCCGACTCGCGCGTCTGTGAGCACCCCCCCGTACCCCGCATAGCGCTTTTATTGCCGCCGCGTGCCGCGTTCGAGCACACGCATACGGAGCGCCCGTTACCTCGTAAGTCCTCTTTCGTGCACTTCCTATTTATTTTCTTTTGCTTATTTTGCTTTGCCGCGCCCAGCTCCCGCGCACCCGCCTCAAACGTCGCTTCGGGGCCCCGCCGCAAGCTCCCTGCGCGCCGCGCTCCTCGCCGCCGCCCTCCCGTCTGCGTTTGCACGCCCACCACGCTGCTCGTGTCCGCGTCGCCGCCCGGCATCTCCGCTTCGCACCGCGTTTGCACTCCAGCCCGCGCCCGCCCCGCCTCAAACGTCGGACTCGGGTCCCGCCGCACGCACGCACGTACGCCGGGCGTACTGTCCTCCCGCACCCGCACCGTGCCCCGCCCGCAAATTCGTGCGTTTTTTCTTTTTCCTCTTTCGTTTTCACTTCGCTCACGTTTTCCTCGCAACGCCAGCGTTGAGGTCAACGCTTCCGGTTCCACGCAACGCCCCACGCCGCGCACATCCGCCTCGCACTGCGCGAACAGCGCTGCCTCGCTCAACCGCCGCCTTCCCCATCCGCCACCTTCCCCCAACAACGCCTCGATCCGCACAACGCCTAGAAGTCGCACAGTCCGCCGCCTCGCCGCTCGGGCTCACCTCCACGAACGCAGCAGCCGAGGGCTGCGAGCGGGCCGGGCATGCTGAAGCCCAAACGCTCTACGTTCGCGTCCCCGCCGCCGTAGCCCGTGATGATCTACGCTTCTGGCGCACGCTCACTACGCCGCTGCGCGCGCGAGCGCAAGTGCGTTTTTCCCCCCTCTCCTTCCCCTCTTGTCCAAGTGCTGACCTGAGACCACTCGCGCAGATTCGGACGCGTGGAGGTGCGCACGAAGCTGCCCACCGGCGACTGGCTCTGGCCCGCGATCTACTCTCTCGCAAGTCCCAACCGGCTCCGCCCGCGATCCACTACCGGCGCCGCCCCACACCTCAACTCTCTTTACCCCTGCCGCCTCGTCCCTCCGCACCGCCGCGCGCACTCGCGCACAGCCGCAATTCTGCACTGTTTTCGACTCGAACGTTGAAGGTGCATACTTCAGTCTCTTTACTTCGTTGAATTTGAGCTGACTTCACCTGGTTTTCTTCTCACAGCCTGCATTCAACTAAAATGCCGTGTCGTTCAGTCTTTCTTCAAGCGTATTGGAATCTACAGGCGCTGACACCGACATTAGTGCGGAGCAGTTCTTCTCGTACGCGATGACCGCGCGCCGCATCGCGGAAAGCGCGTACCTCGTGCGCCCGTCGTCGACGCGCACCTCGGCCGCGCAGGGCTCGGTCCTAGCGTGCGGTCGCGCGCACACACACACCGTCGCCTCGCATGAACGCGGTCTCCTCCCCCCCCTCGCATTTCCGCCTCGCGCGCACGCCGCCGCCTCGCACCTCCATCGCGTGCACCCTCACTGCGCGCGCAGATGGACAGCGGTGCGCTGACAAACTCGCGCACTCGCCTCAAACGACGCTTCGGGGCCAGTCCTCGCGCCCCCCGCCGCGCACTCCAACCGCTAACGCCGCCGCCACCTCCGCGCACGCACGCACCACCGTCGCCACCGGCATCGCGGAAGTTGTCCATACGCCACCCCCGCGATTCGCACCGCACCCACGCACCCGCGCTCTCATGAACTGCGCCGCCGCGCACTACACCGCCGTCCCGTCCTGTCCACCTGTCCCCGCCGCTGCCGCGCACTCGAACCGCAACCTCAACCGCCGCGCCGCACCCACACGCACCGCCGTCGTCGCGGCGCCCTACCCCGCCGCCACCCGCATCGCGCGAGTTGTACTCACGCCACCCCCGCTGCAGATCTCCTCCGCAGGCACGCCTGCCTGGCAGTTCGGGCCGCAAGCTCCCCGCTGCACTCTCCTGCCCTCCTCACCGCCACCATCTCGTCCGCGTTTGCATGCGCGGCCACCTCCCCCTCACATTTCCGGCCCGCACCGCGCGCATCCGCTGCGCCGCCTTGCCCGCACGACACCGCCGCCTCGACCTTGCACCCGCACGCACGAACCGCATGACCGCGGCGCCCAGTATTACCGCCTCGTCGCCACCATCGCGCCGCGCGTTCGCAAGGCCAGTCACGCAGTCACACCCGGGCGGCCAGGGTGTGACCGTGATTAATCTGCAGTCGATGAACCATCGTTCCGTATACACACACCGCGCCAGAGCTACCCCCGCACTCCAGTCTGCGCTGCCCCAGCACCGTCGTCGTCCACGGTAGCACGCTGCGTCGTGCATATCCCCCTGTGACCCCGCACGCCCACACCACCGCCTCGTACCCCGCACACATCGCCTCGACCTCGCACCCGTACGCACAACCCCCGCACGCATGCTGCCCCCTCGACCTCGCACCCGCACGTTGCGCATGTTGCGCACGTTCGCCTCGCCTCGCACGCCATCTCGAGCGTTTCTCGTTCATTTCACAGAGACCCTTTGACAGGCGGAGACTTTGCATGTGCAAAGTCTATTGTTCTTGCCCCACTCGCTCGCCGCTGTCGGGCCGAGTTGATGCGCATGCGCGTGGGTGTATGCCCGCGCACCTCAGGCGCATGTGTGCCACCCCGCCGCCGTGTTTGCTCCTCCGGCTCGTCCCCCGCCTGCGCGCGAGCCCGCTTCCCCATCTCCAACCGCCGACGTTGCTGCGCCGCCCCCGCCACCCACCGTGCAATCTTCGCGGCCGCCGTGCACACACACCCTTCAACTCGGGCTCTGGTCCCCGCTCTCCAGCTCCGACTCAGTGCCATACGGTGCACCACGGACACCCACCACCTCCCTTTTGTCTCGTCCCTTCCCATCGCCGCGTGCTCACCCGCACAGCCGCCGACATTGGCCTCAAGTGTAGACTCGGTGCCTTTTTCTTTTTCTTTTCTCATTTGGATTTCTGCCATGTTTTCGCAAGCGTTTTGTTGTTACCTTTCAAACTGTACACATACCCCTTACCTAGCTCTTTTTGGGGTCTCATTCTTGAGTCTGTAAATGGTTGTGCCAATGCATTTGAATTTCTACATCACAAATGGCGAAAAGCCAGAACAACTGAATTTATTTCACGTCTGCATGAATAAAGAAGGACGGTTTAACTCTAGCGTACAGAGAGCTCGAAATACAGCTGGTTACAGAATTTAGTGAGCACATTAGTCCAAGGTAACCATTAACGTCGAGTCTTCGTGGTCGTCGTTTTCTATGATAAAAAGGAAAAGGTAAATAACGGCGGTCCTCCGGGAACGTTGAGGCGTACCTTTGCGCTTCACGCCAATTCGCTCTTCTTCTACTTCAAACTGAATTACTTGCAACTCCGCGTCATTGACATTTTGACGCGCAATCTCCCAAAGGCGACTGAAATAATTGACCCGGTGGCGAGCCTCTTTTTCCCGCGACGCAGCTAACTGAACTTCAGCAGTTACTACGGCTTCTCGAGCTTTAGCTGCTGCAAGAGCAACTTTTGCTGTTTCCCCATGCGATGCTGCCAGAGAGACTTCAACCTTAGCCTCGTTGAGCAACATCTGCACAACGAGTGCCTCGGCCTTCCGCGTGTCCAGCATAACAGACGAAATGTCGTGCTTGAAGACGAGCTCCTCATTACCGCTGAGGAGCGATACATTGCCCTACGTGTCGTCAGTATTATGGAGGAAAGCCCGGGAACAAGGAGCCGTACCAAGTCAAGTGGAATTTTAGTGTTGCGGGGATGCTTTTCCGGCTGGCTTACATCCATGTTGGGCACGAGACGGGTGCCGTAGGTCGTCATTTTTGCACAGTGAGTGGATCGAGTGGGTTGTGCTCGTAGTGAGAAGCAAGGAGTGTTTCCGGCCCGAGTAACAATCACGATCACGTTTGAGTTGGCTTTCAACCGTCCTCAACTCGAACTCTCATGCCCGCTCACCGCCGCTCCTCTCAACACCACTCCTCTCAGCGCCGTGAACCACGTTTCTCAATAGAAGGGAATCACTGTCCCATCTGCACCAAAAAATTTCCCAACTCGCGTCGATGCCGCCAGCATATGAATCAACCAAATGGTCGATGTCATCCGGGCATACATCTCGCCGTTCTCAACGCCGCTAAGAACTATGCTTCCTGGGGAGCCCCTCGAGATGTTGGCCAGGATTATGACAACAACACCAACCCAGACGACTTTCAAGACGAGTTTGACTCCGGGGTGGATTACGACTCGGACAACGCTCCCAATTTCGGCCACCCTGGGTCTCCTTCCCCCCTTATGGAGAGGACTCCTGAGCCTCCAACCAAGGGCCCTGTGCGCGAGTGCTTTGAAGGGGCTTCACGTACCTTCGGGGAGGGTAAAACTTTCATGGCGTCGTTTCATGAAGATAAATATTCGAAGGAACGTCAATCCAACGTTTACTATCCCTTCGCCAGCGCTGAAGAATGGGAGTTTGCCTCTTTTCTCGCACGCTCAAATATGTCGAATGAATCCATTGATGAAATGCTCAAACTCCAGCTGGTACGTATTTTCTTTCCACACCAAGCCAGGCTAACTTTTTCGGTAGACTGCAAAGATGCACCTCTCCTTTAAGAATTCCAAGGATCTTCGCAGTCGAATCGAGATTCTTCCGAGAGGTCCCCAATGGAAATCTGTTCCATGGCGACCGGAGTATGCCACCAAAAGTCCGCTCACGGTCTATTATCGGGACCCGCTTGAATGCCTCCAGCATCTCCTCAGCAATCCCCTGGTCAAGGACCATATCCACTTCACGCCGTTTCGCCTGTGGGCCAGCGCGGATAAGCTTGTGCGAATGTATACAGAATGGTTATCGGGGGACGTCGCATGGAAAATGCAGGTGTGTAACAGCTCTCATAATCTAATTACTCCTCTCATTTGCTTTAGAAACAATTACCCGCCGGCGCTACTCTTCTGGGCACTGTCCTGTCCTCGGACAAGACCCAGCTTACTGCGATGACTGGTAATCGCTCCGCCTACCCGGTCCTGATCAGTTTGGCCGATATCGATCCTGATTTCCGTTCCAAGGCCTCTCACCATGCCTTTCTCCTTCTTATTCTCATGCCCATCGCCAAATTCCTGGAGAAAAATTCAGAAATCCGCGGCGTTTTAGCCAGTAGGCTATTTCACGCTATCCTAGATTTTGTTCTAGTCCCCCTCAAGGAGACCGCTAAAATCGGCCACATGATGTCGGATCCTCTAGGCTGGCAAAGGTTCTGTTATACGCCTCTGGTGGCGTACATACTTGATACCCCGGAGTCTCTTCTGGTGGCTGGTGTAGCCGGGAAGCGTTCCTCTGTGACCACAGCGTCTTACAAGGAATTTGGGGATCCATTCCGTCACCCGTCCCGAACCAGAGCGATGACCTTAGCTCAGTTGAAGGAGCTTGAGGAGGAATTCGATCCCTGGGATCTGCCTGCCTATATTAAAGCTGCTAAGGCTGAAGGACTTAACGGGGTTCATCGGCCCTTTTGGAGAGACTGGGCTATGTCTGAGCCGTCCGACTTTCTAACCCCTGAGATCCTTCACCATTGGCTGAAGATGTTTTACGATCACCTTTGTAAATGGTCTCTGGAGGCGGTGGGGGCGGCCGAGCTCGACTTCCGGTTCTCAGTTTTACGGCCGCACACAGGAATGCGGCATTTCCACGAAGGAATATCCAAGGCCAAGCAAACTACAGGAAGGGAACACCGCGACATTCAGCGTTACATTGTCCCCGTGATCGCAGAAGCCACTGGTATTACCAAGGAATTCTTGACCACCATCGCGTCTCTCATCGACTTCTTCTATCATGGACAAGCACCGGCCATTGATGAAGATATCCTGGAGAAGATGGATGCGTCCTTAGGTCGATTCCACGATCACAAGCAAGCCATTCTGGATGCGGGAGCTCGAAAGGGAAAGAAGGGTGCAATAAATAATTGGTGCGTGCACTTACTTGTGGATCTATATCTTCTCTTACGCCCGAATAGGCACATACCTAAATTGGAATTTCTTCAAAGTGTTGTCCCCGCTATTCGCGCCAACGGAGTACCCCTTCAATGGAGTGCAGATGTTACTGAACACGCCCACATTACTCTTGTGAAGGACCCTGCCTCTCATTCTAATAACCAGAAGTACGAGGCCCAGATCTGTCGCTATCTGGATCGCCGGGACAAGTGTCGTCAATTTGATCTTGCTACCGCAATGGAGGTTGCAGGAGTGGACTTTACTGCCCCAGAACTACATCCCACTCCTGATTACGACGACGGTGATGACGACGGTGATGTCAATCTGCCATCTTCTTTGGTTACTACCACCTCCGACCTCCTCGACGCCATTGACCCTGTTACAAATCTGGCAGGTACTCGGCGTACCTTTGTGAATTATTTTACTGCCAGCTCCTTGCTTCTGGATGGGAAATTTCCCAATGCCCCTACTCCGTACAGGACTTTTGTGGCGCCGGACAACAGTACCGCTTTCCACCTCACTAGTAAGTATGTCGGCCCACAAGTAGAGATTGACCTCGCTGCCACCAACTTCCGCCTTCCGGATTTGCGGGCTTGCCTGGAGACATATTTACACAGAGGTCCTGGGAGCCAGCTCATCCTGGGTGGTAAGCGGCCGGCTCTCCCCCATGATATCCTTGCTTCCCAGTCCCTCCGGAAACTGGAATTTTGGAACAATGTCCGCATCCAATCGCGCTCTTTCCATGACTCTAACAAGATCTTACTGGCGGAGACAGTGAACGCAAGCCCTCCTGACACTACTTGGAAATTTGGGCGCGGCGACACAGTCATTGTGAACACTGATTCCGCGTCACACTGGCCCAAGAGCGGACTTACTGGTATGTATTCTAATCTCTGCGTCCTTGCATTCGCTTACCCGCATTTTCAGGTCACACTGTCTGCCAAATCCGCATGATCTTCCGGGTTGTCCCACCCAGATATACTGTACCTCGCCCCGAAACTAGGGGTTTCCTGGCCTACGTCCAACACTTCAAGGTCGTTCCACAGACCAATCCCATGGGTGGAGGGAAGGGCATGCTCCCAGAGCCGGCAAGCGGGATGTATCTACTCAAACGGGCGAGGCGGTCAAATGGATCCATCATGGGCGATGTCATTCCACTGGATCGTTTGAGGGCCCCCGTGGAGTTGACACCACGTTTCGGCAAAGTTGCTGATAGGCGGCTCTCTAAGGAAACAAGTTTGGACCTTTGCGACGAGTTTTGGTTGTCGAAGTGGTTCAATAAGGAAGTTTTCTTTGCACTATGTCAGTAAATAGTTTTCAAAAGCTTTTTTTTTTGCACACAAATCCTTAGACGTCCATAAGAAACACTGTATGTCCTACTACAGATTCCCAAAGGTACGAAAAAAAAAAGCAACTACATAGTACTACACAGTTTTATGGGTCAACTACGTAGAACTATGTAGTTGAGTGGGAACTACGTAGAACTACATAGAACTACATGAACTACGTAGAACTACATAGAACTACATGAACTACATAGTACTATGTAGTTCTACGTAGTTGGCCTCCAACTACAGCCAACTACGGCAACTACGGCAAAAAAGAGGTTTTGCTGATGAAAGGAAGATGTCACTGTCACTTGTGACACCGCCGTGGCTGTGATCATGAGAGCAATGTGAGAACTTCTTCATGCCCGACGCTTCGCTGCGGAACGATCACTATGACGGGCTTTATTGGACAAAAGTAGCGTGGTCATGCGTGCTCATGAATGGTCAGGCGTGAAGTGCATGACCACTCGTGGTCATTCATGTCCATGCATGGCCATCGATGTTTTATGCATGTTCAGCCTGAGATGAGTAATTTTGCGAGCATACATCAAGCCTCTCTGCCCATCCATGGTACACTGCACTGCAATTGTGGTTGCATTTACGGTGAATATCCGAATTGGGTAATGTAGTTCAATTTTCGCAAAAAGTTTGATCTTGCTTGCTTTCAGGTCAGAAGCCTCATAGAGTCTTTAGTACGGGTCTTCCCAAATCTCCAAGTAGAGGAATCACATTCCAACTGTGTTCAGAGGTGTTCGTGAATTTTCCTCTGTGGCTGAGCATCTACAAGCTAGATTGACCATCTTCGATCAGGACACCCTTCGAACCGCCGAGTTTCGGTATCGTAAGAGTAGGAAATACTATACTAATAATTTGTAATGCTTACTGGGGGCAAGAAAGCTCTCAGAAGTCTGTCAGAGGACCAGAGAGAATTACAACGCGGAAGTCCGAACACTTCCGGTTCATTTTGGATAAAATTGAACAGTGTCCGCAATCATCCCGCAAAGCTTAGGTGTGGTCATTCATGGGAACGAAGTGTACCATGGAAGAGGGACATGAGATGGTCATGCATGTTCAGGGTGTCGAGCCCCGGGGAAAATTCACCACGCGCTGAGCATGCATGGCGGCCCATGGTCATGCACTCTGGGTTAAAGGTGGGCTGGATCCAACATGCATGCTACATTGAAGGACATGCGTGGCCATTTGATGACCACGCATGACCATGCACCACCATCCATGGTCATGCATGATCACGGATGCTCATGAATGACCACGGTACTTTTGTCCAGTAAAGCCTGGTATAGATCACGCGTGGAATACACGCCTCACAGACCCTCCACTGGGGCTTCATCTCGAAGAATTCGTATCAAATTTGGTTTTGATTCCGCATGATTTTCAGTTTGTTAAAGTTCAACTTAGTTGTGCCTAAGTATAGGTAGGTAGGTAGGAATGGTATGCCGGACCGTCCACCAAATGCGGAAATAGAGCGGCAACGATCGTAAAACAGTCAGAGTAGTAGTATAATCATTTTTGGCGCCTGTACGACTCCAGGGTAAAATACAAGCTGTTTCTAGACCGAAAAAATTTCCCTACAAAAAGAAGAAAACGACCTCGACCAACCAGGGTCCGGCCCGGCATTCACGGCCCGGCACCCCCTTGTGCAGCGTGGTGCAAAAATGCTTCGTACCATATCCGTGTTACCGCGGGATCGAAATTTCCAGAAGCCTGTGACAACGAGGTACGAAATTTTTTGTAGCGTCTGTTTATAAGAGACTACTGGGTAAGGGCGCGCTGTCTTGAACGTGCAGTTTTGACGGTGGCTAGCTCAGTCGACAAGACTCGACATCAGTTTTTGCCCGTCCTCCTGTTGCTCGATGAATGGAGCAAACCGCGCTTGCGCGAGGGATCTACAGAGCGCAAGGTTGCGATGATGAAATCAACCAAAGATTCGGACATGTGATCGTCCACCCAGTCCCATGACGCCATGTTAAAAGGCCAACTGCCCACCAGCCGCCCACCTCAGAAACCTAATCCCTACCCAGTTCGCGCCCGATGCTGTTCACAACATCCCTACTCACGGTTGCGCTCGCGCTGTGCCCCAGCGCCTACGCTGGATTCTCAGGCAAGACCACCAGGATCATGCCTCTTGGTGGTACGTCCTAAATGAGGTAGTGGGCTGTAAGCTAATCCTCACTGGCCCCAGCGTCAATTACCTTCGGAATCGGTAGCACTGACGGCAATGGGTACCGTGCCGACCTCTACAACCTCCTCGCCGCGGACGGTAACACTGTCAACATGGTTGGCTCGCAGAAAAACGGCAACTTTCTCGATCCCGACAATGAGGGCTACCCAGGCTTCATCATCTCCCAGGTTGACGCGAAGGGGATCGCGGCGATGGCTGTCCAGCGCCCGAACATCGTCACCCTCCTCGTCGGCACGAACGACATGACAGGCAACGTCGACCCCGCGGGCGCACCGGCCCGCCTCACCCAGACCATCCAGGACGTCCTTGACGCTCCGCCGCTCACTCTCGTCGTCGTCTCCACTCTCCCACCCAACGCGGACGGCCCGTCGAACGACAGGATTACGACCTATAACGCTGCCCTGCCCGCGGTGGTGAAGAGCTTCACAGACGCGGGGCGGTCGGTCATTTTGGTGGATTCGCATTCGGTCGTGGCGGTTGGCGACTTGGTCGATGGGACGCACCCGAACGACCCTGCGTACGCCCGTATGGCCAAGTTATTCTATAATGGGATCCAACAGGCGTTCGCCAACGGGTGGATCTTCGATGTTGACGGACCACCGCCCAGGCGTTGAGCGGGCGTTGCTAGAGCATTAATGTTGATCTGGTACCCTTGAACAAATGTACTTCAACACTGTACTTAGACGTCTTCCGTTTTTCCGAGGTTACTCGTCCGAACCTTCAGCGGATCCCGACGAGTTTGAACATTTCTTCAGATGCTTGCGGGAGTAGACTGGTTAGGTGTTGCAGGACAAGGTATTTTTTCCGAATTTGTTTTTTGTCAAGTTAGGGTTGGTTGAAATCGCCAGTGAGAATGACGCGAAAGCAGATAAACCGCAACAAAGATGTGCTGAGGAATGCTAGAATTTGAGTACCGAGTTTGCGGCGAGGGATAAAAACAGTCTTCATGGCCCCGGATGGTCTGGGCTCGAGTCGAACGAGCAATGTCCACGACAAAGGCGTATACACATTCAACACAAGTGCATGCACTCCAAGTGCGACCAAGCACTGCATTCAAGGACCTCCTAGACTCAGCCTGAGTTCAGGGGCCTACACGAACCTACATGGACCTACGCTCAGACCCATCTACATACAGTCTGCATAGGTTGATGTAGGTCTGTGTAGGTCTGCATAGGTCAGTCAAGGTCAGGTAAGGTGAATATAGGTGAATGTAGGTCAACTTAGTGACCTATGCAAGATGAATGTAGGCGAATGTAGGTCTACATGGTGACCTATGCCGAGCACAGTGTACTAGCAGTATATCCAACTACCATCTCCAATGAACTCACTGTGCTATTTTGCTTGAGATCAATAAAGGTGGGCGTAGGTGATCCAGATCGCCTACGCCGACCTACGTCGATCTAGATATACCCAGTTCAGATCAGTTATGGACACCTACGCAGAGCTACGTGCGCCTTTATTGATCTCTGTCAAGGTGGACGTAGGTGATCTACGCTGACCTATTGTAGCCGACTACGCCGACCTACCTACACCTACGTGCACCTTTATTGACTCAGCGTAGGTACCCCTTGAATGCAGTGAAGCCTTCTTGAACTCGTTCTTGGGGTGGATTAATTGAGTAGATTTTCCTCGGAAATAGATAGGTGGATACTTCTGCGACGATGCGAATGATCGTGATCGTGAGGATCGTACACTGCCAAGCTTGGCTATAACAAGTCGACTAGACGTGTGTTGCCATTGCGATACAAGGTTGCAGCTTGATCCAAGTCGTCCGGTTGGGGACAAATTAAAAAGAATTTAAGCGCTCTATCTTTTCGCCGCTCCAAGAAGAATACACCACCCTCAAGCCCCCGGCGTAAAGTTATACTTGACGCTCGCCCTTCCCTCGACGTACCCCGGCCACACCCAGTACAGCAAATGGCCCCACGCCATCGTCCACGGCTGGAACACGTTCTTCTCCCCCCCCTCAATTGCTTGCAGACACCGCTCGGCGACAGCATCGCGCTTCAGCCCGTACTTGTTTGGGTCGGCTTCCCTAACGGCGCTCATTCCATCGACCGTGATCTCTCCACTCCCGTCAGCACCCGGAGCACGGAAGACACGCGCGTCGACTGCCCCCTTGCGGAAGTCGCCCTCGACAGTACCCGGCATGAAGAGAGTGAATGCAATTTTCGGGTGTTCGATGGCGAGAGATTGGTAGAGGTGCAAGGAGGAGGCTTTTGTGGAGGCGTAGATAGCACGGGTAGGCGCGGGGATGGCGGAGGCAAGTGAGTTGACGAGGAGGACCGCCGGGCGGCCAGAAGTGCTTTGGAGGAGCGGGATCTGGCCAGTTGCTTTAACATGTGATTCCTTGAAGAAAAAAAGAAAAAAAGAAAAAAGGAAAAAATACGCACAAATGCGACAGCAGCAACAAGAGGGCCGACATAGTTTCCTCGTGTCGCGGCGGCAGCGACGTCAACGACGTGTTCGATTGCGGCTTTCTCGACGTTCGAGTTTGATGTGCCGGCCGTAGCACCTGCGACATCCATGAGCGGACGGAGTGCTGAGACGCCAGCCGCGACGATGAGGGTGTCCAATCCGCCCCATACCGCCTCCACCCTCGTCCTAGCCTCCACCATATCACCAGGCTCCGCGAAATCCCCAACAAACCCTACGATCTCTGTCTCTATGTTCCCGGACAATTTTTTGCATTCAGCCACCACCTCCGCGACCATGTCGCCTCTCCGCCCGACAATGCAAACACCCTTAACCCCGAGTTTCGCGTATTGGTGCGCGAGCGTACGCCCGATGCCCGAGGAGGCGCCGATGATCAGGACACGTTCATTTTTTCGGGGGAGTTTGTTGGAGCGTTTGAAGCGGCGGCTGTGGAGGAATGCGAGGATGGGCGCGAGGGCGAGGGTGAGGAGGAGGTAGGAGCGCAGAGGATGCGCCATCGTGGTTTGAGAGCAAGGTGTCACGACCATCGTTTTCAAATGATGATATCAATTCGAGCCACGCGGTCACGAGATGAACGCGTGCCACGTCAATTTGCGTCAATTCAATCTTACACCTCCCTCAGGTCGCTTGGAGTTGTGCAGAGAGGGAGGTGAGAGTTGGGAGGGACTCCCTTACCCCATTCCCGTACTGAAGGTAGATATCTGCCGTTTCGGTTTCCACCGCTTTCCTTGCCATCGGTCCAAAAGGCTCAAGAAGAGGAGGTAAAGTCAACGATATGCGAGGCAATACAAATTAGTATTTGAGAACGTATCGCGTGTATACGCGGTACTATTGCTGAATTGAGCACATGGGTGGAGGCACATCTCACAACCCTAGAAGTTTAAATGAATGTACCTGGATCCACTCACTCCAAAAGTCCAAAGGCTGCATATGGCCGGGGAACAAATTATAACGCTACCAGGCCTTTATGGGTTCTTCACGATTAGTGTGAGCACCAAGGGGGAAAAAGTTCACGCGAATGCTACAAGCAACATCGGCGTTGCTCGGCGGACCATTCAACCAACCAGCCGCCTCATGGCATATCCCCCACCTCATTACCCCGCGCACGTTCGACGCAATGGGCATTGAACAGAGCGGCCTTTTTGAAGGATTCAAAAGAGTTCCTCACAACTTTTGAGGTCCGGAGTCTCCCGGCTAAAGGATGGAGAGCAGCTAGACTCGTGGCCTGAATTCTCATCATCTCACCCTACGCTGCGAAAGTAATTTTGGGTGAAAAAATTATACACGCCGACTGTGACGATTGAAGAAGCGCGGCCCAGTCAGTCAAACCTCCCATCTCGAAATCAATTTCGGATCATTCGCTGTTCTAGTTTCCCACGGTGGGAAAACTATCTTTCAACATCATTATTTCGTACGTGTAAGTAACAAGACGGTCGTCAACTACATTAAAGGTTTCAAGGGTCAGGAGCCCGAAAGTGACATCTTAGACCGGAGGAGCGCATCCCAAACTGGTCGCGGCACCATGGGCCAGAGCCTCCTTGAGATCCGTCCCCGTCGCCCAAAGACCCATTCCAGCCGTTGCCAGCGAAGCCAACAGGAAGAAGAAATTGGCGATCTTCCAGTACAAGCGCTTACGTCCGCCGGCAAGAATGCCGCGCTTCCACCGCGACTGTGTTTAGAAGAACAAGTCAGCAGGTAAGAGGAAAGCAGGGGATGCGGAACGAACGAGTTGACGCCAAGTGTCGATTTGCCTGGGCGCGACACCGGGAGTTTGGAAGGGTTCGTCCGCGATGGCGGCGTCAATTTGGAGCTAAGAAGAAATAAGCGCAGGTTAGCATTACTGCGGCTGAGGTGATGCAGGGGTGCATACGTCAAGACCCAGCATCATGAGCGGGGGGAAGGTGTAAGCTACACGAAGTGTTGTTTGAACAGTACCGAGTGCAGAGGAATCGTGGGCACATACTGAAGTGGAAGAAGCCCATCGCAGCAAGGAGTCCAGTCAAAGCTCCCACGGACGGGATGGCACTGGCGAGAACGAAGGCGACGCTCTACAAATTGGATGAGCAACGGCTGCTTTTCAGGGACAGGGAGAGGAAACAAACCCAGTAGACTAGAACAAGGCAACTCCAAACAATTCGCCCGCGAGGAGTCATCAAACCGGGTCCCTTGAACAGAGTTTCTACGATCAACCGGTAGATGACCTCTGTTCGTAAATGATTGTGAGGAATTTGTTCTCGGGCTTGGACTTTGAGCTACGCACTCAGTCCAATGTTACCGTACAGACCGGCGGCGATGGTACCCGTAATGATACCAATGACGTTGCAAATTGTTTGACCGGAGTAAGGCGAAAGCCCGGTGTAGGACTGAGCCTGCACGAACTGACCCTCAAGGGCGTACAGGGTGATCCCGTACATGAGATACACGGTGACTGTAGGCAGTTGTGAGGTAAACAGCAAGTAGAAACTACTGTCGCGGGTACCTATGAGCAATTGTGCTAATGCCATACCCTGTGGATAAGCCATTAGTTCCAGGGTCGAAGATTCTGCATTAAGGGACAAACCTTGACGAAATCGCGAGGACGGCGCATCTCTGCCATGATCTGAAAGTGAAATTTGAGACATCAAGTACAAACATTGTGCAAGAGTGTTACCTCAGGGAAGATCATTGCCTAGAGGAAGATTGAGTCGCCGGAAGAATGTCAGCCGGGTCGCTATTACGCACCCCGCCATAAGCAAACACCATGTTGAAGACACCGTTGATCTGAACGAACAACGGTTGCCCAGGGATAGTCGCTGAGACTTGGACAGGCCCTGGCATGAGGCCAGAAGAGCTGGGAAACCAGCATAAGGATCCGAGATGCGCAGAGAAACAAAGGACTCACGCCATAGCAGCAGCATAATTCGGTAGGGAGCGGGCAGCAAATCCGATGCTGATGAAAATAATCAACAGGTTCACTGCGAGAAAGCGAATGTCATCAGGCCGGTTGTTCCAGGGGCGGTTAGATTTGGAGCAACGCACGCCATACACTGGCGTTGGCAAGGATTGAGAAGTTGCCAAGTCCACGGATCATGCCAATGACCATTCCACAGAGAGCCCAGATGAGGACGGTGACCTATTGCCGCATCAGAAAGCCTGAGCAATCGAAGTAGAAGTGGGAGTGGGAGGACGAACGGAGAAGCAGAGGTGTCCGGTCTGGTTGGGTCCCGCAATAATTTGAGAAAGACTTTGACCATTAGTCTGTTGAATACAATCAATGCCACTCAGTACCGAAAGTCGGTGATTGTTCAGCTTACGAGACACTGGAGCGGGAAACAATCAGCGAGTTGATCTGACCCTCGTGAGACGCGTCACTTACAATTAGGCCGACGTTGATGGTGAGCTGAATGCATTGCAAGAAGGACGAGACTGTTTTTCGCAGTGTCACTCAAAGCTCGACTTGGAAGAAGAAGATACGTACTGTACTTCAACCAACTTCCAACGGTGCGCTCACACATATCACCGTACAAACTGATCGGGTAGCGCACGGAGTCGAGGCGAAGCCAGATACGGTGGATCATGACGCCCGAAATGAACGCCACACCTCCAAAGAGGATGTAGAGACAGATCCCAGGAGCCATACCGATGGACGCTGGTTTAGAGCGGCCGCAAGTCAGATTGGGACAAGGAACTTTTGATGTAGTACGCACCGACTGAAAATGGAGCGTTGAACGGGCCCAGAATGTCACTGTAAGCGTCGTTTCAGTATTACTCCTTGACAGAAAGAAGAGCATAGAAACTAACCAGGTGATGAGGTAAAACACGGTCGCCCAGCCAGCTTGACGGAGAACTCGGCGGGCAGTGAGAAGCTCCCTATCATGCTCGGACATCCCCGAATATTCATCCACCTGACTTTCCCTTTCCTCGATGCTGACGTCGTTCTCGTTTGAAGGGGATTTCTCATTCCGGGGGGCTTTTTCGTTGATCGCAGGGGAGTCGGTGGGAAGGGACTCGTTGGTCTTGTTCCTGTTCCTCGCGGATTGAATGAGGCGACCCCATCCTTGGCTCGCGACGACGCTGATGTGGAATGTAATGAGCGGGCGTCGACAACGAGAGTCAAGTGAGACTTACGAGGTGTCAACGTCTTCTTCGGCGCGCTTTCGCCGAGCCCAGTACAGGTATTCCGCGAAGCTTGCCGCATGATGTCCGGCGGGCGACACTGGAGCAGTCATGGCACCTAAACGACTCCCGTTAGTACCTCTTTTCTTCGAGGTTCTTGTGGCAGGACTCGCCAAGTTCAGCGTCAGTGTAACGAGTTTCCATGAGGTCAACGCCAGCACCGGCGGGGGTCATATTCGCCATCCTAGTGTTGGTAGGAGTGAGAAGTGCGAATGGCGGGGAGAGCGGTGCAGCCTAACAGTTGGCTTATCTTGGGAGTCCATGCGAACGATTCTCTATTAGCATGACCTGTCACCCCATTGTATTTTGAGACCCGTAACAGTCAACGACCTTATAATAGCTTGTGCAATTCCGAAATATACCGCGATCGGCGAGTGCAGCGACCAAGTTGATTTCTGTGGCGAGATGCTTCCGTAGCTGTCTCTGAAGTGTGGAAGTTTTTTCTTTCCTTTTCTTTTCGGTGGAGGGCCTGCTGATCACGGATCTTCGTCAATTCTGTCATAGGGAAAAAGAGAAGCAAAAAAAGATCACCGGGAGGCGAGGTGTCCGGGTGTCGAACCCACCACCGTGGTACCAACGATACAGCATCTACGGCGTTGATATGCGAACGGAGGAATAATGAAACTTCGATTGGATGCCGACTTGCATTGACGATAAAATACAACGCGTGACAAGCGTTGATCGAATTTCGGGAACCGCTGCATATTATCATATGGCTCAGAATCTAAGGATTTCGGCGATATGATAGCAGTTGCTTGGGGCGCGAATGAATACAGTGGCCTAAAAATAAATCAACTGCTTGGAAAGACTGGAATGATAGCTTTCGGTTTCCCGTGCCCGCTGAAACGCGGGGTTATGGCACGCTCTGAGCCTCGGATCTTGCGTTGGGATGTGAACTCAGAAGCTGACAGTCTGGTGTTGGAGAGTTGCGGGCCGCAATTGAGTTCGGCATGTAGCTTGAAAGAATAGAATCAAGGGAGGACAACTTTAGTTCAAGGCACCAGATCATCATGAACTAGGGACCTCCATGTGACGGTTTTCCATTTTGTGTTTCTGGGTGAGAAAAGTGAGTAAAACCATCAAGATTGAGGGGAAAGCCCGACCACACGCAAAGAATATCGCGTTCCACGGGGCGCCGGAGTTGCACTGGAGCCAAAGGAACCAGGATTAAGCCGAAGAATGATTGATATAAGTACGAGGGAGGGAAAAGACAGACAAGTGAGATCGGGACTCGCGTGCAGAATAAATCACGAAAGAAAACCTCGATATTCGTCCCCCAGTGCTCAAGGCGCGTAGACGATGGGATCTACGAACACATAAATCTATCTGGGGCAGACATGGCACCATGTAGCCGAACGTAGACAGTAAGTCCACGAGGTACCTTAAGGGAGTAAATCAGGATACCGCTTCTCGGTTTCCAAACCACGGGTTGACCGGGAAACACTGTTGCGGCAAAATTCGGCGGGCTTTCAAAGCGGGAAGATGGGCCAGGGTTTCTGTATCTATCCACGGTGTTGGTGGCGGTTCGTTCACCTTGCGGAGGCGAGCCGTCCGTGGCTCGAGGATCGCGAGCAGCCTGAGTTCGTCGAAAAGGTAGATAGCCAAGGTTTCGAGTTTTGGGAGAGCATCGCTGGACGGCGTGCCAGTCCAGTGAGTGTGAGGCGGGCATGGCCTCGTCCCGTCGGCGATGGCAGCCAGATAAACGCTGCTTGTAGGCGGGCGGATCGAAGAGTATGCACAGAAAGTTCCTAATGTTTGACTCGTCCGTGTCAGATATGCTTGTGGGGGACGAGGGTGTGTAAGGTAGGACATCATTGAGAGAGTTGGTGAATTATGGTTGCGACCGCTCACTGTTTGCGCCTATAAGGTGGAGTGAGACTCTGAGACAGCGTCCGATGGAATCGAGAATTCGAGCTTTGACAGGTTGGGGGCCAGCGGGAAGGTGCCCCGTATACTATCCGTCGGAGTAGCGAGTGTGTTTCCCAAGGGGCAGACTCTCGAGGCAAGGGTCGAGTCTCCAAGTAAAGAGCCGACCTAGCCGTAAGCCTCTGAAAGTGATCCGCAATCAGCGCACGTGTCCGAAACGCGTCGATAAATTGAGCCTAACGTCGCTAAATAGTGGTTGAATAATTATTTCATCTGAACAGCAATGTTTGCATTCCACTGCGGGAGTCGTTACCTCTTAGGGCCTGATCGGCAACCGTCAATTCACGCATGGATTTTGGTTCAATTCTTTTTGTGTATTCATTCATTCATATTTCTATTTACGCTGTACCTGTCCCGAGGGCTATGCAGCAGTACTCCACATAAAGTATGTGGGGTTTTCGTATGTAAATAACTACTATGGAAAGTATGCGATAACTATTTTCTGATGATGCGTGGAGAGAAAAGAGAAGAAAAATTTGAAGATGTGAGGGGAAATCGGGTGAACTAGGAAGGCAATATGAGGGGTGGTGAGAGACGCAGATGAGGATGGGATGTGCAACAATTTGAGGCTGGTGGGAGATAGTATTAGGTTGAGAAGTAAGATAACGAGGGATGAGAAGAAGCGGGAGGGAAATAAAGGATGCTCAGCTGAAGTGTTTAGTGCCGTTAATGAATGGTGCTGTGGCTTTGATGATCTCGGGGTGATTCAAAAGTGTTTGAATGTCAACGGCTCCAAGGAGTCCTGCACTGTACGATTTCCGCTGGAGCGGGGTCGTAGGCCAGGCTAGGCAATGAAGGAGAAAATGCGCGCGGGTTTCGATTGCGGCGCTGCACGCATCGCATGACGGAGAGGGTGAGAGTCGGCAACAGAATCGGTGCGCGTTAAGTGCGGAGAAATCGGTACGCAGACGCGAGATGAGGGAAATGTTGGCGCGAGTGAGCGGCGAGAGGTACGGTGAGCGAAGGATGTATAGGGGGGGATCAAGTCAAGGTCGAATTTTTTTTATCGACCCCCCTTCCGAGTTTGAATCCCGAGTTCCCCTTGGAAAAAAAATTATCAAGGCCCTCCGGGCATCCCTGGTACCTCTGCCCAGAGCCTGCAGCATAAAATAGACCACGAGAGTTAATTACTACTCTTTATTGTGGCTCGCGAGTCTCGCGCGGCCTCGTCCCTCGGCCGACTCGCCTCAAACTCGCCGGTGCAAGATTTAAAATCATTCTACTGCAGCCGTTTGAGTTGCCGACCAATTAGGAAAAAATATTGGAAAAGGGGGCAATAAAACAATATCCTTAGCGCAGGAGGAATTTACTTAATTTTACAATTCATTAATTTTGGAGTTTCATGTGTGATCGTGTATGATCGGACTTTTTACATTTCGTGTTGGAGACCTGGACCTAAATCGGTACCAGGAATTGATTTCAGTTTATTCCAAGTAAAATAGGAGCAGATTTTTCCGCTTCCCCTGCGCGACTTGTTGAGCAGACGGAAGCGAGATGCTCTCAGTTGATTTATTCTTGCCCGTGCCGGGATCCGGAACAACCAAAGGTGCCTTCTTTCGGTAATATGCCCGGAGCGGGAACGCCGGTCCGAGACACAGGAATCCAGCGAACTTCCACTGCATCCCGGCGGATTCCAGTTTACATCCCACCGCTGGCCGGAGTCCAGTGGAACATACACTGGATTACACTGAAACTCAGTGAACCTATGCCTGTGTATTTTTTATCGGGTGAAGAAGGGACGTGAATCCGAAACCTGGTCGTTCAGTCATTGATTAACCCAAGTCCTGCACTAAAAGTTAGGTCCACACACAGTGTCAAGGAATTTATACTAGATTCCTCGCGGGAGCCCGGTGGAGTCCGGTGGAGTCCACCGAATTTCAGTTGAATTGATTTTTATCTCCATGTTCAGTTGCCGAAGTGTTCCTTGCTCATCCTCAAAGTCAGGGACTGATATCCTACAACCCTTGACCAAATATTGAATCAAAAATCTTTGCATAAAGCATAACTCATTGTATTGGTGTATTGGTTGAAATACGGCGGATGTTGCCGAACGTGGGATCACTCTGAAATGTTGACCGAAAGGTATGAGGTTCCAAATGCACATTTAATCGGGCGCACATTTTTTTTGTCAAAGTCATGTTTTGCGCCACTTTTTTGTTCTTTCTAGTCCAAATGCCGCTACTTTCATCTTTGAAAGGGAGTCCAAAAAAAAAAAAAGTGGCGGAAGCCAAGTTTCCGCCACTTTTTTGTTGTTTGTTGAGCTGCCGCACTTTTTTTTTTGGCCAAAATTTTTATTGCTTTAATGGACAGATGAAGAGTCCAATTACCTCCTGTTTGGGTCAGCACATTGCAATTGCGCAAAATGAAGGCAGAGTTGAATGTCCGAGATACCCGAAGTCCAGATCCGTTTCGGGAAGTGGCGGCCGAGGTGCCGATCCTGCCGACATTAGATCAGCGGTCAGATAGCCAACGGGCATTAGAGATGGTCTAACAGCTGCTCCTTAACATCACGGAGCACATTCACTATGCAACTGGTGCCTCAATGGTTGTGCATCAGTGGGGATTAATAAAATTCCGGTGAACTGGATGTCTATTTGCGCATCAATGGCCCCAGAGTCCTAGTGGTGCTGGAAACTGGTGGAAACAATGGTCATTAGCAGTAACACTCTAAAAAACATGGGAGGGCTCTAGGGAATATATACCTTGAGGATACTCAGTCAAGTCACCCATAGAGTACAGTTTGAATCGATGTCGGCATGGTCGGCACCTCGGCCGCCACTTCCCGAAACGGATCTGGAGTTCGGGTATCTCGGACATTCAACTCTGCCTTCATTTTGCGCAATTGCAATGTGCTGACCCAAACAGGAGGTAATTGGACTCTTTATCTGTCCATGAGAGCAATAAAAAATTTGGCCAAAAAAAAAAGTGCGGCACCTCAACCAACAAAAAAAAAGTGGCGGAAACTCGGCTTCCGCCACTTTTTTTTTGGACTCCCTTTCAAAGATGAAAGTAGCGGCATTTGGACTAAAAAGAACAAAAAAGTGGCGCAAACATGACTTTGACAAAAAAAAATGTGCGCCCGATTAAATGTGCATTTGGAACCTCATAGAAAGGACGTTCTTCGGCATCACCGGCATGAGCACGGGAGCGCGAAGAAAAAGTATTGTGTTTTCACGGACTTATGCAAACAGCTGTAATCAACTTCTTTCGGAATCTTTCCGTCTTAACCGTTGAGCTCATGTGGGCGATGGGCCATCCCAACCTTACTGTGTGATTCGGTAGACAAAACTGATATGGCCAAACCGGCGCCCGCAGTTAGCAGGTGAACGCAGGTGTACCGGATGAAGATGGCTGTCGTAGGGAGGCCTGGCGGGACGAGCCTGTGTTTTGAGCCGTGAAGCAAGGCCGAGAATAAGGTACTGGCCAGCAATACACCCCTTGGCACCCGACGTGAGGAATCAGGATGAGGTTTAATGAACAAGCACATCGTACATTGTAAGTACATGAACTCCTGCTTATGCATCAGCTCATGTATATCTGTAAACTAAAACCCCATAATCGCGTTTCCTCAGAAGAAACTGAGTGAAACTGGAAGGGAAATGATCGGTCTTGAAATGAAGAGACCATGAAAAGTAGGATCATGTGCCAAGTTCCAGTTGCATCGCAATATAAAAATGCGCTCTTTGTTACACTACCAGTGTCCAGTGGTGTTTCCAAAAAAACAAGCAATATAGGGGCTCACATCACATCGGGTATCGGGCCGCGATTGTACTGATCCGCGCTGGTCTTTTTTCTGCTTTCACTTTCATCTCGAAATTTGGCCCAATCGCTCCACATGTCGTTCGGGGCTCGATATATTTCCTAACAGCGCGCGGCGCGTGCTGAAGCGCTACCACCGTCAGTACATGTGCTACGGACTTATGAAAGTCTTTGTGGTCATAACACAGCTGGCCTCATCGAGAGCGAGGGGCTCTACTGGCATCCTTATAACATGGCGCACCATGGTGACTCCGCTCGCAATCATGCCCAGTTTCCCAGACAAAGGTGCGATTCCGAGTCATTGGAGTCTCTCTTGTTGCATGATTAAGGGCGACTGATTTTTTCTTTTTTTCAAGGTGGCCATTTGGAAGATTCATTCGCCAAGCCCCGTGTAGCTCGATGGATTGACTCTGTAGGCTTGTGTGGCCCGGGAGCTTGTAGATACTCACCCATCCATAGATCAAACAAATCAAATCGAAATGGGCCCTCACCCCGGAAGCAAGAATTGTGGTGAGTTTGCTGTCATGGTGAATCTGAGCTTGCGCATCTCCAATCCAGAAAGATTTCCTCGGTACTGCCCTGTACCCTCATTTATCAGACGATCGCATTGGGGCTGTAGGTCCACGTCAATACTGCGTCCATTTCACTCTGAACAGCTTAGTTCATGGATGGGATCGCTTTCCTCTCTACTTTGCCTTCCAAATCACCAACGGCTGTTCACATTGCTGATGTCGCAATTACCACGCTTTTCGAAACACTCCCCTATGTATGTTCGTTTCGAAACGATTAATGGTTAGCTAAGACTCGACATAGCCGCCCGCTGCGTCCCTCGGCTACAAACACGCCTTCCGCCGCGCAGATGGTGGAGGAAATAACCTCTTAAACCCCGAAATTGGAAGAGCAGGCACACCCTATGCTCGATGCGTCTCAGGCGCCCGCGCTATCCCAACCGCCGTGTGGCCCGATCCAGGCCTGGTATTCGACACATTGATGCGCAAGCGTGCTGTAGGCCTTACCTTGCTTCTGGAAGTCATGCATTTAACACCTCCCTTCAGCGAAGAGACCACCCGGGCGGTTTCTCGAGTCTTATGTTCGCGTTCGGAGCACTGGTCACACATTCGTTGTTTCAAACGAACCCATTGGATTGGAGTATGAACTCCACCAGCTCATACCTGGATTTGAGTCCGCTGTATGGCGTTGGTGAGTTAAAAATCCGCGGCTGCCTGCTCGCCCTCATTCAGTCAAAAAAAAAATAGACCAGGATGCTCAAGATCTAATTCGCGACCAGAGCCAAGGACGCGGATTGCTATTCTCTGATATTTTCTCGGAGCATCTGATCTTTCTCCCTCCAGCTGCAAGCGCCCTCCTTGTGCTATTCAGCCGCAATCACAACGTGAACGTTTTTGCTGTTTTCTACTTAGGCCCTGACCATGACGAATTTCCCAGTATATTGCCGATATGCTACTCAAGATTAACGAACGCGGGCGATGGAGTGAACCGCCGCCTACGAATTTAAAATTGAAGGCACAACAGGACGAAGAAATATTCCAGATTGCAAGACTTATCAAGTGCGTGTTTACTCAACTTCCACATATTGGTCAAATACTGGTATGCACTGACGAGTTTACGACTAGCTGCGGGCACTTCAAGAGCGCCCTCATAGGCGATTTTTTCGGAGGGCTTTTGGGATTGTCTGGTGGGTGTTACTGAGGCTCAATGAAAGGTCATTCATCTGCGAATAGAAGGGATCACTTCACCGCTTCTCGATCACGCAGTTGAGAGGATTAAACGACAAGATGGGACTACAGTCCAGAGAGGACAGGGGCATCAGTGCAGTGTAGAATTCAATCTCGCATGCCGGGTAAGTTCTATCAATCATGGAATTATGCATATTCTCACCAGATGTTTCTCGCAGTGGTTGTCCACGGTTTCATCGCGTGAGGAGGAGTGGATGGAGGAGACGTTCGCGAGGCTACTCGGCGAGACTCCACTCGAGCAACTGACGCCAGAAGATTTCGCAGCTACGGTCGACCGTGTTGTGCGTGGTGTTAGCCCTGATCCGAGAACGCGATCGTTTGGCGGGTGTGTTCACAAATTTGGTGTTCAACTGATAATGAGGACCCTCAACCCTTTTAGTATCAGGCGCCAAAGTAATGGCAGGTACTCGGACTACGATCTCGCAACCACTTTGCAAGACGCCAGTGAAAGCCCCGCCAGTGCCTTCCGTGCGCGGGGGACACCCCGGGTCATGCGTTCCACGGAGATGTTGGGAATAATACAGGCGCGCCACTGGGGTGTTTGTACGATGAATGAATTTCGAAATTTTCTGGGTTTGCAGCCGTTCAAGACGTTCGAGGAGTGGAATCAGGATGCTCCCATTGCGGTAATACATTTCATCATCTCCTCTCCCTTGTTTGACCAGTAGTAAAGAGCGCGGCGCGACGCTTATATGGGCACATTGATAACCTCGAACTCTATGTGCGTTCAAAAAGCTTAAGTTTGGAGTTGGCTCATTTCTCTCTCTCTCTTTCTCCAGGTTGGCCTCCAGTGTGAAGCGCCAATGCCACTGCGGGCCGGGCTGCGATTTGCTTGCGGTGATACGGTAGGTTTCTCGAGAGGTTCCCTACATACGATGCTCACTTTTGTTACTCATCAAGCTAATGAGGGCATTACTTGTGGAAACCATTTCTCTCATTCGTGGGGACCGCTTCTTTGCAGATTTCACCCGTATGTGCCCTATCTATACTGCTCCTTTTCTTGAATCTACCCACAGCCGCAAACTTGACCGCCTGGGGATACCGCGACTGCCAGAGGGATCCTCAAAATGGTGGTTTCGTATGTCGCCGCTCGTTAAATGGCCCAATACCTGTTGAACCAAAAATATCACAGGGCGGGCAAAGTGAGTGCTCTGCTTAAGCCCTTCACGCCCCTTATTGTCAAAATACAGTTCCGAAACTCCTTATGCGACATCTACCACGCCACTATCCATTTGTGAGCAACTGTCATATTCGGCTTGTGCTTTAATTTGTTTCTCTCCCCAAGAACTCCGTGTATAGTTGTTTCCCCTTCTTCACCCCTTCGAAAATGGAACACAGCTTAACTGTCCAGAGACTCGCTGTCCGGTACACATTTCGCAGACCTTCTGCAGCACCACGGTCGAAGATTATCAACACCATTACCGGCATTAGCTATGTATTTAACGACCCCGGTCGATTTCCTCCTCTTCGCGCTATGAATGGTGAGAACTTATTTCCGCCCTTTCATCCCCCACTGTTATATCTTTTCCGGAGGCTTGGGTGGTGGCTACGGTTTTTTTTACGGGTTTGACGGCACATGCAAGTGAGTTGGGCGAATATTCGACGCCGCTCATATACTCATGATCAGGGTTAGGGATGATCCAGATCAAGCTTGGGTGCGGACGCCGAACTCCCGCTATTAAACGCACTCTGACTGATGCCTTCAAGATCATGCATGCCCTCTTTCCATCACTAGACGCCCTCGACCAATGTCGGGCATGGTATCGTGCGCGCCTGATTCAAAATATCAAGGAGCGCTCGTGGAAATACGACGGAGTGTCTGGAAGATACATCGACGTTGTGAAGAGCGTCATCAATGCGACAGCCATGCACTGGGCTGCGGAGTATTTGGTTCGGTCGAGTCCTTTTTATCGAAGCTGCAAATTCAGATCATATTTAGTGTGGTTTTCGCCTCAAGAGGCACGGTCACTCAAGAGGCGTTTATACGGAACAGGAATTTTACGACATGCTTACGACTCTGGTAAAGTATCCAAGATGTCCGCATGAAGTCAATACTCACAACATTTTAGTCCACGTGCCACTTTTGCCTTCTCTGAGCGCGTTGCTCGCTGACTGTGTATTCCAGATATGCGTCCGCTGGTATCGAAGATTCCGAGAACGGATTTCGCCTGCGATGGGCGGCGGCACAGATTGGCAAGACCCTGCACTCACAAACCATGAACAACGTTCTCGAAGCGCCTTCCGCAAAGGCTCCAACATATACTTGCTCCACTCCCGGCTCTCTTTCCAAGTACCGCCGCCCAGCCGTCGCAAAGTTTTTTCGACACCTCAGATATATGTTATGCCCTCCGCCAGGGGCAAAGGTCTCCGAGTCGTTCCTGAATAGACTCGGTAAATCTGGCCGCCCGACCAACCAACTGGTCACCAGTGTCATCGGATTGGCAGTATCGTCCGTGAGCTATGCACGAGGTGTGTCCGTAGAAATAGATGACCAGCAAATCCCATAAACCACTTGACAGCGGCAGTTCATGTGGTTGATTTTTACCTTGACGACTCGCGAGCGCATGAGCGTCACCAAATCATTAAGCTAATTCACAATGATCATCGGTCCAATTGCGACGAAATGCTCCGCGGATATGTTTGTGAAGCCATGCGTATGCTGCCCTGATTTTTTATATCGATGACTAACATCTCTTGTAGGTCTCAGCCCTCACTGCAGCGGAATCTGGCGAGAAGTGGTTACCAACGGTGTGATCCCCCTGGGACCAGGACCTTCGGATATCGAAGTCAGAGCTGGTGATCGCGTGTGGTTGAGTTTCAAGGACGCGTATTTAAACGTACGTGGTTTGAGATAAACCACCCAAATCCAACCACAAAGCATTAACCCTCGACCAGCCCTCGGACTTTCCTCGCCCTTTTGCCGTTGACCCCATTCGGTCCCTGGCCGCTCGCAATGCGAAAGGGTGTCCGGGGATGGGTTACGCAGAGCAAACCATCACAGAGCTTGTCAAGGTTATCTTCAGTTTGAAGAACGTACGCCGCGCGGCCGGAAATGACGGCCGACTGGCTAGATTCAAGAAGACCATCAACGAGACGGAGACCGATGTTTACTTGACCGCGGATGGGGCGACCAGTCGGTGGCCCGGGTCTATGTATCTCGTGGTCAGTGACGCCCCCGATCCTCAATACCCAAAGATGATTGACCTCTTGCAAGTATGACGACTAGTGGCAGATATTCAACATGAAAATAAAACGTAGTACGCTGTGACTTGACACTTTCGAACTTCCACCTTTGATCTTGGCCAGAATCCGCTGCCAGGTAAATAGAACCAAGGGGGCGCGAGGATTACATTATTTCGGACATCTATCTAGTCTTCCTCTTCGTGTTCTTCGTCAGAATTCTCAGCATCCATATCGTCAATAGAAAAAATCTGTCGCCGCCCAACCCACCTTGCAAACGCATCGAATTCGTCCTCGATCGCAGCCCGAATGGCGCGCTTAGAGAGCTGCGTCAACAGCCGAGTTTGTTGCCAATCACTCATCGTGCGATCGCTGTAGCGATAAAAGACATACAACGCCTCGAATACCCTGTCGACGTGGCTGAGTGGGTTGAGTTTCAAAAGCAAGACGGGCGTACTCGTCGATTCGGCGGTCAAGCTGCTGCCACATTATCTCCCGCCCAATGCGCCACAGGAAGATGCCCTCTGCGCCTGATTTTGCATCGAGGAGATGTTCGTGAGACTCCACCGCAGGCGTCAGGATACTCAGCACATTCAACCCGGCTGCAGCCTGCGCATGGCCGACGAGGCGGTTCGCAAAGGCAGCAAAGTCGGCGCGAAGGAGTAGCAGCAATAAAATGTCCCGTGTGGGCTCAAGTACATCCGTAACGGTGGTCCCATATGTTAGGCGTTTCGCCGCCTATGTGTGAGGCGGTTAATGGCTGAATTGTGAATGCGAATATAAAATACCTCGGGGTATCGTCGTAAGAGAGGTAGGCTGATGATCGGCCAACATATAGCTGAGTTCGAATTAACCTCGATATCAGGGTTTCGAGTCGAGAAAATCACCGATTCTGAAGCATCCCCATAATCTGTAGATGCCCAGTTGTTTTGGTCGATGCTGCAAAGGCATATAAATACAGGGACCTCAAGTAAATCGAGAAACGAACATGAGATCGCCATTTTGCTCCGAATCCCACAAGGCCATGTGCCGCATGAAGAGGCTGAACCCTGAGAGGCAACTGCGGCCTTGAGGTCCCGCACTGAGCTGGTGCTTATTGTAGAGATCGCGGTGGCCGAAGGTAGAGCTGTTGCGGAATTTGAGGACCCTCTGCGTCCACACACGGGATGCTTCACCGATTTGATCCATGTCCAGCTCAAAGAGCTTCTCGTCGCGTGAGATACGTCGCAGTGTGGTCTTCGAATCTTCCAACGACGCAATAAAGGATTCGAATCCCATAGCCCTGAAGACGCGGTGAGTACCGGTAGGGCAAACGAACAGATCGAAGCCTACCCTGTTTGCATATTTGAAAACTCTGCGGTAGTTGTTAATTTGGTCGGGGTGAAGAAGGGAATTAAGTCACCTTTGTTCCTGTGTCGCACGGCGCTCTAACAAATAATGTTTCTGGATCAGGTTCATGGTGAAGACACTGAATCCGGCTAAAAGGAACGTTTAGGCAAACATATGACATAAAGGAGGCACACATACATACTTTGGAGCGCGCGAGCGGCTCGGGGAAGCATAAACAACTGGGTGCCGTCCAACCCCATGGCGCACACTGCGGCACACATCAAGGTCGAAGTTCAGTAGTACCACCCGCGGCAACCTGACGAGCTCTAGCACGACTTGCACGCGACGAAGCGGATAGCGTGAGTAGAATGTGACCGTTTTGGAATTGCGCACGACAAGCGTTGGCGTCCCCTCCGGAAGGTTCGCGCGGAACGTCTTAAAGAGATGGTCGAGTTTGGCATTCGCTGCTTCTGGCCCCAGGCCATACAAGTAGACGTCAATGTCAGAGGCCGCCCATTGGTTTTGAATGTCCGGCTGGGTGTCAGCAGCGAGGAGTGTGCCAAGGATGATCCCTCCGGCGATGAAGACATTGCTCCAATCGAGACCTTTGAGGAGTCCGTCAGAGAGACGGTGGAATGTCCTTTTAAAGTCTGCAGTGGACGGCTGTATTTCGATCTGCGAAGCACGGGTGCTGCCGAGGATCTGGTACCCAGGGAGATTCGTTGGGCGAACGATCGTTCGAGACGCGTTGGTTTTCATAGACGTCGGGAAGACGGCGTCGGAATCGGCGAGTGTGACGAGGCCGAAATGCCAGTCGTCACCGAGACGTTCACCGTCTCCTAGATATTTCTCGTGCGAGATAATCCTATGACAAGATCAGTCCAAGGAAGATGAAGAAAAAAGGTCTAGAAGCTACCATTCATCGATATCTTTGACCACCTCCCCCGTCGGGGGTTCCGATTTCCGTCGTTCCTTTGGCGAACCATCCGATCCAGACTCAAGTCTTGGCGGAACTATGGGTATGTTATCGAATGCCATCCCCAGATGTGCTGCGACAGAATCACGTCAGGTATCGCGTCCAGCCCGTCCGCTGTCTGATGAATATTGGCCGCCATAGCATCCACAAGGGAAGGAATTCCAGCAACGCTCTTCCTTGGAGCCGAAATATAATCATTGTGGCATTCGAGCTGATATTCGATGGTTGCAAGGGTGAGTTCAATCGTCGAGTCCGAGTCGACTGAATTCAAGTTGCGTCATGGTTCTGGAGCCACAGTTGAGCGAACTCTTAAGGTCGGGACTAGAGGTCGCATTTGCGGTGTAGATGCTTGTAGTCAAGTGGCAAGAATTGATGGTGATGGTCGCCCGCCCATCATCCGCGTGCGCCGACAGCGCGTCGCTCTCGCCCCTTCTCGCCCAAGTGTTGGAAGTTAAACGGACTCAGCTTTTTTATTTGCCCATTCACGCCGACTGGAGAATTCAAGCGTTTCAAATTTACGCCGGCAGATGAGGCTTGCAGCTATCGTCGACTCGGAATACAATATTAATTACAAGCCAGTCGATTTATCGTCCAAACGGATCATCATCAATCCCATCCTTCGACTTTAGACCAACTTCTTCTTCGTCTGTCCACGGGTGCGCGTCTTCTTCCGAATCCATCTCGAGGCTTGCTCTCCCACCGGCACTTGTGGCAGCAACAGCAACACCAGTATTCATAGCCACTGCCTCCAATGCCCGCACCACCCTCTCATGTCCCGCCTCGCCATCCAAAATCGCACACTCCCTCAACCCCGCGTCCGACGGAAAGCCCTGCGCATCCATCAGGTCGCACCACTCCGCCATGAAGTACACCTCGCCTCCCTCATCCTCGTCGTTGTCAGCGCACTTTTTGTGCTCGTTGAGCGCAGCCTTGAACTCGACGGGGTGTGTGAACTTCAGCGTCCAGAGGCGGAGAATGTTGTGCGGGCCGGTGGACATGAGGGTCGATACAAGGTCCCCTGCGCGAGTGTTCGAAGTCAGTTGAGGTGAACAAAGCCGAATTCATTGGAAGAGAACTTGGAACAGAAACAGGATGAAGCTCGTTACATACTCACAGTCTCGATCGGTCTCCAGCGGGCGGCCGCGGATGACTGACGCGAGTATCCAGAGGGCATTGACGAAGTGCGAGAGCTCGAGGATTTGGAGTTGGGGGTAGCGTTTGAGAAATGCGCTGAAGATAATCAGCCAATACAGCGTTCAATTTCTGATCGAGAACCTACATTCGGCCCTCTAGGGATCCTATGAGGCAGTATACGGAGAATCTGTAGGCAGCAACCTTGAAACGGATGGATTCGGTCTCAGATGCGCTAATGGCGTGTCAGCCGCTCACGTTGTGAGATGAAGTCCAAACACGTACGCAACAATTGGCGGCGCCTCCGCAAATTGAGTCATGGTCGCTCTGTTTCGCAGGCTTCCGGAAAAGGAGAAAATTAAGGGCCGGTCGGCACTTCCTTCGACAGAAACTCACTCAACCGCATGCTGATCTTTCAGTAACCCAAACACAATCGTCTGCAGCTCTCCGATGGTCTCGGCGTTGTTGACAAGGAGCCGTACGGTGCTAGAGGAAAGCCCCTTGACCTTGTGGGCCGCTAAGCCATCGCGTTTCTCTTGCGCGCGCGCAAGGAGGAGTGCGTCCGTGAAAATACTACCGATGAAGTTGCGTCCCACAGCGGAAAGAACGCGTCTGCGGTTAGATTGGAATGCGCTGTGCAGTGCCCGCGCGCTCAGTACGGTCGCGTAAAGGTCTTCAAAGCCATGGAGGGAGCTGAGAAGCTTGTAATGGATGTCTTGTGGGACTGTAGCCAGGAACGGCATGGAGGCAAGAGCAAAGAGGAGGCGTGATGTGACTTGTCGCGTCAATTTGTCACAGCTGCCAAACGCTAAATGTTTAATTTACGGGCGGTCCGCGTGTAAATATCTGTTTCGCATTGAACCTTATTCGATCTTGCGTACTGAACCCTATTCGACCGCGGCGTTTGAAATAATGATGAAGGAGCGAGTGTGTGAACAAATTTCACTGCGAATTCAATGATTTAGCAGTTCAGGCTGGTGGAGGTAAAAAGGACGACCTAATTCCTCGCGGTCTCAACCATTCTGGCCGGTGGATTCCCCTGAGCACAAGAGCACGGCGAAGGTGCAGGTCGAAACTTCAAAGAAGGTTTCCAGTTTCCCGTCTGGATTCATGAGTTGCGGTTGAACCCATGGTGATGAATACTAAATGAACTGGATATTGGATATATCTACCAGCAAGAAAATTAAACTAAACCACCTGGTGCTCCGGGCAAAACCGGAGAATTGAACCATTGTTTGGCGGTGTTATGCCGATTTGTCGAAGGTCAGAAAAGTTTCCCAGCTAAAATGACTTGGTTGTACTCTACGATGAAATTCAATTTACTATGCACGAGTGATCAAGGATCCTGGGAGGCTTCCTCCTGAAGATCCAGACGTTCGACCGGTACGTCGCCCTCCAGGAAGATCCTAATGAGATTGCGACGCGGAGGCGCCAGTGTGTGCGGTGACAGACCGTAGTGTAGAGCTTATGCGTTATGAGCTATCCAACTGTATTCACAATCCACGACGGTGAAGATAGTATTCGGGAAATGCCTGTACAGTTGGTTTTAATTTGTACTTGCGATAAATAGTTACCGTACATTGGGTCTGAAGTCGCTATGAGATTTCGGTGCGGAAGTTTCCACCTTCGTTATTTCTATTCCTCCTCCGGCTTCTCAAGAGGACGTTCCACAGCCGGATTCACAAGGACGTTGCCGGGTACAAGAATACTCTGACGCGCACGCTGCGAGACAACCAGTCCAAAACCGCCAACCTCGCTGTCGAGTTGCGCTATCTAGAAGCCGCTGTTAAATCTGAAGAGGAGGAAACCCAACAGCATTGGCGTACCTGCAATTTCCCCCCCACCGGTGTCGGCTCCGATTCAAAGAGCGTGCCAAAGACAGGCGGTAGCGCACCACGGTTCCCAGGGCCGAATTTACCGTCCGGTGCGTTACACAGGTATTCCTACGCCAAGACACATCTGAGCAAGATATAAAAACAGCGACAGGTTGAAACACACCTGGAACGGGCAGTTGGCCTGGCTTACAACGAAGTGGTAGCTGTATGCGCCGCTTGCGTGAGGGACGACAGGGATGTCATACGCCGAGGCCTGGGCGGCGATCTTGAGGAGTTCGGTGAGGCCTAGGCGGCGATTAAGTAATGTTGAATAATGGTTAAGGTCGAAATGACAGTCACCTCCAACCCACATAACATCCGGTTGAAGGATACTGATGGTGCGAGGGGCAATTAGCTCGCGGAAGCCGTATTTGGTGTATTCATGCTGTTAATGGAGTCAACTACGGAGGGATAACAAGAAAAGATCGCGCACCTCTCCCGTGGTGAATTTTATGTGAGGGAGGGCCTGCTTGATAATGGCGTACCCAGAAATATCATCCGGCGGCAACACCTCCTCCCACCACTCGATATTGAGCGGCAAACAGGCCGTAGCAAGTTCGATTGCATATTGAACCGTTAAACTCATCCAGCAGTCGACCATAATTGGATAGTCGCCAACGCTTTCGCGGTGCTTGGTGAGGAACGCAATGTTTTTCCGAAGGCCCGAGGCGCCTTCGTCGGGGCCATGCGGCAGTGTGACCTTTGCGCCCCAAAATCCTGCCTCCTTCGTCGCGGTCGGTTCTGGGCCAGTGCAGTAGAAATCGAGCTCGTCTTTTATCGCCCCGCCAATCATCTTGTACACTGGCTCGCCGCGCAACTTGCCCAGTAAGTCCCAGAGCGCGAGGTCGACGACGCTGATCGTTGCAACGGGGAGTCCCTTACGTCCATAGAATATGGTGGAGCGGAACATCTGGTCCGAAAGGCGATTAAGATTGCGCGGGTCTGCGCCAAGGAGGAACCGCTCGAGGTGGTTGTTGACGATCCAGCACGCGGGAGGGCCGCCAAAACCTGTTGCGAAGCCAGTGGTTCCGTCCGACGCCTCGATCTCAACGCAGAACGAGCCGAGAACGTTAATTCCCCACGAGGTACGAGAAGCACGGTACTCCGCGTATTTTGACATTGGAACGCTATCGGACCAATCGATATCCAATTGCGACGACAAAAGTTCAAGTTGAACACACCTAATTTGAGTGTCGATCAGCCAGTGCCCGCGGTGGACATTGTGGTAGTCGCCGCCAGCGCCAACACCTTGAGTGATATACGTGCGGACTGCTTTGATTGTGGGGAAGTTTTTCATGAGAGCGGGAAAGGTTGCATCATGTGTTAAAAGCTGGCTATATATTCCCTGTCGGCCTACCGGCCCGCTAGCGAAGCGCGGTCATGTGAACGATTCGAATCGCGCGGTAAAAGTATCATGCGTGCGCGGCCAGGCGCGGCCGTTGAGTTACTTGAATACGTTCCGGCTTTTTAAAATCCTCCAAATGGTCCGAGACCTAACACATTCCGGTCAATTCCAACCCAGTTAATTAATGAGTCCATAATTCTTGGCGTCCCAGCAGGAACTTCGAGCTACAGATCCGATTCCAGTCTAGAGTCTCAACTCCCACGGAATATCCCTACAAATCCAATCGCGGCCATCCGGTCACATTCAAAGGATAACGATACCTCATAGCGCGTGTCGCGCATCTGAACTCCTGGGCACGGTTACAATGGAATCCGGCAGAGGCCTCAGGCTGTTCGACTCGGAATTAGGTCGTAGTCCCTCCCGCACCATTCCAGTGGCAAGCCCACACGTACAGTTCAACTTCACACAAAGTGTGTAAGAAATTTTAGCCAGTTAGTATTAGTGTCAAGGAATATAGAATAAACACGGCTCAAATGAAAGGGTAGACCCTACGCATCTCAATGTCGTGGCCGTGGCGATGTAGCGATTTAAGTGGTCACATAGTAACGGGGTGGTCGGGCGTTTCCAGATATATCCCGTGAGCGTGATGTCAACGACAGCTAGTAGAGTAGCTCGGAAATCGGCGCGAGGTTGACCCAAGTATTCCAAAGTAACACAGCCGAAAGGTTGAACGAAGGGCTTGAAGCATCAGGAATAGACTGCCAATATCGTGCATTCAAATACCGTACAGTGACTTTTGGAAAGCAAAACTACCGAAGTCCTCAAGCAAACCGCGGTACAATCTCCGCCTCAATAAATTCCTTCAACGAAGCGAACTTCACGCCGAGCGCAAGCAGCGCAGGGTTTGGGACCGGTGTGTCTCCGTACATTCCGATCTTCGCCTGAAGAAGAAACTGGAAGGTTGTCGCTTAGCAGTGCGTTCTTAGAAATCTAAAAACAAAAGTCGTACCATTTCGTCGAGTTCTAAGAGTCCCGATGTCTCGGGCGGTGTGAAGGTCACCTCCTTCTTGATCGCTGCGAAAGGGACCCATAAACTTGAGAAACAGTGGTGAGAGCGGGGGACGTACCGGCTCCAATTTCCTTTGCCAATTGAGAATACGTGAAGCGCCAGCTTACCACGGGGTAGGTCTTTCCCAGGACGCCTTTGCTTGGGTCGGGATAGTGGGTGAGAAGTGCAACGGCGGCTTGCCCGAGATCGTGGGTAATCCACGCCGCCTCCTGGACGTCCTCAGGAGCGAATTTCGGAATGGGGAGGGTGTAGCCTGTTTCGGTCTTCTGTAAGGATTCCAGACTACACAAGAGAGTTAGAATGTGAGTGAGGAGGGGGGTATTGAAAATTCCCCACTTCCAGAGATTCTCGATAAACCAACCGGTAACCACCACGGCGTGAGGGACCCCTGAAAGCCTAAGGTAGTCCTCGATTTCCGCTTTATCTATACAGGATGGGTTGGTTAGCATCCTGGCATCCAACGAGCAAAAGACGCTCACTGTCGAAATGGTAAATATGTTTGTATAACCCCTTTGACAGCCTTGTCGCATTGGGGAGGGAGCTAGATGAGAGAGAGATCAATTCGAGTCTTTCAGACGAGGTCCAGCGTACCTCCAAATAAAGAATTTAACGCCGACCTCCTTGGCCGCATCAACGAGATTCTTTCCCTGAATGAGTTCACCCTTGCCCTCTGGATCAGCAGACGAAACAGCTGGGTCCCAGAAATTGGTGACCTGTGAAGGAGAGTTTTGTTATTCAGGCGCAGATTCGTGACAGAAGGACGCCACTCACAGCGTATACGGCCTCACTTCCACGCATAGCGTTCACAACCGACCCCTTATCAAAGAGATTTGCTACAGCGACCTCAATCCCCCGAGCGATCAGGGTCTTGCTCCCGGGGGATTCCAGACTCCGCGAGACAGCGCGAGGTGTGAACTTCCCATCAGCGAGAACCGCCTCGAGGACCGCGGAGCCTGGGGGATTTATGTGAATAAGGGACGTTGGAAATGGAAACTTTGGAAAGGATCGCCACGCACCCTGCGTTCCGTTCGCGCCAAAGATTGTGATAGTAGGCATGTTGTTTCTGCACGTTTGTGGTTGAGTCGATGCCAGCCACCCTCAACATGAGTTAGTTTTATACTCACCTAAGGGCACAGGGCCGAGCCATCGGATTATGGGTTTCGGAAGACCGCGTTTCAGTGGGTCAGCAGTAGGCTCCGAACCCGACGCACCGCTGTAGTCTGGGTGCTAACTTGGTTCGCGGCAATTCTGTCGATGCTCAAAGGAAGCGGGCGGGAGGTTTCGGAAGACCGCGTTTCAGTGGGTCACGGTATGATTCGGACCCACCACACGCACCGTTATGGTCCGAGTCCAAACTTGGATCGCGGCGATTCTGCTCAAAGAAAGGGGCGGGGAGGTTTCGGAAGACCGCGTTTGAGTGGATTTCGGCACAGTTCGGACGCCTCTATGGTTCAAACTAAAACTTGGTTTCCGACAATGCTGGGTTACCTTACTCGCCTTCGGCATAACATTGTCGCGGTCGAGGCGCCACCGGTCTGCGGCGGCCTCGGGGTATCAATTCGACATTCAAAGCAGTTTTATTGACGTTTCAGGCGCCGGTGGGTCCTGGACTGGGTTAATACGACGATGGTAAGCTGGGCAAAGTTTTGGAGCGGGCCCCGAGAATGTAGTGAAGAGGAAACATACATAAATGCCCTGTAGGTAGATGCGGACGAGGAGACCGAATGCAGCCGTCCGGGATCCAGTGCAGTACGCAGTAACTTCGCGAGCGGGTGAATGACGGCCCGAACACCAGGATTGTGCTCTAATTAGACTCAGAACGCGAGTAAGGCGGAGTACGTGCCACAGAACCTACCGTGGATGACATAGCAAAGTCTTGGAATAGTTGAGGACGAAAGAGGCCGTTCCAGTCTTTGAAATTCGGAGTCGGGGTGTACACGGAAATTGCAGAGAGACAATTTTAGCACGGAAAGCAAGGCGGAATCCGGAAGAAGATGAGCGGGAAGAGCAAGGCAGGCCGCTCATCAATGCCGGCATCGGCATCACCGGGGAGTCGGCCGATGATCTCCGGCATTTCCTTGTCTCTCGCCACCATGGCGCAGCTGTCAGCTTGAACTTGAGCAGTCATTCAAACTTCAGAATACTGGCCTCAAAGCACTGCTTCTCTCCTCACCGCTCAATGGTCTCTTGATTCCGGCCACATCTGCAGTGTGCGCGAACACCTTCCCAGCGCGCTGGCTTCTTCCGATTTCTGCCTCCTCCGAGTCATCACGATGCCCGGCCTTGAGATCTCCGTCGACTTATCTTTCATCTCGGGTCCCTTATACCGCAAATATGTGGGTTCAGTTCCCATGGAGAGCCAGAAACTCTTTCTCGAATCTCGTCTGGAAGCTGTCGACGGTCGTCTCACGGATGAAAGCATCATGAACTTCGCCCTCCAAATCTATCCCACTCTGTGGAATTCGAACTGGGCTTGAGCATCCTGATAACACACTATTTCTTTTCGATTCCGAATTTGCGATAAATATTATCCAAGTTCAGATTTCGTAGTGTCTTTCTACCTACGAGTCAGAGACATGAACGACCTGACCTTGAAGGAAGACCCTTCGCGGGAGGCCAGATCTTCCGAAAAATTCTCCTCAATAGGCTCCAAGAGGACTTTGAAGTCGGGTGCGAACTTCAACATGTTCTCGGTCGGGTTCGTGGACATTGATAACCTCGTGTTCCCGGCGACGTTGCGCATCGACTGGATCCACGTTTATGTACCAGCACCCGGACAGCATTAACATCGGTGCGATTCCGAGGACCGGCCGACGAGCGCATATATTGATACGTGCGTCTCCCACTTCAGACTCTCAGCTGCATTCGATTGACAATTGATTCGATGCAGGTATTCGGAGGTGTACACGAACCCACTGCTGACGACGTGGATGGACGACTACAAACAGGCCATACCCAGGAACAATCTCGTCGACCAGTGTTGACCATCCCACCCATTCCGCTCACTTTCTCGTTCGTCGTTGTTTCCCCGACGTCCGCTCTTTCGTGTATCTACTGTATCAACTTTCTTCTTGGGTCTGGATTTTTCGTGATTCATGATTCTCTGCTTATCCGGACGGTATTTATCGCTCTACATACTTATTGTCCCTACTGTTGTTGCTGTTGCCACCAGTATTGACTCCGCGCTTCGAGGACAAGAGGCGACAGGATCTTTATCGGCGCACACAGATCAACACACGTGATTCGACCCCCCCCCCCCCCCCCCCCCCCCCCCCCAAATCGGGAAGCCATCAACTAGCGCCACTCACCTCTGCGCGCTCTCAACAACAGCTTACCGAACGCGTTTTGGCTCCCGAACCCCTGCACTTGGGTAGTAGGTCCACTGCTACCCTCCTACCTTTCCTCTCGTTACGAAAATCAATGCAACGTGAACGACCAACCCAACTCGACTGGCACTGTAAATATTGTCCATAGTGTGCATACAAATACCCATGCAACTGAAAATGGTTATTCTCTCGGGTCCTGGATCCAGTTGCTGAGCCATCGAGAGGTGTGAGGCCCCGACTGAGTCTTCGACCGGCGAGAAGTTGGTTCAAATGTGTCGGGGAAGCTTGTGTATTGAATCACTGCAGCTACATAAATCAATTTAACTTCTGTTGTATTTCCTACGATCTCTTATTGCATTTTCGGGGCTCTGACCAGTGAAATCTACAAGAAAGTACCGCGACGCCTTTCGGGGATATTGCCCAAAAAGGTACGGCACAGCTTTGCCACGCGAGTTGATCTGTGTGCGCTGATAAAGATCCTGTCGCCTCTTGTTCGAGGAAGCGCTGACCAGATTCGATTGTGGGATGAATTGACTCGACGTGCACGGATAATGGACTAGGACGAAGCAGCATGCCGCTCCACAAATTCGACCAGCTCCCCTGCGACCTCCTCAATTAAATCCCGCCGCACCAGCGCGTTGCGCCACGCCCGCACCCGCGGCGACCAGAAGAGCTCCTCTTCTCTGTCAGCACTCTCCTCCTCCTGCGCTGCATACCACACCCCCGCCAGCCCCCCATACACTGCCGCGACCGTATCCGCGTCATCGCCCATATTCGTGGTAAGTAGCGCGCCCGCCTCGAACGTGCGCGTCGCGAGGAACGCGTAGAGCGCCGCCGCGAGCGTGTGAACGACGTAGCCCGACGAGGGGAGCGCAGCGTCAGAGGGTAGGAGAGCGAGCGTACGTGCTGCGAGCGCTTTTGCGTCTCCAGCTGAAGGAGTGACTGCGAGCGCCTCCGTATGTGTGGCAGCGCGCAGTCGCATGAGGGGGTGGTGCACAGTATAGTGCGCCTCTATCGCCGCCGGGTCGACGATGCCCGCAGGGAGGGGCACGTCAGCTGCGAGCGCCACCCGCAGCGCGTCCGCATCCGCGGGCCAGGGATACGCCGCGAAGTGGTGTAGCACATCGAGCTTCGATATCTGCTCCTCCCCCTTCGCCTCCTCTCGCGCATCTGCGCTGCGCACCAGTCTCGCGATACACTTTGTCCACGCGGCACACGCCGCCTGGCACACCGCATTCGGGTGCGTCGTCGCGCTCGACCTCTGCGCATACGCCGCCGCCCCCGCGGGGTCGCGGAAGTACGCCAATCCCACAGGCAGCACGCGCATGAGAGAGCCGTTCCCGCCAAAGCCGTCCCCGCGCAGATCGCGCGCAATGCGTGCGAGCGCGCTCTTTGCTGTTGTGCGGCGTTTCTCCTTCTCCTTCTCCTTCGCTGCTCGCAATAACCGCCGTGTCTCGGCCGGGGATAACGCTCCGGACGCTTTGAGAGCGTCTTTGTAGATCACGAGCGCGCGGCGGATGGTGCTGCCGATGTCAAAACAGCGCCCGATGGCGCTGAGGACGCCATCTTGGTACCAGCGTAAGTACGCTTCGAGCTGATCGGCTTCGTCGAAGCCCCCTCTTGTCCCTTCTGCCTGTTGTGAGGACGACCCGCTGTACGTTCCCAACGACCGCGCAAGCGCCAGCATCATACTCGTATCGTCCGTCCACACGCCCGCCCCAAGTGCAAAGTTCCCGTTCGGCTTCATACGTGAGATGAAGGAGAAGGAGAACCGCGGCTTGAACTCGGCGGGCGCACCGAGCGCGTCGCAGAGCGCGGTCGCCAGGAGGGCGAGGCGGATCTTGGTGGACGCAGGGGCGGGGACGAGTTGTTGGATGTGCAGCGGTGCGGAGGTTGGGGAAGCCATCAAGAAGCCTAATGCCTGGTCACGTAAATTATAAGTGATCCATTGTTACCGACGGTGGCTGTGACCGTCAGCGGTCCGTCTTGAATCTTCGCCTTCGTCGCTATCGCATTTTGCATGTACCCCCGCCTTCTCTTCTGCAGATGAGTGAGCTTCTCGTTCCGCAGGCCGCCACGCCATGCAAATTGAATCATATTGAAAAACATTGATGATGATTCCGAAAATGAAAATAAATAAAAAACAGAAAAAAACTCTGCCGTACATACAACTTGTTGAAACTTGAGAGTATGTGTCACAAAGATAGCGGTTATGGTTATTTAGCAACATATCAAAAATAGTTTTCAGGCCGCTGTGGGCCGTCCCGACCCCCACCCGACATCCCATACATCGAATGTTCAACATGCCTTGCCGGGGACCAGCTTGGTTTACTCGTTTGCAGGCCGTCCCAACGCCCACCCGACATTCCATCCATCGAATCTTCGACACGCTTTGCCGGGAACCGGCTTGATGTACGCGCATGGTTTAAAGGGGCTCCGGACATGAACCTTTCGTTAAGGTTTGCGCTGGCCGGCGGATTTCCAAGGACCGTCAGCTCTTGCGGTGCTCGAAACCTGTGCAGAGAATGACTCTACATGATAGATTCAAGTCAACAACAGAGCTGGATGATGGCGGAAATAGTATTTGACCTTTCGATCCTCGTCAGATATGATGCGTAGAGGCAATGATGAGTTGAAGCGGAGTTGAATGCCTGCAGTCCGGGGGCCGAGGGCTTCATGCTGATCGAAGAGTTGGCTCGATCGCGTTTGCAATACTTCTGCGTCCGCTTGGCGAGCAATCCGTGCTTCGGCGTCAAGCTGGCTCAGATCGACTCCGGCGGTGTTCTGTGCTAAAGATGGAAGGAAAAGAACTGAGAAACTTAACAGAGTGTGCTCACCCTGAACGGCGTAAATGCCAGTCGGGTACTTTTGCGGAGCCATTTTAGCTCTTCGGCCGTGGATTTATAATTCTGGTATTGGACTATGGCTTCCCTTCTCGTGATTTCCGATAGATATGCGTGAATCGCCTCCATTGTTCTGGTAACACGAAGTATTAGGAATTTATCATACACAGTTTGAAAAAAGCCCGACTCGATGAAAGTAGTGAGGTCTGCCTGCTTAGCAGAGTCATCGATGTGTTCGCAGAGCTTGCGACAATATTGCGCGATGTCTATAACTTCATGTCGATTCGAATGGAACTGTGAAAAAAATTAAAATAAATAACACATTTCCCGCGAAGGTGAAAAATTCGCCTCACCAGACTTGTATTTTGAGCGGTGCACGCTACCAGCTGATTGGCCATGTCAAGAAGGTCCTGCCGGTCTTGAGCCTTCTTTACGAGGAAGATCACCCCTACTCGTACGTTCAACCCTCAGCCTTTGTCCCGGCCAATCTTGATGCTTACCGTCAGTGGTAGACGTTTTGAATTTGCCAGGAATGCGTGTGATTAGTTCCTCTGGCGTGGGCATCTCCAGGCTGTTCTGTTTGATTCAAGATCAATAGATGGAAAGGACGGAAGGCCAGGCGCCAACCTTATCCAACAGTTTCGTCCATGTAAGATCGTGTGTGATTGCGACATGTGCATTGGGATTCTACAGAAGTGTTCAGTTCGCCAGTAAATGCAAGCAAAAACGAGATACAGATTGCAGAAGGTGCTCGTTGATTATATTTGAAGGATGGTAACCCTGCGTGTTGGTGAGTTGCCATCTGGTACTAAATGTCGACACTGGCTTACACAAGTGAAGTCGTCATCATCCAGATCGCTCGCACCCTGAACATCATTGGAATCTGAAGTGCCAGAGATGATCGGGCTTCGCCGCGACAACAATTCCCAAGCTTTCGGGCCACGGGAGTTGACATTTCCCCACTTCGTTTTCATGTCAGTTATATATAATCCTTTATGAGGTATCTTCAGCTCCGGAGCTCGAAGCAACATTTTGAAGCCTGCGAAAAACACGGTCTGGTTGTCGCCCCATCGCCTCTCCGCTGCAGGGCGCGGACGACTGGTGTGCGAAGATGAGGATTTGGTGTCCCATTCCCAATGTCCTGATGCTCCCGCCTCTGCCATCGGCGCGGCTTTAAGCTTTAAAGAGAGTGTGCGATCACCAGACTGATACTTGTTTTTGAGGGCCATTGCATGCGCATGGCATAACGAGTTTTATTCCTTTTTTTTTTTTTTTTTTGCCTTATCTTTTACTTTTAATAAAAATTTAGGTATCTGAGACTACATGTTCATATACAGTATATAACTATACAGCGTGGATGGTCTGAGGGGGAGTAAGATCAAAAGCATCCCATACACTCTGGTGAGTAAAGTGGGCCACAGAAATGCGTTGCTTGCCCGTAAAGGGCAAAATCCGGTGCTTCAATGCGCGACCGCGCAAGAGGATGAGGTCACCAGGGAGGAAGCGCGACTGGAGATTAAGGGCAGGGAAATAGAGGTCACCACCCTGAAACTCGCCCAGGGCAGCAAGAACAGCCCAGCCCCAGAAAGGATCCTGGCGATCATCGTGTTCTGATGTCTGTCTGTTCAACATAAACTCGCGCCCTTCCATTTTCAATTCGTCGATTGAATTCAGAGCCTTCAGCAGGGGAAATGCCTTCTCGGCAGTCTCACACAACTCCTGGAGGGCCGCAAAGTGTGCTGGGTCCGCGGCATCGAGTACGTCGTTAACGCGTTGACTGAGCAAGCCTAGTTCAGGGAAGAGCTCCATTACAGCGTTGAGGGTTTTGCCGTTTTTATGATGTCGGCGGCAATAGTTGGATCATCGTGCTGAGGAAACGTATAAACAACCGGGTATTGAAAGGTGTTGGTATCGACAACATACCGTATGCCCAATTGCATGCCAGAGCTTTGCAGCCTTGATCACACCAGCCTTACCTCCTGGTGTCTGGATGTAGGAAGCGGCTGCGTTGCGAGTAGCGCCGTCGGCACCAGCGCAAACCTGGAGTTTCACAACGTCCGTTAATTTCATGATTGCCGCATATATCTGTGTCTGGAAAAAAGGAAAATGAGTGCTTGGGAGAAAATACACTGGGAGAAAAGACAGATGAAAAAGACGTACGGCTGCCTTGGCACGCATTGCACCAGGGATGTGGTAGACAAGATCAACGCCGTCCGCGCTTATAGCGCAACGGGGTTTACCATCCTCCCATTTAACTTTGGGCAGAGAGGCGTCGCGGTCGGCCTTGAGTTGCACCAGTGGAGGGCTTCGCGCAGCACGGAGAAATTTAAAGTGAGGGAATTTAACTAATGATTGCGTCATGTTTGAACGAAGTCGAGCAACCGAATTGACACACCA
>JARJCM010000553.1:0-46122 GCA_029233265.1 Mycena alexandri | reverse complement strand
TAGCAAAAGCTGTCCTGCACCATGAAGAAGTCATTACAAAGTACCAAGGAAATCGATGCTTTGTTGCCTGCGACACTGCATCGAGCAAGGTGGAACTAGCAGGCCTCATTGGGGCCCATCTTGGGATGAAACGTGGTAAAGACCTCACTCGTGCAGTGCTCCAGCACTTTTCAGATGGACCATCCACCTTCTTAATTCTTGACAACCTCGAGACTGTTTGGGAGCCAACTGAATCCCGCAAGGATGTTGAGGAGTTCCTTTCTCTGCTCACAGATATAGGCAGTCTAGCATTGATGGTGTGTACTTTCCTCTCTGTCTCTGCCTGCATTTTGCTCATAGAATACAAGATCACTATGCGAGGAGCAGAAAGGCCATCCAAAGTGCGGTGGACACGGCCATTCTTACCCCCTCTGGAGCCCTTGTCGCAAGATGCCGCCCGAAAGATGTTCATTGATATTGCAGAAGAAGACAATCAATGGAGGAAGTGGACCAAGTCCTGGGCCTCACAGACAATATGCCACTGCAATCAACCTCCTTGCGCACATGGTTGATGCTGAGGGCGCACTGCAATCTTGCTGCGCTGGCAGAAGGAGCAGACATTGCGTCATCTCAGACGGTTATGACCGAAGATCCAATCTTGAATTATCCATCTCGCTGTCACTTGCCAAGTCCCAGAATTACATCCATGCCCACACTCTCAGGAGCTGTTGAGTCTGCTGTCAGTCCTTCAGATGGGCTTTCAGATGTAGAACTGAAGCAAAGCAAATTTGCAATTCAGGACATTCTTGATTGTAAAAGGGCTTTGCTTCGCACTGCTTTGGCCTACACTGATGACCAGAAACGGCTGAAGGCTCTAGTACCAATCAGAGAATACATGAGAAGATTTCTTCCGCCAACAGATAACATGATCAGACCACTTCTCAAACACTTCCAGGAGCTGCTGCAAGTGTATAGAGCTGATGTGGGAACACAATCAGGAGCCTTCTGCATTGAACGATTGACCTCAAATTACACAAATATCCTGAATATCAGCCAAAGTGGGCTACAACTGGGGCATCCTGATCTAGCAGATAGCATTTATTGCATATCTGATTTCAATCTATTTAATGCGGTCATTGGCAAGGCAAATATGCCTCTGTTGGATGATGTGATTACCCTTCTTCCACATTTGGGCTTGGGGGATCATGTAAAGGCATATTTTATGACTCGGCTATTCACCTCACGAGAATTTCATGCAATTACCGATCCGGAAACAATGATTACTCAAACTTTAGAGTCCTTCACCAATTTCAGTGACCCTGATTTGGAATGTGTGTTCTGTTCATCTCTGTGTAACCGTAATGCGCACTGACAACAATCTCATAGCCAGCTTTTACACTGGTGTAGGCTCCTATTATTCAGAGTTTGACATACTCACAGCTCTAAAATATTCTCAAATGGGCCTTTCCTTGGCAAAGTCACATGGAAACACCAGGAGACAATCTACGGCCTTATTTCGCCTGTCATTTATCAAATGGTCTACTGGTGACTATATCACTGCCAAAACCTATGCACAGGAGGCACAGAGACTTGCAACTATCACCGGAAGTTTGTACAGGGAGGTGCAGGGACTATACACTGAAGCCTTGTGCTGCGAGGCTTTGGGTTATTACACTGAATGCATCTTTCTAATCAGGAGGGCCAGGGCCCTTTTAGAGCTGTGTGGTATGTCCCAGGGTGACATGAACTATGCCCTTATGACCTGTCAGGCAGATGTTCATGCACACAAATCAGAGTATGTCCAGGCTTGTATGATCTATCAGCAACTCCTTCAGAACTATCAAGGGGGTCAGCAATATTATGAAGGTCTTACCCTGATGAATATCGCTACAGTTGGGGTTCCTATGGGAGTTTCATATGATATGATCCAAGACAGAATTGAGGCATCACAAGCTATTTTTGGAAAGATTGGGAATAAAAAGGACATAACTACTTGTGACATCATTCAGGCTGATCTGAATCTCAGAGAAGGAGATATGTCAGGGGCTTTGTTTTGCAAATGCCTCAGGATTGTGTGGGGAAAGAATTCTGAAAATGTGACTGATTGCCTGGAGAGGCTGGCAGATGTTACTCGCTGGGACACACATCATGACCCTTCGTGGAGTGTAGTCTTCCTTGCACACTCTTTCAAATCAAAAGAGAAGCTTGGGATTCACAAGGCTTTACAATTCATTGGAGATGTCCACCTCATAGAGAACGATGAAGTTACCGCTGTCAACCTGTTCACTGTTGCCTTGGAGGGGATTTAGCCTTCATGGATGTTCACCGCAGCAAGGCAGAGTGCATGATCCGGCTTGGGGACATAGCCAAGAAGAATGGTGATTTCCTCAAGGCACTGGAAGTGTGGGAAACTGCAAGGCCACTCTTTGAGTGCTCCTCACAGGCCAAAAGGGTGCAGGACATTGACCAGAGGATTGGTGAAATCAGCGAGGAGGTGAAAGAGCAGCACCAAAGGAACTTGGCCCGCTTAGCAGAGCTCAATGTTTTTGCAGGAAAGGTGGAGGAAGTGGATGAGAATTCTGATGCTGAGCAGCTTGAGTTGGAAGACAAACAGGTGAGCTTGATTGCAGCCTGAGCTGTTAATCACTATATGCAGTCCTCCCATCGTGTATTTATGTATATACCTGCTGTGCTGTTTGGTTGCTTTTCTAGTCGCTTTCTTGAAATATATTTATTTAATGGAATAGTGAGGTGTACTGGCAACGTACTGGCAAAGGACCCAGACAGTGTTCAAAAGAAAAGGTAAGATAAGATAGGTTAAATAATTGTGCCATCAGGACAGTAAAAGACCCAACTTGCCAATATTTCCCTTCAGTTATTACAAGTTCAGAGTAATATTGTATGTTATTAATACCTTCACGTACAGTATTACTCCGACACTGGACTACACATGTACAGTACATGTGTAGTCCAGTGTGAACCAGGTTATCGAACCCTTGATGCCAGAAGCTTGTCCGATATGGGAGCTGGTAATCACCATGATAAATTTGTGTATTTTTTCCTTGGTAGCTGGAGAAGGACAGTTGAAAGGATTCAATGGTGCCATTGTGGTGCTTGAACAAGAGAAAGCCTATGATAAAACCTCTCACAAATATCTCTAGGAGACACTGAGGAAGCGGGGAATTCCGGAGACCTTCATAAATACAGTGAAGTCGTTGTACTCGGAGGTGGAGACTCACGTAGTTATAAACAGAGTGCTCAGCTCCTCCTTCCACATCACCAGAGGAGTACAACAAGGTGACCCGCTGTCATGCCTCCTCTTCAACCTGGCCATTGAGCCACTAGCACACATGCTTAGAAATTCTGAACTTAAGGGCCACACTTACCGAGGAATTGTCGATAAGGTTGTAGTCAAGATGTTTGCCAACGACACAACAGTATACCTCAATGCCTCTGACAGCTTTGAAAAGCTGCAGAACCTACTACAGAAATGGTGTATGGCCTCGAGTGCAAAATGCAATGTCAGTAAGACAGAGGTGATACCAGTGGGTTCGCCAGCCTACCGGAAGACTCTGATCGAACAGAGATGCCTCAACGAAAATGACCAGACTAAAGACCCCGGGATGTGGGAGCATGGCAAGTGTGGGTGCGATCCTGCGAGGAGTTTTGGTGCGTTTTCTCGCTCGCCTCTCGTGTTTTCGCGCGGCTAACTAACGCTGCGCAGACTACGACGGCTACTCGTGCATGCGGCAGTGGGACAAGTTTGTGGGGAATTGAGCGCCGTGCGGCGTTCTTTTCTTCACTTACTGGCTCCTACTGGTTACGGCACGGACACGGTTCTGGTCAAGACGCAAGACGCGGCGCGATACGAAGAAAGATTAAAAGCAAGGCTCCTTCCTACTACTCCTACTCTCTGCTTCTTATCCTCCATCCTACGCACCGCAAACGTACCCACATCGTAATCCCAGTGGAGGAGAAGGAGGTGGGGTGTGATTTCTATTCGGAAGGGAAGCGATGGGGCAGCACACACTACACTCTACCACCGCACACACGGACGTTAATTAGTCCAGCAATACTTTAGATGGGGATGGAGAATTGTTGCATATGTACTTCATACTGTTACCTTCATGGATGTCGAGTTATGTATATATTATAAGTTATCCCGCGAGGAACGGGCAGAAATCAGGCAGCAATACGACAACGTTTATGCCTTGGAAGACAGTCTTGCCGGTCCAGGTCGAGACTCCATGTGAGAAGGATCAGGCTTGATCTGCGCGTCCTTCAAGCGTCTGCGCCCACAGTGCCCACCACCCAGCCGAGAACCGATTGCTTGGAAGTCCTGCTCAAGTTCAAAAGGGAGCAGGCAGCGCTTCGGCTCATGAACACAGGATATAGAGCTGCTGACCTCCCAGTCTACCTGGTCACCTGCCAGAAGTGGATTCCGACTTAGTCTGTAGTTGTCTGCGCCACCGTCCCACCTTATTACCAATCTTTTGGCACAGGATTACAAATCATTTTGCTGTTCATTTTATACTGCTCCATACACCCTCCAGCAACACAGCTTGAGGTCAATCGAGACGTAATAGTACCCCATGAAGTGATCTGTGTCTTCAGAATAATATAATTGCTTGCCATTTGAGCTTGAACCAACATCTCGGATTTAGCGCATGCCGGCGGCGTGCCGAGCATCAGACTTCGGCATCATCGTTCTTGAGGCTTGGTAACTAAGTTTCGGTGGAGGAATCCCTCAGTCAGGCCCAATGAACATCGAGGAGGCAGTTAACAGACAAAAAACGCGTTGTGGAACTCATTTGAACAGCCGAGAAAAATTGTGATTTATAATAAACCGGCCAGCAATCAGTTGATCACCCTAATCAACAGACTACAACACGCGAGGTATGAGCGTAGAATTGTTGTAGTGTCTGTCTACAAGAGACTAATTCTGACTCCACGTAAGTCAAGGTTGAAAAAAATATATTGACCCCCCATCCGACTTTCAAGTTTTGAATCCCGATCCCCCTTGGCCCGGGAGCCCATCGCGTATTGCGTGGCTTAGGGTCATCTGGGGAATTTACTGGGTTTTTCACGGCAAGAGTTGAAGTGCATGGCAGCCATCCTTCCAATTGTAAGCATTTGGCTTCGACTGGACTTCGAAGTTCGTCGTCGTCGCCGCTTCTCGGATGCTTACGATTCGAAGGATGGCTGTGCACTGTGATCCCATCACTTCACGCTTCCGGAGTCCCATCACTTCAAACGGAAACAATTGGTTGAGCAACTTCAAGCTTTCGGCCTATAGTCACGATTGGTACTGTGTGGTGGGTGAAATTAAAACTCCTATTGTCACAGGACTGACCCATGGGTGAATTTTTCAACCTCTCAGACCTGAGACCATCACCGATGTCTGGGTCCCTCACTGAGCTCGAGGCCCTTATCGACAAGCTCTCCGCGGATATCGAACAACAGAAAGAGGTCTTGAAGCAAATGGAGCGCAGTAAACAGTAAAACCGCCGCTCAGCGTCAACTCAACGATATCCGTGATCCGGTGACGCGTCTACCCCTCGAGATAGCGTCAGAGATCTTCATCCATTCCCTTCCTTCTGTTCCTTCAGCGGGAGCGCTGGATAGTCCCATGCTTCTTCTCAGAATCTGTAATTCCTGGACCGATATAGCCCTATCTACGCCCAACTTGTGGTCCTCCATTCATCTCGATTTTCCCGGTGTCCAGATCCTGAACACTTGGCTGAACGTGCACATAATCACGCCCTGTCCGTCTCACTCAGGAGGGCGCTGAGTTACGATGTAGCCACTTCCATGGGTCGGTTCCCAGAGCGGTTAAAACACCTCGAAATAAACGAGGAGAACCTCGGACTAGACTCTTTGCTCGCAAGCATGTCCTTCCCTGCTCTTGCAACTCTCAAACTCGGCTGCTTGCCAGACGAGAATGGGAACTTGACAAATTTCAGTGTAGGCCAGATGAGGACCTTTCTCAAGTGCCTTTACCCGAACCTCGTGGAATGTACTTTCCACCATGTTTCCACCTACTGGGCAGTCGAGGACATCGACCTCGAAGCCCTAGTCCTTCCCAGACTTCGCTACTTGAAGTTTGGAGAACTCAAGGACTTTTGATGTCATCATTTCCCCGACATTCTTCCATTTGTTGTCTTATCTGCCTTGGAAACACTTTTCCTTCCAATCAACAGTGTGTTGAGCGGTGTTTTTTCCGCATTCCTGAAGCGATCGCGGCCTCGACTTCGAAAGTGCCCCAATCCGAGTCGAGTGCTATACCAGGCTTTACTGAACAAAAGACCAGTGGCCATCCATGGTGAGCATGCATGGCCCCGAATGGTCACGCATGCTCACGCGTGCACCGTCAATAGGGGCAGTCAGAGTAGACGATTAACCCACGATTCATGCCAACGATTCATCAATGATTCTCGAATTAATAAATCGTGGGAGAATCGTCGAAAATCGTGAATCGCGTCGAATCGGTGAATCGCCTCTCGAGGTGATTTACCGACGATTCACGATTCATGATCCCTTCATTTTGTTAAGTGGACTTCAAATCTTTGTGACTCTCTTAAGCACTTATTCATAGATTTAGTCGTGCCCTTCATTCCCACTTGCTCCGGCCTGTTGCAAGTGAGAAAATGGATGTTAGAACACTCCCCAACTTTAACAAACGTAAGGAGACCATAATTGAGACTGAGGCCATTACTGCAGGCATGAGCAAGGTGTAAGGGAGATTGCAACTTAGGGCAGGCAATATTCGATGGATCGTTCTTGAGAATCGGCTCAGAATCGCGATTGAGCCAGAGCGGTCAAAATTGAGCCCGATTCTCCCACGATTCAGCACGATTCTAGGCCTTTCTTAATTCCAGAATCGCGTCTCAATCGGCCTTGAATCGATGCGTGAATCGCGGGTTAATCGTCTACTCTGACTGCCCCTAATGTTCGGCCGTGTAGCATGCATGCTGTGTTTCCCTGACCCTAGGGAATTTGTTCATGGCTCACTCATGACCATCACGGGGATACTTCTTCGGTCCGTTTAGTTTGCGTTGGAGTGAATGTACCATGAATGCCCATCATTCATGTTGTTTATGTGAGCCCGAAGTGTGCCCGGGGGGCTTACTAATGGCTTACTCAGTCTCTCCGAGAGTGTAGATACATGTAGAATATTCTAGCTACTACTGTGTAGTATATAAGGTAGCCACTGGTGCCTACAGCCCCAGTGGATTGTAACCCAGACCTAACAGTCGAGTGAACCAAGCATACCGATCAGCCCAAATCACAACAATTCATGTGCCATCCAGGCCCTTCTCCACATTTTTCCTGCACCAATTCTTTGACCCCAAATTGAGGGCCCAATTTAGGTCAGAAAATCACTCCTGATATGTAGACCTCAATCGGCTCCTCAACTCCTATTTTTTCACCTACCGCCACATGATGAGCTTTCACATATTTTCCTGGTCATAGAGGATGATCCATTCGGGCCCAACTTCGCCGAACTAGATGAATGCCTTCGTCTCACCCCATCCATCTGCCATCTCGAGCTGCATATGGGGCGTATTCGTGTCCACCTCACCTTCGTCACTTCGTTACTTCGCGTAAGTTGACGGATCTTCGTGACTTTGATGAGAACTAGCTTATTCCACCTGTGCCTTTGTCACGGAGCTCGCCGTGCGCTGCGGATTCCGAGCTCGCGTTTCCCGGGCCCTCGCTAACGCTCGGGCGACCCGTGGGAGAAGACATGTGACATGTCATGTCATATATCAAGTGATTCTCGGCTAGTTATGTTTTAATGTATAGGATCTGGGGATCTTCGTGATATTGGCATACAGTGATTAACGGTGAAGCGAAACACACCACGTAGCGAAACACGGCCAAACACCCCTGTTTTTCTCCGCAAATCCGCTCTACTGTTGCGAGTTGGGACATCTTACCCCCGTTTTCGAGATCGCCGGACGTCATGGGAACAATATTGGGACCCAGAAATTAACAGATCTCCCAGAATTCACAACTTTTGACAAGAATTCAAGGAAAATAATCAATTTCAACAGTAAATCTACGAAAATGCAATCTATTCACCATACAAAGTGCATAGAACGGTCCCTTGGACCACAAGTATCACTATCAACAGCTGCAAATTCAATCTGTTCGGTTGAACGACTCTGCGCCTCGACCGACAACCAGTCGAATTTTGGCTCTGACTCTCCTTCCAATCTAACCGCTTTTCTCTTCACTCCGCGTCTGGTTCCCGAGTTCTCCTTGTCGCTCACATCGTCCTCAGATGGTTTGTCAACGAACTTGGGAGGTTCTCCTTCAAAAGTGTTGATAACTTCCTGGGATAATTCCATGATTTCCCACCTCGCCTCTGTTCACCAGATTGATGCGTGATTCATGATCTAGCACCTCTGCGGCCTTCCTCTGAGACGCAGAACCAACAGTTTGGGGCATAAGGAGCTTCTGCAACTTGGGAGAGTGAGTGACGCGAAGAAAACAAATGAATCAAGCGATGTTTGCGCATATTTCGCTTCCACGTGAATGGCCCAAAATGGACACTCCGGAAATATTCGGCCCGTTCTCCATGAATACAGCACCAAACCTCACGGAATTTTAGTCGGGTACGTAGCGCATATACTGGACTGTAGATCTATAACAAGACCCGTGTCAATTTCACAACTCAGTCGTGCGTAATTTGCAAAATGCCTTAAACGTTTCGCTTCCCAGTTAATTACTGTATTCCTGCGAAAGTTCGTGAGTTGTTTGTTGCACGGCAACTGCTCTGCATCACGAAGTGATGGGTATCAGCATTGTGCCGAGCGTGGCCGGTTAGGTTTGAGTTAGGGGGTTAGGGGTTTGGGTTAGTCGGTTAACTGGTTAGAGGTTTGGGTTATGTGGTTAGGGTGGTTAGAGGTTAGTGGTTAGGGTTCTGGTTAAATAAAAACAGCTTATCGGGGATAAAAGTATCGCATGGAAAGGTTAGCGTTAGGTAAGGTATCTATATGAAAAAACCCGCCCGGCCTTATGCTAAAGGAACAATGATGGCCGGTGCTTCCGGGTTTTTGAACGTACCTAGGGTGTGCCGAGTTAAGTGACGAACTTCCCTAAAAACATGCCAATGTGACGAACATTCACAGATTCTCATCAAAGTCACGAAGATCCGCGAACTTACGCGAAGTAACGAAGTGACGAAGGTCAGGTATACTCGGCGTATTCCTTTCCTAAATGAAATCTTTGCAGCACTCGCGGAATTCCCGTCCAAGGTACTCCCACAGCTCCGTACCCTAAAACTCGTGTACTACGCGCGCTTCAACAAATCATTATATCCGACCATTCTTCGCATGCTTTCTTGTCGCCGCAGACAACTCGTTCATTTCGAACTCCGGCCATCAAGTAAACAGGTGCCGACATCGACGCCTCAGCGCTCTGTCCGTATTGAATTGCGACAGCTTATCGAGGGCGGGATGAAAATTCACATTGGGGGTGTCCACAATCTGGCTTGGTTTTAGTCTGGCCGTAAGTCTAACGAGCGTGAGCTGCTCCTCTTACACATATTACAGAACTTCTAAACCTCACTGCGATTTTCTACAGTGCACAAAAAGTTACTTACTTCGCAGGTTCACACTCGCCACTAGGACTTCAGGAGTAATGGAAAACCGATTCATATTTAAAGATGTGTTGTATATATTATGGCTCATTCTAACGAGTGAGTCAATCCGACATCACCTCCTGGACCTAAAACTGGGAGGGAAATCGAAAACCCTCAGCTCAGGCTGAACGGCATTGTATGACGGGCGTTATTGGACAAAAGTCGAGTGGGCATGCATGACCATGCATGACCACGCATTTTAATGGATGGTCATGGATGTCGGCCTGTGACCACGCATGGCCATGCATGACGGGCGATGTACCATCGATGCTCATGGATGTTGACAATCTGGGAGTCGTCCGACTGACAGATGCTGTCATGCGTGGTGTACCGCCACCTAGGTTCGTTCAAAACTGTTTACGATGTTGCGCATCCATGTGGCACGCATGCTGTAAATCCCATCCAAAGGAGGCATTTTGTCCCGATTTGGTCACCAAACATTTTGGAAGAAGTACTCCTCATTCGGTGAGTCGAATTATTCAGCAACTGTGCAGTCTCGTCTCTACTTGTTCTCTACTTACCTTCATCATCTGTTCCTACCTCCATCACCCCTATGTTGGTTATCTGCCTGGGGCAAGTGCCTCGTAGTAGGCCTGGCTGGTTCCAGGTTGAAATTTAAGCAAATATTCGAATCTGCGAAATCCGTCATTTAAAAATATGTTCGGTGTCGACTGGGTGAGTTAAGGCTTGTTCCCTGTGTGAATCTTGCCCGTACCACCATCAATAATGAGTCTCCAGGCACATCCTCGATTTTGGCAAATATTATTCCGGGGTTTCGGGTATCTCGGAGATGTTTGATTTCTGGTTCGAAAATTCCGGTCTCTTCTTTTCTGCAGTTCTTGACTCGAGCCCGTGCTTCTCAACCCAATGTGTGTGATTCACACATCTACCGACACGGGACTGATGGGGTCTCAATAGCTGTCGTGGTGTTTGGTCAGAAAGCATCACTTACAATCATTATCAGAGAAGGCTTCGCCATTGCTTCGCGATGTGATCCCAGATCACTTTCTCATCAGCATTCTCAAGCATTAACCACCACCTCAGCAAGCAGAGCAACTGTCGATATGAGCCCGTACAAGTCATTCGCTGTTGTTGGAGCCGGGCAGATAGGGTTACCCATCGTTGGCGCGCTCGCCGCCCTAAATGTCTCGGTCATTGTACTCTCACGCCCTGGCTCCTCTGCGAAACCTGTCCCAGCTGGCGTGGAGATCATCCAAGTCGACTACGACGACGCCGCCGCAGTTTCGGCGGTGTTCAAACGGCACAGAGTGGACGTCGTACTCTCCACGGTAAATAGCGCTGGAGTTGGAAGCCAGAAGTCACTGGCCGACGCCGGTAAACGTGCTGGAGCTCAGCTGTTCGTGCCCTCCGAGTACGCGGCGCCTACGGATGGCCAGCCGGAGGGTTCAGACAATCCAGTTGGAGGCACTGGGGCGAAGAATAAGATTGCAAGTATGACTGTATACCGCTCACCTCGTACTTCGTGCTGATCGAATGTCCAGAGTATTTACGAACGGTTAACCTGCCCTCGGTGAGGATTTTTGTGAGTAATCAGTAATGCAAATAATGATGCCAGATTATTTTGTGATACTGATTGATGATTTTTTAGACGGGGCCTTTTATCGAGAGCATTCCGTGGCTTGTCGGGTATCTCGACCATGGAAAGGTACGAATCGTCGGCAAAGGCGAGGGTACCGGTATCGTTCACTTCTATCGCTGACATTGCGGGTGCGTTGCTCCAAAACACGTTAGCAGTCGGACACTGAATCAAAATCAAAATCAGGGTTTGTCGCGTACGTGTTGACCAACCTTCCGCCCTCCAAACTGGAAAATCGCATTTTACGACTCGAAGGCGAAAGGATTCGCATGAACGATCTCGGTGTTTTGTTCAAGACGTCGGTGGAACACGTTGACCGTATTCCCGGGGAGGCAGGGGAAGCGAAGACGGGCTTATTGAAGCTGCTTGACAGTGGGGCTGGCAGTACAGGCTGGGATGAAGCACATAAAAGGGAGAGGTCTGGTGGCGAGGCTGCGGGGAGTGCGAATTCGTTGTGGCCGGGTCATAGGTGGAAGGGTATCAAGGAGGTGCTTGACCTTTGAATAAATGTGCATACATGTACATTGGTTCAAAAAAACTGTGATGGAAGCTGTTGAAGTTTATTTGCAATTATCTCAGAGCTCTTGCGGCGTGCCTTCCATCTAATGACGTCTAGCTGGAAATACATTGAAGAGCGCAGTAGAGAAGGGACGTCCGTCTTTACCTCCGCGTAGAGACTCATTAGTAAGGCTCCAACCTTTTCTGTTTGTAAACAATTTCAAACGGTTTTAACCATTTTTATTTCCCCTCAGTTTGCCCTAGGCGTCAAACGGTTTAGAAACCATTTTCAAACAGTTGGAAAGACTGGCCTACCTTACCTGAGATGTTCCCTGCCTTTATCACCTCCTGACGATAATATATTATTACCACTCGACACATCCATTATGAAGCAAAATGGAACCAAAAAAAAACATTACCGTTCGGCTGTACTTCCTAATCAGGGGTTTTGTCCGCGACACAAATGGTGGCTATGCCGCTGTCAAACTTCTTTGAACTCACCTTCAGGCTTCGACGTCGCCTTTGAGTAAGGCGCACCCAACTCTGGATTGAATCAGCGTTTATCCATCTTGAGGTGCCCTAAATCGCAATTCGCCACTTGAATTCCACGATCCAGCGGTTTCAGTGGCAAGTGCACCACAAGTAGTGGCCAGACGGCTTGAATTCCCAATACAATGTGAGTATGGGCACTGCGGCAACACTAGTCCACTCGTCCAATATAACCGACCGCTGTCTTACCCCTCAGTTTACCAACTCAAGAATGCCCGAGTCCATCCCCGAGCTCGAGGCGCTTGTTGGCAAGCTCTCAGCGGATATCGAGCTGCAGAAAGACGTCCTCAAACAGCTGGAGCGCAGTAAAAGCGCCGCCCAGCGTCAACTAAACGCTATCCGCGATCCACTAACGTGTTTACCCCTCGAGATATCATCTGAAATCTTCTTCCAATGCCTTCCTCCCGGCCCCCTACATCCGCGACCAGGCGCTCGGACCCCCCCCCTTGCTTCTCCTTAATATCTGCAACTCGTGGACCGATATTGCCTTATACACACCCGCCCTATGGTCCTCTATCTATCTCGATTTCCCCGGCGTTCAAGTCTTACAAAGCTGGCTTGAACGCGCGCGGAATCATGCGTTGACGATCTCCCTCACTCGGAGCCTCAACAGAAACATTGGCGCCATCGTAGCGCGATATGCGGAACAGCTTAAACACCTCGAAATATACGACGACGACCTAAAGCTGGGCTCTTTGATTGCAATCGGGTCATTCCCCTGCCTCGAAACCCTCACAATCGGTTGTTTGCCGGACGACGAGGAAGATTTGAACGATTTCAGTCTCGCTCAAATCTTGGGCCTGCTTAAATGCCTTGCTCCGAACCTCGTGGAATGCACCTTTCATAATATCTCCACTTACTTCGACCACACCACCCTCGAGGTGCTGATGCTTCCCCGTCTTCGGTACCTGAAGTTCGGAGAACCAACGGACCTCCGAACTCTGGATTCCGTGGAAATACTCCCCTATCTTACGCTCCCTGCCTTGGAAACACTCTTTCTCCCGATGATCGGCGTTGCCAACCAGGTTCTTTTGACCTTTTTGGAGCGTTCATCGGCACCACTGCAAAAGTTGGTTCTGGCCGGGAATGACTCTACTTTCGTCGAATTGGAGGATTGTCTTCGCCTGGCATCTTCCCTCGAAAGTCTTGAACTGTACACGAACCGGATAACCGTTGTGCACGACTTGCTCGCAGCACTCGCGAATTCCCCAACCAATCTACTCCCCAACATCCGTTGTCTCAAAATACAGCAGTTTCCTACCCTTGACGTCCCGTCCTATCCAATCATCCTCCGCCTCCTCACCCTCCGCCGCACGCAGATAGTTTGTTTCACCCTTAGAGGTTCAAGTAGAAAATTTGGCAAGTTGTCGCAGTTGAAGCCTAGCTCAGAGGTCCGAGATGGATTGCGACAACTCGCCGCGGGCGGGATGGAAATTTACATTGGAAGCGAGGGCCAGAATTTGATGTCGTTTTGACTGTGAGTGGAATATCACGCTCTTGTCTACAGTTTGGATGTGACCTTTATTCAGTAACAGTCCAAAATGCTCCAGACCCTCATGCGCCCGTAAGTACTACTCCATAACGTCGGACATTTTAATTCGGAACATATCAAGACGCCAACTCAATCGATAAGTAAAGAAGATATCCTACTGAAGCTGCTCTTGTTTCACGTCTCCCTCGGCTTTAACCATCATCCCATCACCCCAGCCTATTTCTTTGGTTCTTTTCACTGAGTGAATTCGACGCAAATAGAGGGACATGATGTACCTCCAACAGCAGCCCTTCGCTCGGCCTTGATGGTTTGGGCCGGTGCAGGGAGGTGCAGGTGCCGCGCCGCCAAATAGCCCTGGAGGCGGGGGTGCAAAGAGCCACGCAGGCAGCCCTCCGAACATCCCCGCGGCTGGAAGCGCCGCGCCAAACATTCCTGGACGCGCGGCACCCAACGGTCCTGGTGCTGGGGGAGCAGCCAGCATTCCCGGTACAGGTGCTCCGAATCCTGGGAAACCGAATCCCCCCCATCCCCGATGCGAGCTGAGGATTTCTTTCGCGGCTTCGAAGCGGGTTTCGAGTTTTGCGTTCACAAACCATTGCATCTGGATACGGTCAGAAAAAACATTTGTAGAGATACTCTAAGACACACTCTATACCGCGAGGTACGAGCGCATTTTTTATAGAGTGTCTGTCTTAGATCTTGATCTTAAGGCCACTCGCCACCGCGGGCTCAAAGTCGCGTTTGACCAAACTGAAAATTTCCGGTGAGCGGGGATTATGGACGCTGCCGTTTGGTTGAACCCCGGGACGACGGATCAGCCGAGACATTTCTACGTTTTTGGAATGTGGGCGTCTCAATGAATTGGATCTCCTCGTCTTTTCCGTCGCTGTCAGTCCAGATAACGGAGGTCATAGGCCCACAGCAGACCCTCAAGAGCCTTTACCGTTGGAGGAACCGCCTTACGTTAAACGTTTCCTTTTGACCAAAACGTTGACTCGTGGCGGAAGCCGGCACGTGACGTTGAATTAGCGGTTTATTGACGTGTCAAGTTTTCCTCAGTTTGTAGAGATTGGCTGACATTACTGATTCGATGGGCTAATTGAGCTGGAACGATTACGAGAGCCAAAAAAAAAAAAAAAAAAAAAAAAAGACGTTCGAGTTGCAGATCCTTACTAATACTGTAATTGGGGTCGGCGTCCTCTGGCTTGTCCGAGAACTTCGTGAAAACTGGCCCGATGACTTGGAAGGACCGCACCACGAGGCAGAGAACGGTTTTTGGGGCGAGGGCGGGACGGGGCGCACGGCTTTCATAAGCCCGGGGAAGTCCACACTCGCGGTTCCGGGCATGGGTGAAATACTAGTGTGTGGGTGACGGAAAATTGTGAACGCAGAAAGAAGAACTATGTTTTCGTATTAGATAAAAATGGATGTGTGAGCTTCCTCTCGGACGCGGGGGCCCAACGATAAATAAATCAGTGTCGGATCTAGAAAACCAGATTTGATGACGGAGGAGAGCTCGAGTAGTCTGAGTAGAGAGCAAATTTTGGCCAGCGTATCAATTCCCGAAGGCTATGTTCACAGAAAAAGTCAGGATTACTTGCGGCACTTGTGCTTCAGCTTATGCTCCTTCCAGCCATCTCTGAGGCACTGTGCATCGCAGAAGAACGCTTGACCGTTACAGGCACCTTCAACAGGTCAGTGATCAGCTACACCCCAATAAAGAAGACCATTGCCGACTCACCTCCACATTTCTTCCAAGGACCTGTAGACCCGCACGCAAAGCACCGCTGCCACGGGCCTACTCTTGCCGTCCGCGCCTCGTCCTCAACGTCGACGTCATCAAAGTGCCCGCCAGGAATGTCGAGTCGAAGCTCCCAGAGATCGCTGAAGCTGCGCCCTGATATATCTGCAGTCCGCGCTGGTACATACTCAGCACTGACGTATCCTCCGAACAAGAATGTCCGCCCCGTTCCAGGGTCAACCGCCAGGCATGGCTGTGCGCGGTACGTTGGGAAACCGCGCGTTAGGACGTGCTTCCACCCAGCCTTGGTCTCACCGGTATCCGTGCCGAGCATAAACGTATCCGCATAATATGAGAAACGATACACATACTCCGCATCGGGGGACAAGTTGCTGAGGGCAGTGGGTGCGTAACCACCGAAGGTGATTACTTTATCGAGTACCGAATTCTAGCAACGACCCGTTGAGCATCGAATTTAGGGGAAAGATGCAGAGACAACTTACATAGACACATGCCAGTTCCGTGCGCGGGGACGGGATATTACCGACGAGGCGCTGCTGATTCCATTCGCGCGCCGCAATATCCCATTCCCACAAATCCTCATGCGCAAAAGATTGCGCGGCTCCATGCCTTTCGCGTCCCATCAGTGCAGCCGCGCGGTCCGCGTCTCCGTACATGATGAAAAGTGTGTTCTTATCCTTTCCAACCCAGCTGACTGCGTGTCTGCGTGGTCCTGGTCCAGCGTAAGACGCAACCTTGGGTTCCGCTGTGCCGCCGAGATGTGTCCATGTCCGCGTTGCAATATCGAGCTCCATGAGCAGCGTACAACCCACCTGCGATCTCCAGTGCCAGCCACCGAAGACATAGATTTTTCCATCGATAGATTGCATCGAGGCATCCACAATTTTGTTGTCGAGGTACGGCCATGGTGCTGTACCTGGGAAGGACGTCCAGAAGGAGCTCCAGACTTGAGCTCGTAGATCGAATACGTCAACCTCCCTGCGCCCCGTAAAGAAATAGGCAGAGTGGTTGTGCACAACCATGGAAAAACCGACGAGTTTCCCGGTAACAGATTCTGATACAGGATAAGGAGGAAGGGTGCGCCATTCGTCGAGGGCATTGAGATCTATGGACCAGAAATCACGGTAGAATGGCCCCATGAGACCTTTCTGTCCGCCGAGGACGTACAAGGAGCCTTTGAATGATTATGCTTGAGTCTCCGAGAATAAACAAAATAGATCGGGGGTGACCTTCGAACACAAACGACGCAAAGCCCATCCGCGCTGTGATCGCCCCGCCTTTTCTCACAGGCACCTTGCGCCACGATCCACGAGAGCTGCAGTGTAGGGTCACTCACAGTGAGCGATGCAACGAGAGTCGGATCGGGATGCAGCAGTGCGTAGACACGATCGTTCACAATGAGCGGGTTAATTTTACGAATTTCGGCGGATTCAAATTCCTTTGGGACCAGCGCACGGGTTTGCAACCGGCCATTATTCGCTGTAGCAGTGTTACCCAGCGCACGGAAGATTTTCTCCGCCGTCACCCGTGCACGAACGCGCTGGGAGGAACTATGAGGGAAGCTTTATCGAGAAGTCGATCCATTCTATTTTGTTTTTTTGTGAAAATGCCGAAAAGCTCTAGAAACGAGACGTACCAAACAATGGGTTATCCTGCGTCTTGACAATTTGCACGTTGCGGATCACGACCTCCACTTCTGCCGCCAAGCAACAACGCCTTTTGGGCATGAGTATGGGTTCTGCGTTATAAACATTAAGACGAAACAGACCTGCTTAAACTGCCGAAGCTTTACCAGACATTCTGCAGCGCCATTGAGACATTCCATCATGTCTGTCATCGGCCAGTCGGGTTTCAAGCGTTGATACTCGGGCACATTGAATGGAGCGTTGGCTTCAATTGGAAGTTCGTCTCGCCCAATCGCGGCGGCGGCAGCCTTGATGTAGGTAACACACGCTTCTTTGTAATTCTTTTCTTTCACCAACTTGTCCGCTACACGGCGAAACAGGCCACATTTCGCTATGCGGGTATTGCTTGGGGTAGCCGTGAGTCGCTCCAGGTCGCTTCGGTACCGTGACGGGAATCGAGCGCTGAACCAGAATCCATAATTTTTCCGGTGAGGAGAGACCTTGGGTGAGAATTGAAGTTATACCAGGTTGGGTAGTAGTCGCGGGTAGAAGAGAAGGAGAAAGATATCGCAGTAGCAGTGCAGCGTCAAGTCGGTTCAAGGTGGAAGTGGGCGAAAGACAAAGTGATTGACAGGTTGACGTGCGGCAGCCACCTCGGCCCGAGCCAAATCACTCGCGTCGAGGCCTTCACATCGATGGCAGCGCTCAGATATCGCTGTCCAGGGATGCCGAGGTGGCAATCAACTCTGGTTGAAGTGTGCTGAAATAAACCAGAATGCTTGTAGGCTCGAGTTTTACAGCGCCCTAATCAAAGTTCAATCCTGAAATGATGAAACAATTTGCATCGGCTTCCCATGTGAAAAATGGAAAATGAAAGAGTTCTCTGATTGAAGGGGGTTTCTCTGAATAATTAGGCCCGAGGGCGTAAACTGATCTTGCTTTGGAAAGAAATTGGACCTTTGAACCGAGTCGCGGAAAAAAAACGAAATGCGAAACATGTCATCGCCCCGGTGCAACTTGACAATCAGCAATTTTGTGTGCTTTTTAGCCAACCACCAGAAAAATTTACCGACACAAAAAAAAACCTAGAACGCTGCTCAGTGCTGGTGCCTCCGGTGGGGTCATTGAATTTTCGACGGAAAGTGTGTTTGAAAAAGGTTTTCTATCGCATACCCCGCCCCCGAATCGAACGGGGACATACATGCATAAATGATGGCAGCGGCGGAAGTAAGCCGCTTGGAAGGTAAGAGATTGGGGATGACGGCGGAGGAAACAAAAGAATGTGATAAACAAGATAGATTTGGTACATAATTCCGAGATCGTGAATATGGACGTATGTATGAGGCGGGTGAGCGGGTGTGCGGCAAGTAGGAGGGCCTCGAAGGAGAGGGTGTGGAATAGGAAGAAAATGTAGTGCGGTATACGCAAGAGGATAAAAGACTCCGTGATGGAGCGAGCGAGTCAGAGGACTAGTTATGTGCCTTGGAGCCCCATTAGCGCTCGGACGGCCAGCAAATGAGACGGGCGCACTTACACAACGTGGAGGCGAGCAAGCACACAGACACCGCATGCATAGCTCAATGGAAGAGCCCCCACCGCCGCCAACCCCACCACCAAGCTCACAAGCGCGACCCCCGCATACTCCGCCCCACTTCCTCCGCCCCCACCTGCGCGCCCATGGCCACTCAACGCGCCACTCGACTTCGTCGGCGACGCTCCCCCGCTCGTCCGACTCGCACTCGCTCCACTCCCGCTCGCCGTAACCCCCAAACTCGCCAGCGCGATCCCATTCGCGACCGTCCCCGTCGTCACGCAGTTCGAGCTGCTCGGCGTCGAGTACGGGCCGCTGGGGCGTAACGGTGTCGCCGACCGTATACGAGGTGGGTTGCCCGTCGTTGCCGGTGTAGACGCCGGTGAAGTATTGGGCGAAGGTGCTGAAGGAGGTGACGCCGTTGACGACGGAGGGGTACCAGCCCGGCGGGTAGGCGACGTCGGCGTCGCAGGTTTCGCTGGCGGGGAGGTGTTAGCAAGGGAGGAGGGCGGCAAGAAGGAGGAGGAGGGAAGGCGTACAAGGTGCCCGGCGGATTATACGTCCCCGGCATCACGAACTCGCAGCCCATCTCGTCGAGCTCGTGCCAGCACATGAATGCCGCGCTGTATGTCGAGTTGGCGCTGGTGCAGAGTCGGATACAGAACTGCGGGAAGTCGGTGTCAGCTCGTATGGAGGGAAGCCCGACGTGCATACCTGGTTATAGTCGATGTAGAGCATCCACTCCGCGATGGGCTCGTCCTCGCCGTCCACGACGTTTGTCGTCACATTGCCTACAAAAACAAACAAAATCAGCAATCCTCCCCAACGAAGAGTAGTAGTGAAGAAAAACAAACGCACCCCCAACAGGATTGCCCGCCCCCATACGCCCCATGCGGGTCCAATTCCCCGCCGAAATCCCCCTGCGGGATGTTAAGCTTGGTGAAGTCGCCCGTGCCCATGAGCTGCACGTAGAAGGGCGTCTTGAGGAAGGAGACACCGGTGATAGTGCCGTCGGGGATGACGCGGGCGTTGTTTCGTGGTTTGGTGCACCAGGCGACTTCGAATGTCTGGGATACGATCAGCCCGATTTCTTTAGGAGGAAAGCGGAGAGTAGCGGCACCGGGATATGCGGCAGTAGAAAGGAAGTAATGGAAGGATAAAAGGTGGAAGGTAAATACCTCCGTATCCGAGATATTAGCCAGCGTCGGCGGTGCGAAGAGGCAGAAGTCATCGATGCTATTGACGCTTAGCAGACTATGGAAGTTTTTTATGAGAATGGAGAGTTTTCCCAGGAGGGGAGGACCGCACGAACCGAGCCATGGACGTCTGGTTAATCGCCGTCCCCAGCGTGGGGACTGGCGGGTTGTTTACGCCCTGCGTGCCCGTGGCGATGACGCCGGCAGGGAAGACGGAGGAGGCAGCGTGGACGCAGGAGACGGACGCCAGCAGTAAGAGGCTTGCTCTTAATTTGAGGGAGAGGGAGAACATTGCAGTGCAGCAAAAAAAACAAGGACAAGGAGTAGGCTGAAGAGTACGAGGAAGAGGAGCGAAGAAACGAGGCTTTGAGAAGCTTTGAAGCGAGCTGGCAAGGGCAATCACGGCGCACTTTTGCTTCCTTTATTAATTAGCTTCAAATTTAGCGCCGCCTTGACGCCATGTTCCTCGGGGTAAGTACAGCGTTGGTAGAGGGTATTGCGATGAGGCCCCACCAGGGAGCTTAGAGGATTTTGCTCGTTAGACGCCCGACTAGGCGCTGGAGGGTGTTCCTCACGAGGAACCTTAAGGTGGGTATGCAGAGTGAGATTCCAAAGGGAGATAATAAAGCCCACTGTGAATGCGTTGGTTTGCTATGGCTGCCTCTAAATAGCGTGGAGTAGACTCTGAAAACGTTGGTGATTGAAAGTTGCCGCACTGATTTTTATCGACTCGGAGTCGGAAGGTCGACGAGGGAGATAAAGGAGAGGGTACCCCGATTATCTTAAGCCACGTCTCGAAGGGTATCTGTTACATCCGTCGTGGTCACTCCGTCTGGAAGGCCAGCTCAAGCAAGTTGAAGTTCGTCAAGGGGATATTCCGCTTCCGACCCACCGAAGGACGAGAAGCTAGTTTTTGAAGTCTTTGATATCAAACCCAGGCCCAAGCAATCCAGGGGCGGGACGAGAGCCCAATACAGTTCGATCGTGGTGGTTTGGGACGAAGACGCAACGAATGCCGAGTAGCCGAATGCCCTCATCTTTGATGTCGGCTTTGGTCGGCACCGGCTGCTGCAAGTTCAACTTCAGTTCAGAGTATTGGTTGGAAGGTAAGCTATCGGCTTCCCTCCAGCAAAATTGCAAGTACATAGTAACGGTCCGCGACTGGTGCGCACTGGTGAGTGGACACCACAACGCCTGCAAGCCAACTGCAAGCCGATCACTGATCTCCGTTCGTTTCGGGACATGGGTATCCAGCCTCTGAAAAGGTATTTTTTTCTTAGTTGTGAGTTGTCGCCGAGAAGCATAGAATGCGCTCCTCATTTTGCACTTTACACGGCCCAGAATAGCCCAACAAATTTCGATAGTCTCACTTGACAGACTACTCGATACCCTATGAAACTTGACGATCGGAAGACCATCATCATCCCACTCCACAAGATGCAGTAACACCCGGTAGCACTACGAAGCGCGGCTGGTTCCAGGTTGAAATTCAAGCGAATGCCGTGGTCATGGGTTCGAATCCGGCAGAAATCAGGTGTTTTAAAATGTTTTCCATCTCGGCTCGGTAAGGTTGAACTCGTATCTTGGTCTTATGTGTGAATCTCTCCGTTACCACCGTGAACGAGGGAATTCTGGACATATCCCCGATTTTGATGAATTTCCCAAGGTTTGGGGCATCTCGGAGACATATTTTCTCCATAATCAGAAATTCACGTCTTTGCTTGTCTTTGCCTCAGTTCATTGTCTTGCTCTGTCAGAATGCTGCTGTAGACTAGAAGCCTTTATTGGATTGTGCACACTGTCTCGCAGGCCGAACAATTTAAATACTCCAACAATTAAGAACTTGCCAATGTTCGAGAAGATGATCCAATCCGAGTCCGTAGAGGATCCGTACAATGTTTACAGTGTAGACACAATAAGGGCCTCCTGAAGGTTATGTTCGCTTCCTTCATGAGTTACATGTGGGTCCTTTACGAGCCAGTGATCACCTTCACAGTTAAGGATTGACCTTCAGGTGCCCCACCTTCACGAACAACTAACACAGTCCACCCTTAAGGTGAGCTTGATATGTGAACGACTGGGTCCCGCCTTCACGATATATCCACCCCTTAACACAAGTCGGCATTGACTCGGCAACGTTAACCTTCAAGACCATGTCGGAAAAACCGCATTTAGCTGATATGCGGCTGACCGAGGGTGACGGGCTGATCAGTGCAGATCAACCCTTGGTCAACCAGAGCTAACCCCATGTCAGGCTGCAAGGTAAGAGATATCAGCCCTTGTAAGCCGCTACCAAATACATGGGTACAAAAGCGAGGAATTTTACCTTAATATTCAGCGCTGGGGAGCATGTCAATTTTGTTTAAATCACTAGTGGGATAGGTAACTCTGCGACGCTCGTTCCTCGCTAGTTCTACTAGTAGGAATGACATGTTGAATTCCATGACACAGTTTACGCTTTGTTCACGATACCCAAATTCAAATAAGCACGATGCAGACAAGTGCTGGTCATCGGTGGTCAGGGCTGATAAGCCTAAAAAACTTTGGTATGTATTGCATTGAGCTCCACCTAACTCCATGGCTCCGATGACGCAACGGTTAAAGCGCGTGTCGTTCTGAATCATGGGTTCAATCCCCAGTGTTAACAATAATTATTGCAGTGGGTCGTTGAGTAGGATGGATTCAAGTGAAAGACTTTTTTTCAGCTTGCCCGGGACCAAGCTGATCAGCACTGATCACCCCTGATCACCCTCGTCAGTCGGTCAGGCGTATAATCCATTATAACCGGTTCTTGTGCACTATCATCCTCACGGTGACCTGATGGACTGACCTGAGGTGACATGGGCATGCCAGTCCATATAGTGTGTTTTCGATTTTTCCGACACAGTTGAAATGTGAATGGTTTACAATAACCTTCACAATAGCTTGTTCCCCAAGGCAAGCGGCCATCCTTCAAGACTTGTTGGGACGTGAACGGTCTGCAATGGCCTTCACAATATCTCTTTCTTAAGGCAGGTGACCCACCTTCAAGACTGCGTGGTATGTGAAGGCATTTTTCGAACCGTGAACAATGCTCAATCAGCCCGTGAACAATTTAATTTCTCTTTCACGAGGCAACTTCAAAATTCCTTACCTGAATGTCCGAGATGCCAATTTCCTCTAATGGCTCTGCGGTTGGGGACGTAGGTTGACTTAATTTGCTCCCCTATACGAGTACAGTGACGTTGTGATACATACCTTCACTCGTGTTCGCCTGAAAAACATAGATTGTGAGCTCTAGCTTGGTAAAACGAGTCTAGTATTCAGCCACCTGCGGTCTTCAAATCACAGTAATCATGGTTTAATCTCCATATTTTAGTCACAAACCAACCCAAACGAGAGTGTGGTGTGTTGCCTTTCTGGACGCAAGTATATTAGTCCAAGATTCCTCCGGTTCGGCCAACCACAGACTTCATATAATATAATAATGAAGATCTGGATCCCTTCCTTCCAAGTTCTATGCAATGAATATCTGCGGGACGGTGTGTGTTTTCTAGTTCGAGAATCTGGAAAACCGTTTCATTGAGAATTTTTCCCCTCTTGGGCTTTAAAATTGAAGTTAATTCAACAGCATGGCACAGGTAAATCTGCACTGGGATATGAAGTTGCATATTATCCCACCTCTATGATTCAGTCAACCGGCCTGTGCTGAGCTTTCCATCCACTCAGCCTTACATCCTTCAATTTCACGTTCCTTCGAGGGACCGTAGATACATCAGTGCTGTATGTTCGATTCAGTATACATTCAACCAACCCTCGTTTAATACTTACTCTATTGGTCACTGGAGTACCATGAACTTTCGATTCTATGGTTAACTTGCATTCAATGCAAGTCCCTTCCCTCCTTAAAGGGGATCAACTAACGGCGACACTCTCAGGCTCAGGCTCCGAGCTGATTGTTCATCAGTTGCGACATTGTCCCAGATGCGACACTCTGATGGGAGATCAATGCACCACCAAAAGCTCTAAATTAGCTGCGAATACCCACTTCTGAGCAGTCAATAAGCAGGGTAGTGAACAGTTAGGGTCGGGGTTTGTTGGTTTGGGTTTGGGTTTGGGTTTGGGTTTGAGTTTGGGTGGTTTGGGTTTGGGTTTGAGTTTGGGTTTGGGTTTGGGTTCAGGTTTTGGTTTTAAGTTAGGGTTCTGTTAGGTGTGAGGGTTGAGGGATATTTTTGCCTCGGAAAAAGAACAAGGAAAGGTGTTGAAAGTTCAGTATTGCATGTATTTCTTGTCAATCAGGCCATCAAAGTGCCGTGATTTGGGTTGGATTTAAGCAAGATTTAAGCGACAGTGTCGCAGCTTGTCAGAATACCGTCACGAGTCTGAGTTTGAGAGTGTCGCCGTTGACACATCCCCCTCTTTAAACTAACTGATCATTCAATCCTTAGGTTCATTCAACTCAAGAGTACTCACCTGGACTTGATGAACACCTTGATATTCAGTCAGAGGTCATCGAGTATGTATGTGGTATTCTTTAACTTCCCAAGCAGGGCTCCATGTCAGGCTTCCCGGGCATTGGTTGAACTTGATATTGTAGCCGTACTGACTCTCAAAATATGTCTCTACACTGCACCTTTCATCATGGTCCTCGAGTCACAAGCAAGCATCAGGGACTTGCTGTCTGTATGGCTGAGCAAAGAAAGAACAATTGTTTACTCAACTTAGGGCATGTCCCTCTCGGCGTAAGTTATAATTCATACAGGTGTACGATGGTCAGGGATCTTGCACCAAATCCAACTCATATCTTGCTTCGACATGATTCTCTGTCATCCTCAAGTCAATGCATCTTGGCCTTCATGCTGACTAGTTATATCCCCGAGTTCAATGTTGTTTGGTTTTCATCTCGCAGTTCATCAGACGTGCATCTATGTGGCCTAGCTGTGGAGAATTTAGAAGGTAATCAACCGGACTGCAGGTTCAAGCGCAATGACTTCGATTATTCTCACTCATAACGATACTTCCTGACTTTAATCTCAAAAACTCGTGTGAACTGTTACCCTGTGAACCCGTTGAAACTATCTGAACCGAGCGAAACAATAGAATAACTTGAGTGTACATCACAAGTTTCGCACGGTTCAACTTCCCGTCTCAGGTTATACTGGGTCAGTTCTGCTCTTCATCTGGCGCCATGAGATCCCCTTGGAGTCAATTAACCAGCTTCGTCTCAGATTGCCTCCCGGACTTCAAGGCTATTACATGAATTCCCCCAGAATGGAGTACACCCGGGCCCTCCTCACTTTATTATTCACTGTTATGCATATGTACTTCATTCTCCTCCCCCTCAGAGATTCTAATTTAGATACCCACCGGCTTGCTTCTTCGAATTTGAGTACCCTAGGTAAGCTTCACTTCGTTTGCTATGATTTCATCCTGGTGTCCACACCGGACAATATTTCGGTTCAAAAGTACGGGGGTGCGATCCTGTGCTCAACGCGAATGCGCTGGCCCAATGCAGCGCCTCCGCACCACGCATAAACTCAGGCTCGACTCGGTAGCCTCTGACAGAAAACTGTCAGTAATTTTGCTGGAAGAAAAACATGAGTCACGGTCATATTATAGGAAGAGGGGAACAAGACAGATTCATTGAGTTTTGACTGTTCAGGATGGCGGACGCGGTGAAAAATATTGAACACGCAGATAAACCCAACTCAACGGTTCAAATTTCTCTAAATCGCGGCCCGAAAGTTACTGCATATTGTTCACAGCTTCAGTTAAATATTGCCCCCAGTCTTGAAGCCTCACTATCAGGTAAACGTGCCGTTCTGAAGCTCCTAAACTCATTTGTAAAGGGTGCCTCGTAAAGAACCCGAACTCACTTTGTAAAGGGTGCAGAATGTAAACCTATTTACGCCATTGGATGTTTGTAATCACTTGGGTCAGTGGGGGCCTGAATATCAATTTGTCCCACCTGTGAGACTAAACATGAGTAAAGTGACCCACCGAGAACACAGTAAAATGAGGCAACAAGCCGTGAATTTCTGAACCAAAAAAAAAGACATCTCCGAGATGCCCGAAACCTCGGGAAATTCATCAAAATCGGGGATGTGTCTGGAAGTTCCTCGTTCACGGTGGTAACAGGGAGATTCACACAGGATAAGACCAATATACGAGTTCAAACTCACCGAGTCGAGACGGAAAACATTTTAAAATACCTGATCTCTGCCGGATTCGAACCCACGACCACGGCATTTGCCTGAATTTCAACCTGGAACCAGCCGCGCTTCGTAGGTAGCACATTGCGTGCACCTTCTCCATAAGTCTCGGTTCGAGCCTTAGGACGATATGCAGGCGATCCCCGTTCGATTCGGGGCCGGGTGATTCGATTTCGTGGGTTTCCAATACCTTTTGTTTCTCCTTTGTTCGCGTTGACAACTGTGCCTTCGGTGTCATTCCACTCCACGGAAGCCCTGGAGCTGAGCGCTGAGCCCTGGCGCTTGTTAAATGATATTGGTCCTCCAGTATATTCTTGAGTGCAATTTTGCTTTCGTGAATTCAACCGCCGGCGGATACAGAAAGCACCTGGTAGGACATGGTATGCGCCTCCTCTGTTTCAGGGTTCTTTGCCAGCTCAGTACGCACTGGCATGTCCCCCGTTCGATTCGAGGGTAAGTGATGTGCGCCCCGATGTCTGTTTTTTTGTTTTGTTCGCTGGGTTCGTTCCAGGTGCCGGCACTTCCAACTCCTGAAGTTCACGGTTAGTAAGTCTCATGTTCAAATCTTAGGCCATGTCGAGTTCACTTCCACTTCCAGAAATCCAACCACTAATGAAGTAGGAAAACACAAGCAGGAAGATACCTGGTGAGTAGCACATGGTGTACCCCCGTCAGCTTTGGCACTCCGTACCATTAGCATGCAGGAGGTCCTGTTCGATTCGGGGCCGGGTGATAAATCGGATCCTTCTTTTTTCTTCTTTTTGCCCGGATAGAACCATTCCCTCCAGTTCCTTCTTCGACCACAGGTCACGGGAGCGCTAATCGCTGCTCATTATGGTTTTGTTCTTCACCACATTCGCAACTCTTAGGTGTATTGCTGTCCACACACAGAGACCAAGCGTAAATATACAACTCGATATGAGACCGTATGTCCCGCGAGTGTTTGGCTAATCTTTCCACCAAGCGAGGCTGGTAGGTACTAGTTAGCTTAGCAGTGATTTAGAGATGCTTCCGTACTCCAAATATTCAACCACCAATGAATGAGTTGGTCAATGTGGGGAGATGGTAGGTCGCCGTGCTCAAGAGAGAAGCGATTTGGCTGCTGTGAGGTGGTGAATGTCTTGACAATAAGCTGTATATACGAGCGCCACAGTCCAAATTTAGTTTCATTCGCTGCAGAGCTGTTGAAACATGGTTGAAGAGAGATCGAACAAAATTTAAGTTGAGATATTTGTGGGCCAAGAAAAAGGCAGTGCGGCTGCGAGGGGGAACTACAAAGAAAGGCGCGAGAAAGGGCCCCAGGTTGCGGTTGACATGGGAAGAAGAAAGCCGCATCAAGCCGCACTCTGCCGTCCTGTCATGATTCGAGGAGTGATGATTACGGCAGCCGGAATCCGGATCTTCCGGGCCGCCTTGGGACCTTGCCACCTTGGGCCCGACGGTTTTTCAAGTTCACGCATCGCATCCTCTGCGAGGGTACAACAGACGTGTGCCCGCAACAGGATCGACTCTCTTGGAGCCTTAAGCCCTCAAGTAGGAGGGCTTCGTAAAGTAAGAACAGGTGTGAGTAAAGCTCAGTCGGGACACGATGGGTGTAAACGACTATATTGCAAGCCGGTAGCTTTACCTAAAGTAAGAACAGGTGTGAGTAAAGCTACGGTAGAAGTAAGTAAGGCTGTAAGTAGATAGGCAATAATATAACTCACCTCAGTCGGGACACGATGGGTGTAAACGACTGAGGTGCATGGATAGGAGTTGTAACTAATATATCAAGAAAGGAACGGAACAAACGGGTAGTACACGGGGTATACCGGAGCCGGCGTCGGGTCTCCTACAACACTCCCCCAGACCCGGCGACGGGACGGATATTGAGCTGCGCAAGGTAGCGCTCGTGCGCGAGGCGAGGGAGGGGCTTGGTGAAGAGGTCGGCAGGGTTCTCATTGCCGCGGATGAATTCGACTTTCAGCTCCCCCTTCTGGACGAGCTCCCGGACGTAATGGTGACGAATGTCGATGTGCTTGACCTTGCTGTGGGATTTCGTGGTTTCGTCAAGTCGACAGCGCCGCGGTTGTCGCAATGCAATAGACCCGGGAGTTCCTGTTCCAAGCCTACTTCAGCCATCCATGCGTGCATCCACTTCCCCTGCTGCGCGGCCCGGGTAAGCGAGATATACTCGGCTTCGACGGTGGATAGCGCGACGGTCGCCTGGCGTTTGGAGGCCCAGCACACAGGTGCACCGGCCATCACAAACACCTGGCCCGATGTCGAGCGGCGCGTATCTTGACAGCCCGCGTAGTCTGCATCAACATAGCCAACGGGAGCGAGGGGAGCGTTGCGCGAGTAGACAATGGCGAGGTCGAGTGTGTTGCGGATGTAGCCGAGGACGTGGAGTAAGGCGCGCCAATGCTCGATCCCGGGGGTGATCTGGAAGCGGGAGAGGACGCTAACCGCGTGCGATAAATCAGGCCGCGTAGCGAGCTGACCCCACATCACCTTCCCTAAGAGGGGGCGGTACGGCTTGCCCACCATCTCAGCGCGTTCCTCGGCGGTCGTGGGCGACATGGAAGAGTCGAGAGTGACACCGACAGGGAGTGGCGTGGAACGTAGACGGACATTTTGGAGGTCATGGTCGGCTAGAACCTTCTCAAAGTAGGCGCGTTGCGACAGGGTGACGGTGCCGGCGTCCAAATCCTGGTCGACACGCATTCCGAGCAGGCGGTGGGTGTCCCCAACGTCTTTGATATCCCACTTCTGCGCTAACTCTGCCTTGCGCTGCTCCCCCTCCTCGAAGGAAGAGGACGCGCCCCAGACATCGTCAGTGTAGGTGTCGGTTAGCGTGTACTCGCCGCTGTCCGAAGTCTTGACGCGCACGCAGGGGTCAGCCCGCGAAGAGACGTACCCAAGGTCGTCGTACGTTGCCGCAAGCGTCTCAGCCCAATCGCGCCCGCCCTGCATCGTCCCGTAGATGGTTTTCTTCAACCTGCACGCCAGACCTTCCTTCCCCTCCACCTCGTACCCCCGCGGCTGCTCCATATAGATCTCCTCCTTCGTCTCGCTGTTCAGGTAAGCCGCTTCGAAGTCGATCTGCCAGAGGTGAAGATCTTGCTTTGCAGCAATGGCGGCGGTCATGCGAATGGATTCGAGACGAGCGACGGCAGCCCAGGTTTCCTCGTAGTCGATGCCGTGGACCTGGGTAAAGCCTTTACCGACGAGTCGAGCCTTGTCGCGGAGCCAGTTGCCCGCGCCGTCCTTCTTGACGTCGTAAACCCACCTCGACGCCATGACGTTCGCACCAGCCGGGGGCTGCTGAAGCTCCCAGGTGCCTTTCTTGTCATGAAGCGCCATCTCGACATCCATGGCGGCGGTCCAGCGCTCGGCGTCAAGTCTGATGGCTTCGCTGTAGGTCTTGGGCGCGTAGAGGCGGTCGGGGTTCGCAGATATGAGTGTTGCAGCGATGTGGTCGTCGAGCTGGGCGTTGAGGCTGGTGACGGGATCCCAAGCAGCGTGAGCGCGCGGTTTCAAGTTTCCGATTGCCCATTTCTCGCGCTTGGCGTGAGCGGCCTCCTCGTGCGCTGCGTACTCACGTCCATCGGCGGCACGAGAGCCCGGGATAGCGGTCGGGTTGCGGGTAGAACGACGAAGAGGTGGAGCAGGCTCAGGAGCCGGAGGTACAGGAGCAGGGATGGGAACGAGATCAGGGGAGTTAGAGCGTGAGTTTGCGGCGGAAGACGGCGCGGAGTCAGACTTATCACCTGGAGCCTCCGGAGCATTGCTCTGAGTGCTGTTGGATGGAACTGGGTCCACAGGTATGTCATCATCCACCGTCCGTTTCTCCCCCACATCCACAGCGCGGTGAGGAATACCTTCGTCAAACTCGACGTTCCGGCTCTCAAACTGCGCACCGTGCTCATCCATCAGGATATAATTACCTGCACCCGTGCCGTATCCAAGAAACGTGGCAGGAATCGTACGACTTCCCAACTTGCTTCCACCATCTACTCGCTGCCCATTGACGATGTTCACCTTAGCGCTACACTTGCACCCGAAGACACGAAGATGCGACAAGTCCTGGCGACTTCCATCGAACGCCTCCTGCGGAATCTTGCCAGGATGACGGCGCGACGGCATTAAGTTGCGTGTGTAGTTCGCGCAGGCTCCAGCAGCAGCCCAGTAACTCTCTGGAAGCCCGGACTCGTCAAGCAGCGTGCGGATGTCCTCCGTGGCGGTACGAATGGCTCTTTCTGCGAGCCCGTTCTCGGCAGAGGAGTACGGCGCGGTGGTTTCGTGGATGATACCGTGAGTCGCAAAATACACTTTCCACTCCGCCGAGTTGAACGCATTGTCAGTGCGAACTCGTTTAATTGCACGGCCGGTCTGTTTCTCCGCCATGATGCGGTACTCGTCAAACGCGGGGATGGTGGACGCATCGCTTTTGTCCCGGAGGTACGCCTGATACTTATACGCCGTACCGCTATCGACAATAATCATCATGTAGCGATTACCGCCAGGTGACGCGACGCGCGCAGGACCCCACAAGTCGAACACAACGAGATGGAGGGGAGGTACATCTACATCTGTGTGCCCATCGTACGGGCGTGCGTGCTGACGGCCTGCTCGACAGGCGACACATTTGCCGTCGAGTTTGTGATCGGTAATGTCAAGACCGTCGACCAGTCCCTTCGTCCTCATCTCCTCGATTGTCGCGGGGGATGCATGCACCATACGCCGGTGCCAGTTCTCAAGCGTTGTCGGCTTCGACGTAGATAATTTGGCGTGAGTGTTGTTCGTCTCCAGAACATACATCCCCGCTGAGCCACGACCCCGCAGGAGTGTCTCACCCGCCATTCCCTCGCGAACGACGACTTCCCCGCCTCCGAATGTAGACCAGTAGCCCGCCTTATCAAGCTGACTGACGGAAACAAGGTTTGCGGCAAGGGAAGGAGCGTGGAGGGCATTCAGGAAGGTAATGTGGACCGTCTTTCCGTCCACAGTGAATGTTTTTGTGACGGTTCCCTTCCCGACTATAGCGAAGTCACCTTCGGAGGCGAGAGCAGATTGGCCAGTACGAACAGCAACTGCTTCGTACACCCGAAAGTCGGCGCGGTCGCGGAAGAAGTGGTCGCTGGCGCCGGAGTCAACGAAGGTAACGGTCGTCTTCGGTGAATAGTTCTCGAATGTACGGCTGACATACGCGATTGGGGAAGTCGTAGATTCAAGTACCACGCTCGCCATACTCGGCGCCGGCGCAGGCGCAGGCATCGATTCGACTGCAGGAACCTTGCTGGGAGGCACCGCTTTCTCATTGTCGACCTCCTGTATGGCCATCGGCGTGAGTCTCGCCATCAACGCGCGGTAGACGACGGGAGTGTCGGCGGGCACTGTGGCTTGGTTTGCCTGGGGTCTGTTGCGCCCAAAATTGGCGGGGAACTGACCCTCCTTCCCGCCGCCGGGCCAATAACAGTTCTCAAAGGTATGGCTTGACTTGTTCTTGGCCTTGCAGCTCGGGTTCGTGCACTGACGTTTCTGAGTAGACGCATTGAGTGCCGTCGAGTTGGCGACAACCGTGGTGTGCTCGGGCATCCCGGTGTTGATTGCGACCGTTTTGATCAGCGCGAACGCATCGTCAAGGTCGGTGGCGGAGAAGAGAGCACCTTGGAGGCCCAACCAGCGTGGGTCGGGAGGGAGAGAGCGGATAAGGATGTTTTTCAAGTCTTTATCCTCTGCCTTTCCTCCCAGCATCCTAACAGTGTTCGCCTTGTTACGCAGATTGCCCAACAGCACGTCGAGGTCATCGCGGGAGCTACCCGTGAATTTGATGGACTGGAGTTCGCTCTCGGCGAGGGACAGGGCTGCATCGCTCTTCTTCGCGCATATGCTATCGACAGAATCCCAGCATTCCTTTGCTGTACCGTCACGCTTGACACCCAGTCCGATGGGGTCAGCGATGTTGGTAACGATCAACGAGCGCGCAACACCATCGCGGTACTCGTATTCGTCGCGGGACGGGTTCTTGGAGAAGACAGGGGTTGGGTCGGGAGCGGCGGTCCCGGTAATGAGTGCGGGTTTGGCGATGTTGCCGTTGAGATAGCCCAATAGGCCTTTGCTGGCGGCATGTTCTTCGATAAGTACCTTGAAGGTAGGGTAGTTTGCCTTGTTGGTTTGTAGTTTCTCTGCGGCGAGCAGAGCAGGTAAATTGATCATTTGGGAAGCCATCGAGGCGTAATATGACCGTGAGGTTTGAGTCGCAGTTTATTGTGTTGTTCTTTGGAGTGAGCTTTAGAAGGCTACGGGGCCCATAACCTAAAGTAAGAACAGGTGTGAGTAAAGCTCAGTCGGGACACGATGGGTGTAAACGACTATATTGCAAGCCGGTAGCTTTACCTAAAGTAAGAACAGGTGTGAGTAAAGCTACGGTAGAAGTAAGTAAGGCTGTAAGTAGATAGGCAATAATATAACTCACCTCAGTCGGGACACGATGGGTGTAAACGACTGAGGTGCATGGATAGGAGTTGTAACTAATATATCAAGAAAGGAACGGAACAAACGGGTAGTACACGGGGTATACCGGAGCCGGCGTCGGGTCTCCTACAACACTTCGGCTTGCAAGTACAACACGCGACTCGGACTCCCGGACTCGGAGGTACGAGCGAGAATCTCGTATACAACTGAAACGCTACAACAAATCTCAGATTGGTTATAGCGTTTGTCTACGAGAGACTAATAAACTCTTGAGTCTAATTCAGAGCATTTTGTAGCCACTGATCAAAACTACAGTCAACCCTCCAGGGTGGTTCTGACACTGTCCCAATTATTGTTGATTGGCCACCTATCTTTCAAGTATCAATGGTGCGACCTTTGACCGTCATTTTCACCTTCGCCTCCGACCATATGCAGGCGGCTATTGGGCGAAAATCCACCCTCGTAACTCCTGACCATCTATGAGCTTGAGTTGCACGGCCCGAACATCTAATTGAACATGCCGCCAACATGCCGCCAGGCCGCAGCCAAATACGGCCACTCACCGGCAACACGGGGCGATGATCCGGACCTTGGTCAACGACCGACGCATTGCCGACGCGACACCGCCATCCCCGACATGCTTCTGCTCGCCGCGGCGCGCGATGCCCGAACACTCCCGTTGTCGCTGCTAGCGACGTTCGGGATCAATTTATCAAAATCGAGAGATAGTTTTTGAAATCAAGAGATAGTTGCCTCAAAAGTCGTGAGATGGCGGTTTCAAGATCGTGAGGTGGACATCTTGATATCGTGAGGTGGTGGTTTCAGAATCATGAGATGGGTCATTTTATCGTGAGGTTAATATCGTGAGGTGGGTTCAATATCGTGAGGTGGGTTCAATATCGTGAGGTTGGTTCAATATCGTGAGGTGGTGATTTCGGAATAGCGAAGTTATCTCATGTGCAGTGTCTGATAACTCGGGGTTTCTGTCCCTCCACTCAAAATTGAGGTGGGTTTTATTTTTTTTACAAAACGAACAGCATAGACCATCGACCTTCCGAAATTACTGCGCCATATATATATTCGGGACGCCGGTTGGCACTGGTCATCACCAATCTCACGGCCCATCTAACTTACGACCTTGACACTGGTCGGTCCTTCTGCATCCTTCTACAGTATCGACTGATCATTTCGTCGCCGTTGTCATGGTAAAGCTCTTAAAAAGCTCTCTTTATGACAGCACGCTGTTCACGAGGTGGCATTATCCTGAATTCAATATGCCTGAGAATGGCAATTCCGCACTGATAGGTCTCTCGTGGTGAATTTAGATCGCATATAATGTTCGCGCCTTGCTTCCTGGCAGGTCTTTGCTTCCTTCACAACCGGATCCCCCAGCTATGGTTTTTCCTTCTGGGTTTTCAGTTCATTCACTCCGAGGTACTGCGGTATTTCTCGTCTATCAGGAAGGGACTAAAAGTTACGGCTAGGGCAAGACAGTTGCAAGACAGTGCTCTGCGCGTCGCAGTGATGGTCTTCAACATTCTTTCGGCCGTCGGTTTCTTTTTCCTTGCTGCCATACTTCTTACCGCGCTGCTATCCTCGCGTGTCAAAAGGGTATCAGCGTGGTACGGGTATATTTTGGCCTGGATGGCTTTCTGTATTCCGCCTTCTCTTGTCCTTGGTCACCAGACACATCTCGACTCTCCGCCCTCTTTTCAATCATGCGTCGTTGACTCGGCATTAATGTATGCTTCGCGTCCGTTGTGAGTGTGTTCAGGCAACGTGAGAAATACACCTACTTAGGAGCACGCCATAGTGCTGGTTTCGCTACTCTATCACTTCTTTTACAAGTGAGAATTAAAATCTTGTTCAGAGATTCGCTGATCAACACTTCACTACCAGATGTATCTCAATGTCTCCACTCGGCTAAGACACGGCGAGGTGCGCTTAAATTGGATATTCTTCGTGAGTGTCAGTTGGCGTTCTGACGGACTCGAGGTTGATCATTCGAAACACAGCTGATTGCTCTCCCGCCCGGAATGTTTTTATTCATGTTTCTTTGGACATTGGCTGTACGTCTACAGCCGTTACGAAAAGATTTCCGACGTATACGTGGGAATTAGGTTGGAATTGCCAACCCGAGTCAAGTGGAACTGGAACCTACAGGATTCTATTGCCATCTCAATAATCCCGTACCGTGCGCCCATCTATACCGTAATCTAACCGCTCCTGAAGTTCGGAGATAGAGCCATCGTCGGCGCCGCTCTCGTGGTGCTTGCGACTTCTAGTGCCCTGCTAGTCGAAGGCAAGTGAATTCCCCATATATAACCGATTCATCTTACAGACTTCAATGCTTCAATGGAGCAGGCTTGACAATGTTGCTACTCTCTCGAAACTGGCGTGCCTTCCGGATATTGCAACGACGAGACGAACACGCTGTCTCTCTCAGTCTCATAATCCGTGTTTCAGTTTTTGGTATCCTCCCTATAATTGGACTTGGGTACGTCCCTTCAGTACCAACTTCGTGGGCGAGTAAATTCATCGTGCCTCGCATTAGACTAAGCTTTACCACATATGTGCCAAACCTGCCGAAAGCATTCTTTCTTGCATACAATATTCTGCTGGCGTCATGTCTGTATGTTTTCTCTGCTTCAAATCTGCTGGCTCACGAAGGGGCACTTGAAGTCCCGGCAGCGGCGGCCTTAATATTTGGATCTCAAATGGTGGGCTTTGACCTGATATTCTGAGACAAAGCAATCTAATATGGATCCAGGATATCATAGGTGTCTGGATGTTCTGGAGAAGAGACGAAATAGGGGAGAAACCGGATCCTGGTCGCAGCACAACTAATAGCTCAGCTGCCTGATTTTTTCAGAATACGATGTACTTGAAAACCAGGCTCGTCGGGACCATAATGGTACCATATGAAGTCAAGAAATGTCATGGGCGGAGTCTGTGTCTCATCTGTGCTACGTAGACAGAATCCAAAGCTCAAGGTCGAGTGCCCTTCAGTCGTGAGAAAGTGGCTTTAATAATATGTTCAAGAGAGTCAACATGCAAGAGGATCAACATGGATTGGCATGCTTTCACTAATCGAGTCTCAAAATTAGGTGGAGGAACACCTGGTAGCACATGGTGTGCATCTGCATGTAGTATCTGTGTAGACGAGCTGCAACAGGAGGCCCCCGTTCAATTCGGGGTCGGGTGATGTTCGAGTTTCCGCTGACTATTTTGCTTTTTGTTGAACCGGTAAATATCTCGCGGTGTGGACAACATTTTGATGATTGTACTTGGGCAAATGGAACTTGAAAGGTATGCGAAAAAGCACTTGGTAGCATATGGGGTTGATATGGGGTGCACTTTTGTTTAGATCTTGAAAGCAAGCTGAATGCAGAAGAACGAGGTCGAGTGAATGGTGGTATTGTATTTTAATATTTTCCCTTTTACTTCTTGGGCCCCACCCCAGCCAGACCTGTTTCCTTCCACTTCTCTTGCTTTCCTTCCATTCAACTTTGATGCAAGCTTTGATGTCATGATCGATCGTTGATGTGGTTTCTCGGCTGAGTCGGCTTTTGTCGGGCGAGTTGTCGATGTTAGGAATCGGAGCTATCGGCGTCCAGTCATTCGAACCTCGTTGTCCTCCCGGCCCTCCTGGCGCGATTTACAGCACTGGCTTTCCCTATCTTTAATAGGCTTTCCAAGCATACTGCCCGAATTCAAAACTATTTTCCTTTTAGTTCCAGGTCCCGGCCGACTTGAAAGCCTTTCAACGACAACGGAGTGCAAAACACTCGAGAAGACCTAGGTCGCGCGCCCGACATGCTCCAGCATGAAACATGTCAATCACATCATATCTCCTCCGACCCCTCCCTCGATATTGTTATTCCTGGCCCCTGGGCCTGCGGCGAAACCAGCACAGATGGCCACATCGCGGCGCGCGCTCAGGCTCTTCTCCGTTCTCCAGTGGCGACAGTACCGCTTCGGACGTGTCGGCTCCGCCTTCCTCCCATCCTTCACTGTCCTGGTGTCTCTTTCTTGTCGACAATAATGCCCCACTCCCAAGGCCTTGCTTTTGACGTGCTTTCTTCTCTTGTGCGCTGGTCAAGATCTGCCTGCTTCCGTGCCACCACATCCGACTACGGCATCGTCGACATGGACCCAAGGCGGAAAGATGCGCTCCCCGCGTCATCGACATATCGCCAACACATGACGATTCTGAGCATCCTCGGGCGACTTGCGCCTTGGCCGAATGCGACAGGTCCGAGATTTCATCGGTGCGTTCCTTCTTTTCTTTCGATTCATTCTTCGTTTTCGTTTGATGTTCCTTTGTGAACTCACGGTTTTCGAGTGAGTGGTGCGCTCGGGATGAGGCGGGAAAGGATTTATTCTGCGCACAGGGCTGCGTCTGGACCGCGCACGGATTTATCGATCACCTACGGCGTGTGGGTTATTCCAATGCCGTGAGATGTGACGCGGCCCCCAATTCCAGCCAGCCTTCATCTGCCGTCCGTGCACAATCCTACTCCCATGCTCGTATACGGAAACGGGGACTCGTATCCACCGCGCTTTTGCGTTCCCCGACCCGCCCTTCGAGCGCATTCCGAGTGAGTCATTCACGGTCTGGGGACTTGGTCGTCGCAGTAACTTCGCTGGATTCCTCTCTGTGCATACTGCCCGGGGGGTCCCAGTGACCTGTATCGATGCCTTAACCGTGCGGCCTCGACTGCACTCTTCCTGTGCGGAGCCGAATCGCTGCGATTCGAGAATGCAGTCGTCGTAGTCGGGAGCACACCACTCCTTCAATTTGTTCTTGATTTATTCTCGTTTCTACTCGTTGGCTCCCCACCAACTTGTCCTTTCCCCGCCCCGTTGCGTTCCTCCGCGTTTTCATTTGGGGAATACGGTCGTCGTGTGAGGTCGCTTGCTAGGTGACACCTGTTGGTGCCGTTGTCGGTGTATCGCGTCCGGCGGTGGGCTCCTGTTCGGGGGTCACATGGGTTTGGCGCGACCCGTCTCCACTCCCACCACCATAATTCTTTGCTTCAATAGTTGCGGTTTTTCTCCTTTCTTCTCTCATTTCCCCTTTTCCCCCTCACGACTCAATTTGCCTTCTTTCCCAGATGGACATCGCCCAGCCCGAGGTCCTTTGTCTTCGGATATCCAATTAAAAGGTCTCGTCCGCAGACCTCACACTTGCACTGCCAGGCAGGGGCCGGGACCCCGATGATCGAGTGTGCGCTGTACGACAAAATCAAATAGCAACCCCTTATAACCCTTGACGCAAGTCGAGTAGTTTCCCGAAGTCACGTCTACTACCTCCTCCACAATGTTGTTCACTGTGCCGCTACTCATCAACGGCGAGGAGAAGAACTCCTCCACCACCGTCCCCATCATCTCGCCTGCGTCGCACAAGCCTCTTACTCGTCCGCCTCCCATGCCGACGCTGACGCCGTCGTCGCAGCCGCATTCCCCGCGTGGTCCAAGACGAAGTCCGCCGTGCGCCGCGACATATTGATCAAGGCGGCGGACTTGCTGCAGGCGCGCGCTGAGGAGTTTCAGACGCACATGATCGAGGAGACGGGCTCGGGAGCGCCGTTCGCGCCGTTCGACGTCTTTACGGCGGCGGACCACATCCGGGACGCGGCGGGCAGGATTAGCCCCATCGCGGGAAGCATCCCGGTCTGCAAGGACGAGGGGACGACGCGTTGGTATTCGAAGATCCCTATGGCGTCATCCTCTCCATTGCGCCGTGGTACGTCTTGTCTCTTCATAAAACTAAAGATTGTATATTAACGTGCAATGCAGGAACGCCGACATCCTCGGCGCGCCCTCTGTCGTCTTCTCCATTGCGACCGGTAACACCTGCGTCCTCAAAGGCTCCGAGCTCAGCCCGCGCTGCGTCCACCAGATCGGCCGCGCTTTCACCGACGCGGGCCTCCCCGGGCGTCCTCCACACCATCTACACCACCCGCGCCGACTCCCCCGCCATCACCGCGCCGCTGCGGTCGTGCTAGAAGACGCTGATCTGGAGCGCGCGGCGTTGCAGTGCGTGGTCGGCGCGTTCCTGCACGCGGGCAGATTGCATGGCCACCGAGCGCATTTTGGTGTGCGCGAGCGTGGTGGACGCCACCGCGGGCTTCGCGCCAGCCGAGGGCGCGGCCGGCGGTGACGCGCAATCAGGCGCTGGTGGCGGACGCATTGAGCAAGGGGGCGAAGCTGCTGCACGGGGACCATACGGCGGTCGAGGCGCACCACCGAGACGGGCGAGGCGAGCGGGACGCGAATGCGCCCCGTCGTGGTGGAGGGCGCGACCACCAAGATGGCGCTGCACCGCGAGGAGAGCTTCGGGCTGAGCGTGAGCCTCATCGCCGTCACCAACGCGAGCGAGTATGGGCTGAATAGGGCGGTGTTTACGCGGGATTTAGCGCGGAGCATACAGATGGCGAAAAAGCTGGAGTGTGGGTGAGTCGTTTTATTTCCTCACTCGTATGGGACGCGATATTGATGCTGCCACAGCTCGGTCCACATTAACAGTATGAGTGTACACGACGAGGCGGTCCTTCCCTACGACGGCGTCAAGAGCAGCGGTTAGGGGCGCTTTAATGCGCAGGCGGGCTTTGTCGAGTTTTTGCGAAGTAAGACGATTACCTTCCAGGAGTAGCCGTCTCCGCTCAATACTCGTCGCATTCGAAAATGTACTTTTACTAGACACAGCCGTTTAGCGCACAATGGATATTCCACTCCCCTGTACTTATGTGTAAGATGATACGAGAATGTACATGGTGTGTTGTATTCATATCTTCCGCCTTGACTGCCGAGAGCTTCGTCGGTTGATGCCTGACAGTCAAGTGTTTCTTCAGAGGCTTGCGAGTTCAGAGAAGTAGAGTGATTCGGTTAGAAAGTGAAAGCGAGTTCAAGACCGACCAAACGTCTAAATGCCGCTGACCAGCAAGAGTGAGTCGAATCGGAAGAAAAAATGGCTGGGGTATGAAGACGCAATATCAGGTGGTCTTCTGAGTACCTCTCAGGCTGCCAAGCAGTTGCCCTGAGAGCAATAAACTCAACACGGCGCGTTGAATTTCCCACACGTCAACTGCAAGTGAGGCATGGAAGGAAGTGTCTGGTTGTATGTGACCGGGCTAAGCGGAGGTGCAGGGCGAAGACTGCTAAGACAGAGGAGGAAAACAAAGCGACAAAAAAAGATGTTAACAGCAAATGAATTCCCGCTAGCCGATTTGAACGACTGACCTCGTCATATCGTAATTAAGTACTAGTGACGCGCTCTACCAACTGAGCTAAGAGGGATATAACTATGACTTTTAATAATTCGTTATGGACAACAACATACCCTCTTTGGCTACCGTTTGGCTAACTCAACCATTACTGCAACCGCTCTTATTTTTTCTCGTCTCCTTTAAGAAACTCGTCCTGTAAATGGTAGATATGGAGATCTAGACATTGGCAAACGGGGCCGGGAACTTCCGGAAACCTTTGGCGGGTTTCTTACCTTCAGTGTTCCGAACGCTTGTGCATTGAAGTGAGAGTTAGGGGTCATATTGCTCAAGTTGAAACTTCTTGACAGGTTCCAGGCGCTATTCTGGTTTTTCCAGGTCAGGCGAAACTTGAGAAGATTATGACCACTCAGAGTACTCACGCCGTAACTGAGAATCCGTCCAATTCAAATACTGATGGTGTCTATACTTCAAGTCAACCGTGAGAATTTCTGATCCACTGCTACACTTTACATTTTCTGCAACATGTTCAACTGCAAATTCGATTCTCACAATTGCCGCACAAGGGTATGGGTTCCACCCTCTAATTCCACCAAGTCGCTCAACGTCGGCTGCACCTCTGTGTTCATTGTCACCGGACCACTGCCCGGCAGCGTCACCACGCCAGAGGTCCCCGCCGGCGTCTCCAGAACAAGAGTTAGAGTCAGCTCGCTGACCGTCCAGTTTACGCCAAAGAATCCAAGGCCCGTCTCGAGTCCGCCTTCAGCTGACGGCAACCCGCTGAGAACCGGTGCAATACTCCAAGTTGCCCCTTGCGCGGTTGTTAACTTGATTCCGAGCAGATAGAATGTAAGCGCTGGGGTCGGACCTATAACCGGTGTAAAAACGAATCCAAAGAGCTAACCATCACCCTCCCGTTGACTAGCCGTGCGCATGGCTTGAGTAGTCAAAGTCGTAAACTGCGGCGGCACGGTATCTATACAAGTAGATCTTTAGAGGCAAACCCTCACGATTCTTGTTGAAACGTACCCGAGTGACCCGTTGGCGGTGAAACCCTCAAGAAGCGTGGACTGCACGCTCAGATTGGTGTACAACATATAACCCCGCTCCATTTCGAGTAGATCAATCGCGCGTTCCCCTCACCCCGCGATCAAGTGCACTTGAACCTAAGTTGCCGATCATTAACTCGACCGTCAAATCGCCTCTCGCAAATGTATTACGGACCTCAACCCACCGACGAACGGAATAATGGTATCCGCGAGCTCGGGACTCAACGGTCCGATGGGCGTCCAGAACTGGGTCAATCCTTGGCTGATGGCTTGATTCTGCGCTGCAGAGGTGGTCAGATTGAACGCGACGGCAAGCGAGTTGCCGTCTTGCGGGTGAATGCTGTTCGGTAAATCATTGTCGTGGAACATTCCAGCACTCGCGTCCCATAAAAGGTGGTTGTACACCACCTTGACAAGCGTCGAGTTGGTAAGGTAGGCAGCAGCTAGGGCTGAATCTCCGATTTGGGTCGCAAGATCTGAGGCAGTGACCAGGGTCTGGGAATTATGCCCCGCTCCGTCGTCTCTGCCCCAGTCATTGGACATCGAAACGGGTACGTTTGCGAGGCCAGTTCCGTGTAGTTCGCCTACACCGATTGGACGAAGGCCAGATCGCCCGTGTATAAGTAATAGTTGTGCGTTCCGATGAGGGACCAAGCAATGTATGTGTCGCTTCCCTGTCAGTGTAAAGAAATCAAGTGAAATGCGTTTGGAGGAATAATGTGCTGCTTCTTTGTCGGCAAAAGATCGTTGAGGGCCATCAATTCCGTGTGCGTCGAAATACCGCAATCCCCAGACGACCGAGTTATTTTTTTCCGTAATCAAGAAGGGTTCAGGATTACCTGGCCAAATATTTCTAGAGATGGCACTTAGTCGACGGGAAAAGATGGACTTGAGAAAACTCACCGGTCCCGCTTAGCGCCATCAACCAGGATCGGTCCCTGGATAGGACCATGGGACGCATCGTTGGACGATCCACCTGTAACCGAGCTCAGAGCTATGGACCTACGCCCTTGGCTTTCGACGTACCGGACGACGGACACGGCTGCTGTCTGGCTTGATGAGCATCGATCGTGTTAGTTTGAACTGTGTAAGCCCCTGGAAAAAAAATGTTCAAAGAGCTCAACTGTGCTTGAAATTTCACTACACACCAGCGTACCAAAGCTTTGTCAAGAAATCTACGTGGAACCCAGGATCCGACGCGTAGAAATATCCAGGATATGCTGTCAGGTCGTCCCAGTGAGGCATGAACGTGATGGCCAGAGTGATGCCGAGTCTTGAACGAGACCCTGCGCTCCTTCCACGGTCCCGCTTACAGTACGAACCGAGACAGGTTTCACAATTTTGGACGCCGGTGCATAGTTAAACGTGTCCCAAGGCCCTTTCGGAGCGAGCCCTGCACAAAAAGTGGCAGAAAATAAGAGAGAGTACAGATGTAACATTGTCCTCGAGCACAGGATATTCCGCTGCTGTTTATAAGCAAGGCAACGTTTGGGCAACGCCATATCGCCGGAGCAATATTCCTGAGCACGAGGAACGTGAAGCAGCATGTGGTGGAACGGAATACATCAACCTAGCCACCGGACAGACTTCATTCAGAATGGTGAAGAAATGAGCAGGTTATCCTGGTAAGAGTTAAGTTTCTTCAGTAGAGAGCTCCTCTTTGGCTTGAGAGAGCGATCACTAGGCGAGAAGTACTCACACAGATCCGGTCGAGATGTTTCATCGTTAGAGTAAGCACTCTCTAGGTCAGTCTGATCCTTGACGATGCGGGGCTGTGTGGGGTTTGTGTGGGGTGAAGTTGCGGGGAACTAAGCTGGTTTTGGACAAATTTGGGAAGACCATACGCGTAGAAACTACTACTAGAAAGTCTCCCTAGTCGACCAGAGGTTTTTTTCACGGTGGGTGGGGGGGTAAACTCACACAGAGGTGCGTGTGACGCTTTGGAATTGAAAATCTCAAGCTCGGAGGAGTTTAGGAAAGGTTGTCGAGATGAGCGGATATATACACAAACGTGTTAGTAATTGACAACAAGCATCTATTCCGAATCTGAAGCAAGGACCTGTTTCGCCTTCCCTTTCCCTTTGCCCATTAATTGGATTAATTTAATCCCAACGATCTTCAGGAGGGGAATTCAACATGCCTTTAGGAGTGCCAGCGGACCGCGCGTTTCGCCCTAGGTTTGGCCGGGGCTCGGTTGCGGGGTAGAACAGGTGGAGCGACAACAGGCGGTGCCATAGCAGCGAGCTGAGCGTAGACTCCAGCGTAGATGCCTAACCAGTTTGCGCCCCCTGCGGGTGCGGGTGCGGGTGCGGGCGGCAAAGCAGGAATCGCTGCCGGCCTCATAAGTCCGCCGTAGGGGTTGTAATGCCCCGGGCATCTCAAATTCCACCACCTGCAACGGAAAAAAAGTCACGTTAATGCCCAACCTGGTACAAGTAAAGCAGCAAATGTAGATGCGAGGTTTACTTACATATCGCGGAACGACGAGGTCGACGTACTTGACGACGTATACAGCGCCTGATGAATAGGACTCGAACGAGTCCTGACCGAGTGGCAGCGGGATGTGGTTAGTGACTGTTGAGTATTTGTGTGAACCGCCAGTGCCGCAGAAGGAATAATATCAGTATACTTACCCATAGGCGTGCTGCGGCCGGTTATAACTAGATGACGTGTGAGCTGGGTTTGAAGAGAAGTGTTAAAGTACTAATACGAACCCCTACACATAAACATCCGTGATGCGCCTTGCGTGTACCCAACGAGGTGGCAGGGCTCGTTGCGAGGTATATGCCGATACCACAGGCTGCGCCATGGACCATTTGAATCCCGGGAGAGACGCCGGGGATGAGGGAAGCCGCCCTAAAACGCAAAATCAATACGGGCGGATGGACTGCAGTGGCACGCCACCTTGAGTATCGGCTGGATGTTAGTAGCCGCCGTCCCATGAAACAGATTTCGCTCGGTGCTATCGATACCGAGGCCATGAGAGTTGCTTTGGCAGCTTCGAAGCGCGCCTCCAACTTTGCATTCACGAACCAGTGCACTGCAAGATACAAGTATAGACGTCGATTCGGATGATATATGCGCTACACACCTGTTTTGATTTTCATGTTGTTCGCCAGGGCCTGCTCAAAGTCGCGCTTGACTTCCTCCAAACTGCGGAAGCTCAGAGCAAATCGTCTTTCAAAGAGAAAACCAACTGCGCAGCATTATCCGGGTCGTCGTCGCCCTCGATTGTCTTCCCTTCAGCATCGATGACAACCTGGAACACGATGCCATCGTCGGGGACGTCCCTGCTTTGTGCGAGCTGCTGGCGCTTCTCAGCCATCTTCTGGTCCATCTCCTGGAGGTGCGCAATCAGACTCAGGTCCGCATCCTCAATTTCCTTAGCGCGCTTCTGTGCCAGCGCATCCTCCTCGTCCCATCGCTTCTGCAGCGCCCAGCGCGACCGCCCGATCCTCGTCCGCGTCGGTGTCGTCCCGAGGCGGCGCCGATTTCTGTATCTTCGCTCCCTTAGGCGTCGCCTGGATTATCTCGATCTCTGAGTCGGAGGATTGGACCAAAGGACGTTTCTTCTTTGTTTTTGCTGACTCTCGGAGTATTGACTATCGAGGATGGCCCTGCGAGCGGTCCCTTGCGCCTCTGCGGGGTCGGAGGCTCCACGAACTCGATTTCTGACCCATCCGCATCGCTGTCGATCCAGATAACGGACTGCATGATATGCAGACAGAAGAGAAGCTGGACCTTTGTTCAGTGCACCGTCAGGGGTCGGGTGCGGAAGGAGGAGAAAGCTGTGTACGCACGTGATTTCGTTTACGCGTTGTTTACGCGTTGATCAAGCCACGTGCACCTTAACAATTACTGTACTATTTCGCTCAATTCTCCGCGGCTGTGACCCATGACACAAATTTTCGAACTTCAGTTTTCGAAAATCCGCTGGACCCACCGTGACCGGGGAAAAAATTCGAAAATGTCACCGAGACTGGCCTGTTGGCGGGGCTGAAACACTGCTGAAAACACACAATTCTGGCTTAATTTGCTAGGGTTGAACCAAAGGTTAAATCAGTGTTACTTACCGTTGCAAGACTAGCCCCGAAGGGCCGTAGACACCCAGAAAACAGGTAGCCTGCAGCAGATATTCGATGGTTGAGCAGCAGCAATTTCCAGTTTGGCATTTGAGTGAGCGGTGCAATTTTTTTCAACCTTAAGGCCTTAAGGCATTGTGGGGGAGAAAATTGGATTTTCCAACTCGTTTTCATCGATTTTGTGACTTCTTTTCAATGTTCGAAAATGTTCCCGATGACCCGTGACAGGTTCGAAAATTTTCTGAAATTTGAGGCCCGTGACGCGTGACTTACGAATTGAGCGAAATAGTACAGTACGCGCAAAACCGCGCCAACCGCGCGAAGTCGATGTTCTATTTCTAGTATCTACAATAATTTGTGAATACACACTCGCCCAAGTTTCATCACCCGCAGGATTACACACTAAATGTGTCACAAAATGCGGACTGCGGCTCGGGCCTGCGACAATTTCTATCTTGACATCCTCCTCTTCCTGCTTTGGTCGCTTCTGTCCAAGATAATTTTGCGCTGGTGCAACCAGTACTCCTGTGATCGCAGACTCAACCCACCCATAGTCGTCGCGCACGGCACGCTTCTGAAACAAAGGGCCACCTGGACCGACGTGGCAAGAGCGAGAGAGTATAGTATTCCCTTTCTATTGTCTGCAGCCCATAGTCCGAATTACCCAATCTTGCGGTCTTCGTGACCTTCAAGGCCTTCAGTTGTTAGGCAAGGATTCGGGTGTGTTCAATTCACCTTGAGCGTCTTGGGCCGCCGTGTATAGGAGTATGGCAGACAATTTTATCCGTGTGGGAGGGCTGAGACTCAACATGGGCGCGAGCCGCGCTAGACTCACGAAAAGCGCCTTGAGACGCCCGGCTCGGCGGTTTGTTGTTGTCCATAAGTTCGCGTGGTTGCACGATGCGTGAGACAACAACACCTGCTCCGGGTTTAGTCTAAGTGTTTCACCGAACTGCAAGATCAAGGGTGATGGATAAACTGAGCTCCGCAACTCTTTAAATGATTCCTGGAGGAACATCGTCCATACTGGATTACCAAAGTGGATCTAGTGGCTTTCAGTCATTAAGTAAAACTTGATAGACTCCAACCATGTCTGTCGATAAACTCTACATTCCAGGGTTCATCACAACGGAAATGGCTAAAATAATGATGCGGGCTTCGCGTTGGCTCAACGGGAGCTCAATTCGGCGCGCCTATCCCATCGGTGCAGGGACATGGATTATAGGGCTCACCG
>JARJCM010000552.1:0-46170 GCA_029233265.1 Mycena alexandri | reverse complement strand
ACAGCGTAGAGAAAAAGCCGGGTTACGAAGGACTACGCTATAACCCGTACGCGTTGTGTTCAACAGTTCTGAAGATACTGCTTGCCCAACCTATACGAGGCAAGGGGATAAGAAGAGGAACCATATAGCCCAGGCATCTCGACACGGAACGGCGTTCATCTTGCGGAGCGTTGCCCCTTCGCGCAAGTGTAGAAAACCCTCCGATCGAAGTTTTCCTGGAAGGCTAGCCTCCCAACGAGGAAATAAATCCTCGAGGAACCTAGCGAGACTGTTCATTCCGTACGGAAGGAACTGTACCACCACCACCACCTTTTAAAAATACATAAACATTGCGTGTACTACAGTAGCAGACGAATCTCCGCGACAGAGAAATTTCCCTCTAGAGGACGAACTAATTTCGTGCTTTTGCCTGACTATACCACACCCGGTCAGACAACTCACGGAACCGCAGTCCGTATCACAGCGACCACGGTCAAAAATTTATCTGAATTTCCTCTCCCGTAAGCGCCAGGTTGATTTTTTATCCGAACTTTGCATCTGACCTCAAATTTGGCGCAAAAAATGTTACTGCATTCAAGGGGGACCTACGCTGAGTCAATAAAGGTGCACTTAGGTGTACGTAGGTCAGCGTAGTCGCCTACAATAGGTCAACGTAGACCACCTACGTCCACCTTGACAGAGATCAATAAAGGTGCACGTAGCTCGGCGTAGGTATACGTAACTCATCTGAACGGGGTCGATGTAGGTCGGCATAGGTGCTGCAGCTCACCTACGCTCACGTTCATTAACCTCAAGTAAAATAGTGCAGTAGAGTTTGGAGATGGTAATTGGCTATACCGCTAGTATACTGCTCTCAGCATAGGTCACTATGTAGACCTACGTCGACCTACATTTACCTTGCATAGGTCGCTAAGTCGACCTGCATTCACCTACATCCACATTAGCTGATCTTGACTGACCTACGCGGACCTACACAGACCTACATCCACCTACACAGACTGTACGTACGTGGGTCTCAGTGTAGGTCCATGCAGGTCCACGTAGGCCCCTGAACTCAGGCTGAGCCTAAGTCCTTGAAGGCAGTGATTCTGTTACTGATACATTGGGTTTCAGCAACAAGATCAGGAGCCCAAAACTACCTCTTTTTCGGAGTGACAGATTATGGGGCAGCATCAACTGCATCAAACTCCGCCTTCGGTCGCCGCGTGGCCGCCGGGGAGCACAGCCTCCCAGTATTCCGGTATTCTCAACTCCCAGACTCTGTGGAAATGTTGAGTGTGTGATTGAACTTCACCACATTTGCAGACTTCGCATTCCACCTTCTACCAACTTTTTTACTTGTCCTCCCGGGGCACGAGTGTTGCAAACTTCATTGCAACTTCAAACTGTATAAAATTCAATTTCAGTCGCGCGTCTTTCGCTTCTCCTTCTCCATGCCGCCCCGTCGCGCCTCAAAGAGGGCTTCAAACCCACCTAAGTGTTTTCTCGCAACACCCAACTCCTCCCAGACCTCTGTTACAAACATAAGTTCCACAGACTCGTCGCCCACTGCTTCCACTCGCTCTAAGCGCAAATCTCTCTGCGGCCTCGAAAACTGCTTTGTCTGATGATGAGCCTGAATCTAAACCCAGCCTCAAAGAGCCTGATGGGGAGGAGGAGAATGAGAACGAAGAGGAGGAGGAGGAGGAGGAGACACGACCGGTCAAGTGGCAGAAGAAGAAAGTCAAAGCTGGTTTGTTTCTCTTGTTCCTGGCTGTATCAGAAGACTGAAAAAGGACTATTGTTGGGTTTCGGGGGAGGATCAGGTGAATGTACCCCTGGGAAACCCACACTTCAATATGTGGGCGGCCGGATGGGTGCGACAACAGTTTCTCCACCATCTGAGCTGACTGACATTCAAAAAAATAGGCACACGGGACTTGCGCCGCAGACACTCCGCCAGCTCACAATATATTTGCGAAAGATAAGGCCGATCACATCGCCAGTCCAACTGTGACACCTTCTATACTCCAGCGCCGTGTGGCGGCGTCCCATTCTCAGGCAAACTCTGCTGCACCGGTTATAAACATCCATTTTACACTTCCCGACGCGCTCCTCCCCGCACCGACCGCCATGCCCGCGCCCGCACCCGCACCCATGCTCGCCGACCCCGCCAAGGAGGCGCTTGTACCTCCAAACACAACCGTCAGCAAGAGCATGCTGATCTCCGAGTTTTGTGCTCAACACACTGTTGAAGAGTCAATCCCGCAGAAGCTAGAGAAGAACGGTTATCGAAAAACAGACGATTTCGATTCATTTTATTGGCAAGCACCTGATAGGCATTGCCTTTCTCCAAGGAGAAATCGTCGAGTTGCGCGACGCCGTGGAGAAGTGGGCCCAACCCAAACCGGTTTGAGTAGTGTATGTTTCTGTTGCTGCATGTAAATCTTGCTTGCCCACTGATGGCTCAATCCATTTTTCTTGGTCAAATCGCGGTTAACGTTCCGCATTGTGCAATTGGCGGGAGGCCGTGTGACCTTGATTCTCACAATACTGACATGACGCCGTGCTACAAACCAGTCTCTACCTTGTCGATCTGCATCATCACCCCAAATTCCCTGATGGTAGATGAATCGTTGAGTGTGGCTCGGTCTTGTCGTCCGAAGTGATCTTTGAGGACGCAGATGGATTTTGCGGTTAGAACGAGCAGCGGGCAATGATTTGAATCGAATAGCCAGGGGGGTCCTTGCTGGCAAGAGCGGGCTGTGGAACCCTCTGAGGTGTGACGCTCCAGGTAGAAGGCAAAGCGAAAGACAGGCCCCGTGAAGCTCCCGCCAAGGGTTGTCCGCCCAAAATCTCGAATTTTGGCCTCAAATATCCAATTTTTTTCAGGTTTTGGGCCTCAAATATCCAAAATCGGACAGGGGTGGTCACGTGAATGACTATATATAAAAAATCGAATTTTCGCGCGTTAAATTGTATTTTTTGCTCCCGGGCAGCGGTAATAGTATCTATTTGGCCATTGGGCTTGGGAAGCTTTATCGTGAGCTTTTTCACTTCCTTTTGTACGGCGGGCTTCGTGAACGCCAGCCATTTTAAGGCCGCGGGGGATGTAAGGGTTCTACCAACGACTATGATGTCTGCCCGAGACAAACCTCGCGATACGGCGCACAGTCCTTCGACCGGACTTGCAGTAGCTATTTTATCTCTTGACAACTCTTGCTTGACTCTTGCTGTTAGACAATAAATTTGGAAGCGCGAGAATGAAAAGCGTGAGATATTATGAAATCTCAGAAAAAGAAGAGCAACGAAGTTTGAACAGGCGATCACCGGACACGAGATTAGTGGACACGAAATCAGAAAGACCGTTCGGCAACAGTGACATTTTCTAGACTCACAACATAAAGACTAGCCAGTAACGAGACTTTCCTACAATTTGGCCCAAATTTTTGGCTTCCGACCCTCAAATATCCAATTTGCGGACAAGGTTTTAAGATTTTGGCTCTCAAATATCCAATTTTCGGACAAGGAAAATCGAAAATTTGGCCCTCAAATATCCAATTTTCCGGACAACCCTTGGCAGGAGCTTCACGGGGCCTCGAAAGACACGCGAAGGCTATTTGTACGTGTTACATGGCCGTGGCTGTCAAATCAACGGATCACGAATTTTATCATTTCGGCTGATTCGACTACAGAAAACAAGAGTTCAACCTAAAAAAATGACTTCTGGACCACCAAAAATCTCCCAAAACCATTCAGAGGAAGGGAAACGGCGCTGCAAAGTGGCCGGATCAAAAGTTTGTAATTGTTTGCCAAAAGCCCTGACTGTCATCAATTTTGCAAACGGCTGTAATTCCCATTTTAATTTAGGCCCCAGCGCTGTGGCACCCGGAGATAACTTTCAGCACCTCCCACAAAGGAAGGTAAAAACCGGATGTGCTTATAAAGAGTTTGATGTTGGAAACCCGGTTTCTATAGAATTATCCGAGAAACTCAACCAGAAATGGGACGTCCAATCAGCGGAGATAGATCGTGACAGCCTGCAACAGCTTTCATCGTTCACGACATGATTGACCTATTTCCGTTCTGCAACGTGCAGGCTCCCGCGCACCAGCGTCTACACTCCTTTGTCCACTCCCTCATCTCAGCGAGGTCACAATTTCCCCCTTGTCATGTCTCTTCGCCAGAGCGACAATGACACACTGACCGAACTGGCAATCCCCCCCGACCTCGTACGTGACTGATGAAATGCGAGGAAGCCAAGTTCCTGACATGCCGTTGGACAGAACCTGACTGGCTACATTGCAAAGGCCAGCACATATCCATTCGAATCCGGCGGCGTTGCAGACATATCTCTGGGGTCGGTGATCAATCGTCGAGAGATAAAGGAACAAAGTGTAGGCGCCACAATTGACGAGTTCGTAAAATAATGCCACACAGGTCACAATCAAAATATTCCGCCGCATCCACATAGATGGTGATTGGAAGGAAACAATTAGGGTGTGTTTCGATAAACCGTGTGACGCCGATGTGGCCTCAATTTCTCATCCTAGAACCTATGCAGCAAATTTAAAGCTTGGTCGGCCCTCGATCACCCGAACGTTCTACGTTTCCTAGGAACTTCCCTCGACTTGGCACTCTCTCCTGCACTTATAACTCCGTTTTGTGGTTCGGGCAGTATCATGAAATATCTAACTGATACTCCGAGATCATCTCAAGAACGCCTCGGGTTTGTGCGTTGGCCGATATGTTGCCCTTTATCCAAGTCAACTTGTCCATTTCCAGGTGCAGGGAATTGCACGGGGCCTTGCATATCTTCATTCACAAAGTATTGTGCACGGAAACTTGACCACGGTGTGTTCTTGTTATCTGCTTGCTTTCTTCTGATACATTTACTATTCAGAGAAAAATTCTCGTCAGCGATGCCGGATTACCCGTCATATGTGGCTATGGTTTGGCCAACATCTCTAGTCATCTAGCGAAGAATACCACGACTTCATCTTCGAAACGCTTCACAGCCCCCGAGTATCTTGTTGATGAGTCAACGAGACGAACAACTCCTGGCGATGTGTACTCCTTTTCCATGGTCCTTCTCGAGGTATTGTTTTTTTTTTTCCTGGTGAAATTATGACTCCTGGCATTGCCCAGGTTATGTCTGGTGTCCGGCCGTACGACAATATACCACATGAACTCAATGTTGTATTTCATGTCCTTCCTGGCGGCAGGCCCTCCCGATCCGATAACCCTCGGTTCGTGACAGACCACTTTTGGAGGTTTTTGGAGGGGCTATGGCACCATCAGCCCACCCTCCGACCAGAGATGGACCATGTGATATTGATGTTGCAATCACTGTGAGGTTTTTCAACCAGAATGTACTCTGCTGAACTCGATGCGGCATAGTCAATTCGATGAGCACTTTGACGAGGAAAGAGTCAATGCGGTGCGAATAATAGATTGCTTTGAATTTCTGAACCTCAGTTGTCGCCTTACATAGGTCGGCCGCTCTAGCGCATCTCCAGCCGTGTGTTCCTACTCTCTAAAGCTTATGCTGGGTTTATGAGCCATGAAACAGGTTGATCGCTCCGACGAAGAGGAGGTGTTGTTTGGGGTACGTGTGTGTTTTCCAACTTGCCATCAGCTGACCTGGTTCTCATTTAGCATCCATCTCTATCGGGTTTCAACCCTGAGGATCTGAGAGGCCGCTTGTTTAAAACAGGGGACTACCCTTTTGCAACGGGAGGAAATTTGAACCTTTATCGTGGCTATTGGGAGCACAGAGATGGGTTCAAAATTCGTGTGCGTGTTGAGGATTACCAACAGACCTCAACGATAACCATGGATTTAGGTCGCGATTAAATTGGTTCGAGTCTCTAATGATGGGACAGGCAATCCTGAAGAGCTTCGACGTGTACGTATGAATCCGACTCTCGAGGTTGCAAACCATTTTGACATTGAATGGTCTAGCGACTTAACCGTGAAGCAGAAGTTTGGAGCTCTCTCAATCATCGCAATCTACTTCCGTTCCTTGGGGTCTGGGACGAACACGTCACCCCTTTGCCTGCTTTAATATCACCATTTTATCAATCAGGAGATCTCAAACAATACCTCACGGAATGCCCGACCGCGGACAAAGAAAACATAGTAATTGACACATAACTTAATTTAATATTGCTTAAATTCAACTGTAGATCTTGGGGGTAGCATCAGGCCTTGAGTATCTTCATCGACGTGATATTGTGCATGGTGACTTGAAAGTGGTATGTGAATCCACTGCACTGGTCATTCCTAATCATTTAATTGCAGCACAATGTGCTTGTTGACAAACTGGGAAGACCCTGTATATGCGATTTTGGAATTTCCAAAATAGTTAACTCTCAAGGCTTCACTACATCGAGTGTCGGAACCCCGCGTTACATGGCTCCAGAACTGTTCCTTATACTTGGGGAACTCCCCACAGAGACATTTGCACCTGGGCCCACAACCATGAGCTCGGATGTATACTCATTTGGTCTTTTAGCCCTCGAAGTACACTTGAGTTCCTGAGCCTTTGGATGTGTCACTGATCAGAACATAGATTTTAAATCCCACTCTTCAATATCGCCCTACGGAACCTATACTTACACTAAAGGCCCATGGGAGTCTTCGTCCTCGGCGCTCTGACTACTCGGTTCCATCCGATGTTTGGACACTTCTGGATACGTGCTGGGAGCCAGATCCGAGTCTCAGGCCAACAATCCGGGATGTAATTCTCCGCATGCCGTTGGACACCTCAGAAGCCAGGATTCTTACCCAATTTAAGAATGTTCCAGGTCTGTTTTTGGCCTTGGAGTCCCTGAGGGCCATAATTCAGGACTGTCAGAAACTTGCACAAAACCGGTTTGCTGCTTGTATAAGTAACAAAAAAAAGTCTAACCAATTTTTACCAGCCATGTTGCCGGCCAACTCTCTAATCGATGTCACAGGTTACTCCTGGAGCTGCGAGAGCAGTATACCGATGACGGAAATATGAAGAGTACCATCCTCAGAGTTTCCGAGTACGTGACAGTCCTAATTGATCCTAATTTACCGGATCCTCATTCAGAAAACAGGTGTTTGGTCGAAATCCGAGCAAAGATGAATGTTTGGGCAAGCCAAGGAACAACGAAAATCCAGGGCTATCTTCAAGCACAGAACGTGGAAAGAGATATTGAATTTTGTCATTCACTATTGTCCATCTGCTCAATGGAATCAGATGTATGGAGAATCACACTGTTATACATGAGATGCAACTTACACATGATACAGTTGCTCCCACATCTTGACATCGTCGAGGGTATTCATCTCCGGTTGAATGCTGACAAAGATCGCCAAGACGTCTTGGATTATCTTGCTACGATTGCGCACGCTCAGAGCATCAGCCAGGACATCTTAGCTGTAATCTCTTTCCATTTTTACTACTACTACTCGCAATTGACTCACAAAAAAAAAAAATCAGGCACAACAAAGTGACCTCACGCAGTTGATGTCAATGATACTCCAGTTTCAAAGTGGCTTGCAGCATTCCACACACGAGCAAAACCTTTCCATTTTGTGGAACAGATTGCAGGACCAAAATTCCGACTTGACATCTAACCTCTACCTGCGACCTGGGGAGGTGGTGCGAATCGGACGATACCCAATTTCTGTGACAAGGGGGTTTGATGTCTATGAAGGTACATTTACTGCTGCCTAACGATGGAGCCAAATGTAATTTTTCACAGGCTTATATCTCCTCAAGAAGGTCACTATGAGGGTAATGCGAGCCCTTGACTCAAGCGGTAACAATCTTCGTGTAAGTATATGTAAAAATGCATAACCACTATGCTCAATACTGGTTAATCCGTAGAGGTTCCGACATGAATGTGATATTTGGGGAAAGCTCTGGAATGCCGACGACGGGAGGCACATTCTTCCGTTCTACGGGTTTTGTGAAGACGATGGCCCTCTACCGTATGTGTCAATTTTTGGTGCGAAACCCTAGGGCTGAAATAGCGGACAGTTATATGGTTGCTCCATGGATGGTACGTGAATTATCTTCTTGGCAACATTCCGACAATGATTTCACCTTTGCCCAGTCCAACGGCACTTCCCTGGAGTATGTACGAACGGGGGATGGAATTGATCACATGAAGCTGGTGCGCAACAAATGTTCAATCTGTTACTACTCTGAGGTAAGGACCCTTAGATCAAGGGGATTGCATCAGGAATTGAGGTCTTGCATACCTTGAGTCCGTCTATCATCCATGGTGACATCAAAGGGGTTAGCTGTTTTTTGTTGCACATCTGCCACTTTAATAAAAGGAAAACCCGCAGGATAACATATTAATTGACGACGAGGGAAATCCTTTGATTTTTAACTTTGGTCTATCCAAGGCAAGGTGGCTTCCCCGCATCGTATATATATTTACTCATCTATCTAGTTTGCTGAGGGCACCGCCACGGACATATTGTTCCCTTCAAATCAGAGCGGAAGTGCCTCTTGGCAATGGCTTGCACCAGAGGCTTCCCTGGGCAGTGGGCCATCTTTGGCCTCGGACATCTATTCATATGGAATGACGGTTCTCGAGGTACCTTATCTTATTCCAGGGTCGCCGTGTTCTTGCTGATCTTGACTGCAGTTGCTCACACATGACAAACCATGGAACATCAAAAACCCATCACAGGTGCTCATACGAGCTGCCCAAGGCGAGATTCCACCGCGGCCAATGCAACCAGATGTTCTGCAAAGAGGTCTCGATGATAATCTCTGGGCTTTACTGAAATGCTGTTGGGCTCTGCAGCCAGAGGAACGTCCAACGATTCACAAGCTACTCTCAACCCTTTCTCTCTTATAGATGGAGCAGACTCTTTTAAATGTAACACCTACCATTTAATTGACTCCCGATCAAACACATCCAACACTTTGACAGATAGACTTGTTACATGCCGGTGGTGAAGTAAGCCATTTCAACATCCCCGAGATGCCCGGAAACCTATGACTCAACACCACACACACAATTGCAACCTCGTCACAGCCATCACAAGCAGATACCAGTCCCACTCACCCAGATCAATGGACTTAGTAGCAACCTGTCCGCAAATTTTGCCCCGCCATTATGTCTCTCCCCGCGTGGTGCCTTGACTTCTCAGTTGCATCTGAGCTCTCATGGTATGATTAGCCTTTGAAGATGCATTTCATCCCACCCGTCATCGTCCCCAAACTCTCCGCCTCCTCACCCATGTCTGACCGTCACTAAAAGGATTAGACCGCAGAGTGCCGGGTTGAACGGATGGTTGAAATCGTAGCTAGGAAGTTGCATGCACGACGCATGGACTGGCTTTCTGGCCTTGTCTTTACATAAAAAACGGCAAACCCAAACCCAAATCCAAAGCTCAAACTCACACTCGAGGGTGAGCTGAGTGAGTGAGTGGAATTGAGCCGGAAGGGCGTGGTTCATTTGCTCAAGTCGAAAACAAAAACGGATCAGTGGAATTGAACCGTGGGAATCAAGCGATGACCATCAATCATAAATCCATCAAGTCGCGTTAATCGCGAACGTGCGCTGAGAAGTTTAAGTGAGCTAAATGACAAGGTGGACGGGAAGAGCCAGATACTGACAGAGCGGCAACCGTACGAGAGGCCTCCGAGCTCAAACTGAGAACACGTTCAACTGGAGCGTCAATTTTCAAAGCACCTTCAAATTTTCTACAATTCAGCCACCACTCCTTATTGCCAAAACGCGACACGAAGGAGCCCGAATCTTCCACTTTCCACTGATTGATCACCTCGAGCTGCATCCTTGCCGACTCCTCAGGCGTGATCGGACCCTTGAAATCTGGAAGGATTTTCATAAGGACTGTTCGACAGCCTGGCTGCCTGAGGCGAGCATAAGTAAATTTTCTAAGTAGTCGGGACGCGGAATAGTTTGTGTGGGCACGTGGTGGACGTGGTGGACAACGGCCGATAGGGCTGGACTAAACCGAAGCTCCTGATAAAGTTTGAGGATGGCAGGAGTGTTCGCCTTTATAATTATGGCTGAGGACTTGAGCTACCAGGAACAATTTATGAGGACGGCGTATCCAGCATTGGGACACTTATATTGCCCGTCGATTGGGACCTTGAACCCCTTCGCGAGAACATCCTCTTTAAAACCATTGAGATCCTGAAGCGCTTGCCAGGTCCGCTTCCAAATTCCGACACCCGCACCAAGAGTGGAGACCTCGGGTTTGGCCTCATAAATATTGACGGCGATGCGAGATTCTGGGTCATTGTCCTTGAATTTGCTAATGAAGGTGGCCAGTGATAGGCCCGAGATGCCGCAACCTCCGAAAGGCCTGAATGCGAATTCTCGTTAGGAGAACATTCAACTGCTCACACGACGGCCACTCGAAATTTGTAGGTTGTTTGAGACATTGATAACACGAGGGGCAAAAACCCAGGCACACGGTTGTCGTGTGCCTTAAATGCACTTACCTCGCACATTCCTCCCAAATATCGAACCACCAGACAAAGATAGTGTGACAATTAATAAACAAGGGTTCTTTGCTACACCGAGAGGGGACAAAAGCTCGACAAAGGGCAGATGAGATTTCCTGGCACCGGGGAAATCCTCGCCTGCCCTTTGTCTACCCTTTGTCTGTCCTTTGTCTAACAAAGAACCGTAATTGAACTGTGACCACCACTTTGTTAATCTTGTGACTATCAGGGAGGATGTGCGTCGGATATGCATTTAAGGCACACAATTTTCGTGTGCCTGGGTTTTTGCCCGCCGTGTAAAGAGGAGGGCAGGTAACCGCAGCAATTAGACGATTGAGGGTTGAGGCTGATCGCGTATAAGCACGCCTTCACGTGGGTCCGTTTTGTCGTGGAAGACTCGAAGAGCAAACCAAGACTTGATACCAGTTATTGAACACTATTTTGATATCATTAGCGGCAAATTGGCGGCGGAGACGTCTGAAACGGGGTCGACGGTCGACTCGTAATCGGCGGAACGGAATCCGAGTCGGTGGGACCGACATGGATACCGAGTACTGCAGAGTACTGCAGCGTTGGGGCCGAGATCTTCTAGGTTTTACCGTGACAATTTACTAGGTCCCCGCAGACCAAGGGTGTTCCTACCCGTGGCGACGCGGTGTAGCCACAGGGAAATTTGCTGGTGGGGAGACGAGGGTAGGCGATGTGTAGGCACACGTAGACTTACAGTACCATGAGAGATTCCGAGCCTTACAAGGAATTGTCTTTTCTCGCGTCACAAGGCTTCGGATTCAAAGTTGAATCATTCACCATTTATCCGTTTTTCTTCCCAAGAGAAAAACTGAATTGCGGACGGGGTTTTTGTTGTCAATGTTGATTCAACCTATCCTATAATGAGTTAGGGAAAATGTAATCTGCAATCGGCTTTCACATCAATCAACCACCACCGGCTTCTGCTTTTTCAGCAAAAATCCCACCAAAATCGCTCCGGCGGCGGTATTCAACAAGGTCGCCCAGATGACGATGGCGAAGGGCTCCGAACTTCCTCGGACAACAAGCAAGGGCCGCGCGATCTCCGCTACGATCAGCGCGATTTCTCCCCGCGCGATCATCGCGAGACCGACGAGCGCAGCGGAACGGGTGCGCGTGAAGATGAAGCCGGGGTCCAATTCTGGGATCCCGGGTTCACTTGAAGCAGGTGGTTCAGTGTCGTCGTTCGTTATGGACGCGACGCGACGCACAACGGGTCGGCCGAACCAACCATGTCCTGATGCTCGATCGGGTCAAATCACCATCCATACTCCAACGAGCATTTTTGCAAGACCCATGAGCAGTGAATAGACGAGCCCGCGCCAAACGACGCGGGACGAACCATTTACTGAGCCCAGGGATCGGATGGGGAGTGCGCTACCGATGGATGCAAAGAACAAGGGAGAAAATAAGACTTGTAGCATCGGCATGATGTGTGTGTGGAACGCAAGAACGGGTGGCGCTACTGTGGTCCCGGGATGACCAAAGACATAGGCCAAATATGCGCCAGCTAGATACCCTCCGAACAGTTCACTTGTCCCGGCATATTTGGCGCCGGCCACAAATCCTGAGAGGGTCACAACCAATATGAACAGCTGGAAATTCGGCGCGAAGAGACCCCATTTCTGTAGCACTTTGGCGCGGTCTATAATGTATCGCGAAATAAACGCAAAGAACGGGACGCCGAACCCGAACCCGAACGAGACGAGGATGGGGCGCACGACGATGTACCACGGGATGGGAGTCGAGGAGGCCCCGTACGACGCCAACTGGGCCAGTATCCCAGCAATCACCAAGCCGCCGATATCATCAAGAAGAGCGGCCGCCATCAGCACCGTCCCCGTCCGGGTTTGCCGATACTCGGGCTGGAGCACGGTAAGCGTCGTCCCGAGCGAGGTAGAACTCAGAGCGGCCCCGGCCGCGAACGCCTGAAGCGGAGGGTACCCGAATCCGAAGCAAAGCAGCAACATTGAGAGAGCGACGGGCAGGATCATGCCTGAGATCGCGATGGCGCAAGAGAGCAGGATATTGTCGAAGAAGAGGGATATGTTGGTGGACAGTCCGGCCTCAAAGACGATTAGAAGGAGCCCGATGTATCCCAGGGTGATAAATGTGCTCTGTATGGCTTCTGAGAGAATGCTGGAAATCTCTGGGCCGAACAAAATTCCCATGCATAGGGATCCAAGGAGTCCAGCGTTGATAAAACGCGCAAAGACGGCCTCAGCGACGTTAATGAGAGACAGAAACGAGGACACTGTGAGGATGAGGGGAAATTGCGGCGTCGTGTAAGGGATTGCCGTCATTTCGACTTGGAGCCATGAAGCATGAAGGCGGAAGGGGAAGAGTTGCTGCACTGCCACCAGCAAGCGAAATACACGAACGGTCAAGAAACAGTGGCATTAACATTAAGTTTCAAGAAACTCGGGCTAAATATTGATACAAAACGGGGCTATGTGGTTATATACGGCTTGCAGAGAGGTGAATGAGAAGGATAAATCAGTACGCGGATACAAGGCCGGACAGCAAGGACAAAGAGCAATGTCCAGAAAAGAGACAAAACAAGGAGATTATTGGCTGTGACCACAAGGATATTAATCCGTGTTCACCACACAGCAAACAGCACTCACTGATTCTGCGTGTACATGCCAGCAAAGTCGAAAATCTGCGGCTCCGCATGCGCGACCAAACCCGGATCGTGCAGCTCGCCGTACCCCCCGCCAAGCGGGGTCTGGAACGCCGCATAGTCGTTCCAGTACTGCTGTTGCTGGTGCTGCTGCGGCGGCGCCTGCTGCCCAAAACGCGCCTCGGCACCACTATCATGCCGGAGCCGCTCGTCGACGAGCCCCGTGCTATACGCTGGCCCCATCACAGCTGTCGATAGCGCGCCCTGGAACGCCAACGCCCCCGCAGCGACACCCATCCCCGCACCCGCGCCCTCGACGGGCCAGCGCTCATACGGCGAGGCCTGGGGCGGGTAGTACGCCGTCGGGTTGCTCCGCGCCTCGATCCCATAGTGCTGATGGTGCCCATTTGCGGCGTACATCGGCGGGAACTGGCGCGGCACCAGGAAGCTCTCGGGGGCGCTCGGCGGCGGCGCGAATGCGTCCGAGTCGTCGAGCGTGTGCGGCGCGGAGCGTTTGCGCGCGGACCGCACGATAGTGCTGCTGCTATTGCTGGCGGGGCTGCTGACGTCCGACTCGGTCTCGGAGGTGGTGGTTTGGGTGCCGCGCAGGAGATCGAGCGCGCGCGCGGCGCTGGGCCAGACGATCTCCATCTCCTTGAGCGCGTCCATGCATTTTGTAAGGCCCATGCGGGCCTGCGGGTCGGTCGGATATGCGAAGACTGTGCACATCAGTCAGCCGCCTCGTCGACAGAAGAGTATGAAGAGGACCCACGTGAGGTGACGTGCATGATGCTAGCGGTGAAGATGTAGTAACAGAGGAAGACCGCACAGTGCTTGAGCGTGTACGTCTCCGAATATAGCATAGCTGCGAGCCAACGAATGAGTTTGCAATCAATAAACAAAGGACCAGCACATACCGATAGTCGTGATATGGTTCGCCGCGCCCGCGCACAACTCGTAGCTCTTCTCCGCGCTTCCCCTTACATCGCCCTCCTCCGGCGTCGGACTGCTACACACACACGCGTCAGTTCGTGGACCCACCCATTCCCAAAACAAACCGCCACGTACTGCTTATGCCCCTTCCCTCCATTCTGGCGGATACTACAACCACGCATTCGATGAGTTGTGCAGAAGTACGGAAAGAAGAGGAGACGCACAACGGCCGATGCAACAACAACACCGCACACCAATATTGCATATGCAGCGTCAGCACCTGCGGCAGCGGCACCACCGCGCCCGCGCCGCTCCGCATCGCAGGGTCGTGCTGCAGGTGCGCCGGCAGTCCAAGCCGCCACTTTTCGAGCTGCCCGTCGAGCACGACGAGCTCCGCGTGTCGGCTCGCTGCGGGGCGCAGCGCGTAGATGGATTGCACGATTTGGGAGAGGATGCCGGCTGTGCAGGGGTAAGTGAGTATCATCAGGACTATTATCTATAGGGTAGGAGGACGCACCGAGCCTAGCAGACGCGTTGAAGCACGAGATGACGCGCCCGGGGCGCGGGGCGGCGCGTACGGGGGCGTCCTGCGGCGGGGCCCACTCCTCCATCTCTTCCGCCTGAAACTCGCGTCAGCAAGCAAGGAGGGAAGGAACACCAAAACGCACATCGCTCTCGCTCGGCAACGACGTGTCGAAATCGCGCTCGAAGATCGCGAGGGGGCGGCCTGGCAGTTCGTCCTCGTCGTCAGCATGATACAGCACATGAACGCAACGGGAAAACGACGCACCGATATACGTGCTAACATACTTGTCCATAATAACGCACGCGTACCATATCCTCCGCCTCTCCGCGATCTCCCACGCCCCAAACAGCTTCCCGTCCTCTGCCTTTCGTCCATCACGCACGGTGCCCTTGGCCTCCCCGCCCTTCGCCCCACCCGCATCCCCATCCACCGCCATCCCCTCCTCCTCGCGGTCCGTCTCCCCGCCCTTCCTCTTCCCCTTCTTACCGTGACTGCTATTCTTCCCTCCCCCCTCCCCCTTCCCACCCCCACCAACCCGCACCCCAACCCGCACCCACCCATCCGCATCCCTCTGCATCCCCAGATCCTGCGCCATGCGCACCGCCATCCCAATGTATATCCACGCCTGCGCCATCGCGCCGATCCCGATCTCCCTGAAGCCCATCAGGAGGAGGGCCTGGCATGTGGAGGCGCGCGAGGAGGCGTAGGACGAGTCGAGGAGGGCCTTGGCGCGGAAGAGGAAGGCGTCGCCGGCGGGCCACATGTAGCGCTGCGTCGTGCTCGTGCTCGTGCTTGCGGCTGTCAGGTGCGAGGACGAAGCGGGCTGCGGCGCGTATCGTGCCGCAAGCGCGTACATCGCGAGCAACAGCAGTGGCGGTGGGCTATTTTGAATAAGCGTTCAGCGTTTAGCGTGAAAAATAGAACGAAATAAAGAAAATAACACGCACCCCTCCCCCCGCGCCCACCCCTCCATCACCGCCCTCTTGTGCACAACCGGGAAGCTCGGATGCACATGCGCGAAATAGCGTGCCAACAGCGCCTCCTGCACCGCGCGCGGCGGGAGCCCGTCCTCGCCCACCCCACCCCCGCCACCGAGCGCAGAGTCCGGGTCGTCGTCCGAGGGCGCAGACGGCGGGGCCGCGGGCCAGACGCGCGCTTTTGGGAATCGCCTGCGACGAAAAAAAAAAAAAGTTTTTCTCAGCTTCTGATATCTTTCGGAAGGAAAATAGACGCACCAAATCCCACCAACATTGCGCCCCACCTCCCCCTTCTCGTCCTCCCCGTCCTCACCCGTCTCCCTCTCATCTCCCCGCACGCCCTCTACATCCATCCCCATCCCCATCCCCGTCCCCTGCGCCTTCACACCCCTCCCGCCCTCCAGCTCCTCGTCCCCGTCGCCCCCGTTCCCGCCCCGCCGAATCGCCAACAAATGCAGCCCACTCGCCTTCCCATGATACCTTACCTGCTTCTCCTCATTCAGACTCAGCTGCCCCACCGCGCCCGCCAGCCCCGCGTCGCCCCCGGGCTCCCGCTTGTCCCGCCTACTGCGCCTGCTCTCCCGGTCCCGGTCCCTGGCTCCGTGGCGCCCGCGTGCATCAGGGCGGTCGGCAGCATTGCCGTTGGCAGCGGCGCTGAAATCGCGCTCGTGGTCGTCGTCCCCGTCCCCGTCCGCGTCCGCGTCGCCATCCCGCCCGTCGCGCCCACCCCACCTCCGCCTCGCCGTCGCCGCCGCCGTCGCAGCCCCTCCCCGCCGCGCGCGCGAGGCCTCAGACGGCCGCGCCGCGCCGACGAACGACGACCGCGGCCGATCCACATCCAGCTCCGCCTCGCTCCCCTCCTCGCCCTCGCTCCCACTCCCACTCCCGCTCCCACTTCCCCCACTCCCGCCACTCCCACCACTACTAATTCCACTTGCGCTCCGCTGCCCCTGCCGCTGCCTTCCTTCCCGGGACCGCTCTCGAGATCGGCGCTCATTCGCGTCCCGCGGCGCATCCCCGTCGCCCGCGCCCGCGAAATCAACGCGCCGCCTCAGCCTTCTCCCCTCCCCGCCACTCGTCTCGCCCGCAGAACGGGCATGCTGATACCCAGGCGCGGACGCGACGCCCATGCCGATGCCCATACTATTACTATCACCACGCTGCTGTCGGTGGTACGCCGCCGTCGGGGGCGGGTACCCCGCGCCGTCCATGCCCATGCCCATGCGCGCGTGTGCATTCCCGTTGTCATTGGTGTTGGTGTTGTTGTTGTTGTTGTTGTTGTTGTTGTTGGTCTTGGTGTTATTGCTATTGGTATTGGTGTGAGTGGATGCGGGGTGGGATGCGGCTGCGGAGGAGGGGGACGAGGAAGCGAGCGTTGCCTCCCGCTCGCGCGCACGGCGCAGGACGTGCATCGTGACGCGGTCCATCCATTCGTGCGAGGGGCTGCGAGGAAAGAAAGAAAAGAAAGTGGCGTTAGCAGCTAGTAGGATAGGACAGGTTGTACAGAACGACGACGCGGTGGAGAAAGAGAAGAAAAAAAGCCGCGAACGCGAAAAACGCGTCGAAAGGAAAATGGACTATGTATGTAATAACCACCTATTCCCATCCCATCCCGACGAATAAACGAGGACCAAAAAAGAGCATGCACAAGCACATAAAGCCCAACGGGTTAGACGCCAATGGCCCACAAAATCCCCCACAAAATCCCCCGCCCCCCCTCAAAAAAAAAAACCACAAAAACAAGAAAAAAGCAAGACACTCACTGCATGCTCCCAATCTCTCCCCCTCCCGCTCCTTGCCCTCCAACTGCTTGTGCGGCGCCTTTCTCCTTCTCCTTCTCCTTCTTCCCCGTCCCCGTCCCCTTCTCCCTCTCCCCCTCCCTCTCCCCCTCCCTGCTTGTCTTATTCGAACTCCGCGCCGCAGCACCACCAGCCGACTCGGCGTCCACGGGGGCGGGGGGAAGGAACGCCGTCCCCGCCGCCGCGCGCCCCGCGGGCCCGTACGCGCTCGCGTCGATGCGCGCCAGGATCGCGCGCGCGAGGGGGTCCTACACGCACACGCACACGCACAAAAAAAAAAAAAAAAAAAAAAAAAAAAGAGGGAGAGTCAGCGCCTACGTCGTCCGCGGTAGTCCGGAACGCAGGGAGCGCACGCACCTCGCCCAAATCCTTTAACAGCCCCCTTGCCCCCTCCACCCCACCCTCCCTGCCGTTCGCGGGAAACGGGTCCCCGCGCATCCCACCCTCCACCCCGCCCCCGCCCCCGGCCGCGGCGAGGAGTATCCCGACGAGCGCCTCGGTCTGGTGCAACCGCGCCTCGATGGCGTCGATGTAGCCCTTTGGCGGGCCGCGTTTGCGCGAGGGGCCGAGGAAGGTGCATTCTGTCGTGTGTGTGGGGGGTTAGCTTCCGTGTAGTGAAGTAGATCGAAAAGAGGGAAGTAGATCGAAAGGAGGGAAGTAGATCGAAAGAAGGGGAGCAGGAGCAAAAGCAGAAGGTAGGAAGGGAGGAAACAGAAAGCGAACGAACGACCCACTCACCACTCCCCAGCAGCACACAGCTCCGACACCGCTCCGGCTCGCCCCCGCTCGGCGCGGGCCCGCGCTCGCACTTGCATTTCGATTTGCGGCATTGGTCGCAGGCTGCCATCGTCATACCAATCAGCTCTACTCCATTCCTCCATTCCGGATATTGGGGAAATGGAGGAAAAGTGGGGGCAAGGGAGGAAGCGGGCACGCACCTTTACTGCTCCGCCGCCTCACCGCCTTCTCCTTCGCCCCCCCTCCCCCGCCCCCGCCCGGGGCCGACTGCATCTGCATCTGCATCTCCCCGACCTCGTCCCCCTCCTCGTCGATATCGTTCTCGTCCAGGTCGGCGCCATACGGCGCAAAGGCAGACGCGGCCGGCGGGAGCGTGTACGCGGGCGTGTTCGGCGGCCACGCCATCCTCGGCGCGCTTAAGCTTATATTCGTGTTGGTGGTGGTGGTAGCTATAGTCACACTAGCGGGAGCGAGCCCGAATCGAAACACCGGCCGCTCGCGCGTGGTCGTCGTCGGCGGCGGGGTGTGCAGCTGGAACGCGAACTGGTGTTGCGGATGTTGCGGCACTCCTGCTTCGCGTGCGTGCGCGGAATACGGGTGCGGGTGCTGGGGCTCAGACGACGACCCCCTCTGCTCAGTCTTGATGCGCGGTGGCTTGGCGAGCTGGGCTTGGTAGCTGCTGCTCCTCGCACCGACGGGCACGGGTGGGTGCGCGAGGAACGACTGCGTGTGGTTGGTCGAGTGCAAGTGGGAGTGCGCCTGGGGGTGCGGCGGTGGGTACGCGGAGACGGGCAGGTGCGGGTGCGGGGACGACGCAGCGGAGGAGCAGGGCGTGGGCGGCGAGGGCGACATCGTTGTACGTGGATGCGCGTCGTCGGGTTGTTATGAATGTTGCCAGCCAGCCAGACAGACACAGACGAGCCCAAGCCAAGACAAGAGTCGTTGTAGACCCAGAATTAGGATAGCCACAGCAGAGTAGTCGTCGCAGCAGCAGCAGCAATTCAGGATTCAGCAAGAATGAGAAGAAAGAGAAAAGGACAGTCAGGTCAGGGGTCCACCATGCGCGGGCCACGCACCTGTTTGCTTCAACACTGAACCAGTTGTGCGACGTTCGGGGCGCCAAGTCGCGTCGGCCGATACTTAGCTCGACTCGAGATCGGGTGACGTCAGTATGGTGACAAATCGGCCGATCTTCCCCCGCTTTCTTTTCCAGGAACGACGACGACGACGACGCCTCCCTCGGGCACGTCCGCCCTCTCCTCAAGCTTCAACTTTTGCCCGGCGTCAATTTACGTTCTTGTTCCGCTGCGCAGATTCAGTTAGGCATTTGCTTGCCATCTGCCTATAATAGGGGAGTCAAAGCTCGAATCCGAGACCAATTCTGCAACCGATTCATCATCAAGAATCGAGACCAGAATCAGTGATTCTCGAGAATCGGTGCTCCTCCTCTGGAGGGAGGAACTCGACAGAATCAGTGATTCTTGTTGACGAGTGTATGTCGGTACAATACCTGCTTGTCCCTTATAGGGACATCTGCAGTAATACATCCTCCTCCTTGTTCCGATTCTGGTGTCGATTAGAGGGTATTAGCAGATTCAAATTGTTGCTTTGCTTCAAGGTCGAAATTTGTTGAGCAGCCAATCAGAAGGGAGCAAAACCAAAGATTTTCGAATCTGCTAATACACTCTATTTCTTTTTCGATTCTCATGACAGGCCCGTTTTGATCCCGCAGAATCAAGCACAAAATCGGTCCTAGAATCAGCCGGAATCGGTCTCAAATCCCAGCTTTGACTTTCCCTAATTTGTGTCCGTTAATCTTGAATGTTGCTACATCACAGCGTAGGATTTCCCTAACTGTAAGGGTGGGCTATGTGTGTCCCTTTTTTGCCATTAAATTGTTTTAGCTAGGTCCCCCAGCCTGACAAAAAAAAAAGCGCGATAATTCTTATGTAAATCTGCAAATAGTAAACATTATTACCATGCTTTAGCTAGGTCCCCCAGCCTGACAATAAAAAGCGCGATAATTCTTATGTAAATCTGCAAATAGTAAACATTATTACTGTGCTTTAGCTATGTCCCCTAGCCTGATAAAAAAAACCCGCTTAAAACTTATGTATCTGCAAAAAAGTCAACAGCTCCAAACACCACTGATAAGATTAGTTGGACCACACAGGGACAAATACACCTGCCTGCTTTTTAGGGGTCTGCAAAAACCAAAGATGTGCATACAGATAAGATTACACACAGGGGCACACAGTAAAGCCACATACGGTGGTTGAACCATGGTTCAAGCAGTGCACCACCACTTCGGTGAGGTGTTCAAACGGCTAAAGCCTAAAACACACCTGTAAAATAGTTGAACTGCTTACTGCTATTTGCGGAACTTAGGGCGCGGGCCGATTTTTGGCCTAGGTGGTAGGTGCCTCGCTGTGTTAACATGTACGGTCTGCCCACAAAATCGAGTGCAGCCGGCCGGATGATGGCTGTGCTGCGGTGGGTTCTGACCGCCTGTCCTCGCTAATTTAGGAGGGCCGATGCAGTTGGATACCGCCGCGAACTTTTACTGTCACAGTGCCATAATCCATTTCTTGCAGTTGGATGGCACCGCGGGAGTATAACATTTGGCAGCCATATCCCGCCGCAATCGACGGCATCTCTTTACGCTGTGGGATCTTCCCGCCAATGGCTGCTTGGTTATTCTGCGGCTAGATTCTACCACCACCCTCTGCAGACAGCCTGAATCCCTCTGCACTTTTAGTTGTATTCACTTTCGATAATTGGGCGGTAATTAAATGCTAGCTCGGATGGTCCTCCCTCCAAAATCTTGGACTTTTAGTACAGTGCTTATACATGTCTTGGGCATTCCTCCAAATATTTTCAGACATGTAGGCACTGAGCTCAGACTACAAATGACAAGATACCAATATTTCAGAGAAAGTCAAGTAAGCCCCAGAAGCGTCAAATATGGTCCAATAATGGTCCCACAGAATTCTAGAGTGATATGAGAACTGTGTGGCCAGCTAGGATGCCGCGAAGGTGTGCCATCAAATCTCTTCCCTGACCCTCGCGTGGCTCAAAGCACCGTCTGTAGTGAGGAGATAGGGTCGCATTAATCACTTATAAGACGGTACAGACTTTTGCTACTAGTTGTTATTGATAATTTACGTAGATATTGGGACGCTGACTGAACGAACGGCTTGAGAGAACATAAGTTATTTTGGTACGCCGTCAATGTCAATTCGTTGGAAATAGAAGTATTTTTGCAAGTAAAAGAGGGTAACAGAAGCATTTGGGAGAGCTTTAGACGAAGGTATTCGACCAGGGAACGAGAATACTTCCCTTAATGCCTAGACTATCCCCTAGCGTCAGTCAAAACGGATGAAGTAGGAAGAGAAGAAATCGGGCGCGCTCTTCAAGAAGTATTAGGACCAGAGCAACAGCATTCAAGCATTATTGAGCTACTTGTAAATCGTTGATGCGAGGAAAACTGATCATATCGCTGAGAGGTTGGAAGGGAGGCGACATCAATTATTAAAATATTTGCAGCTCTGTAAAAAAGGGATGAGGAGCCCAGCTTTACTGAAGACCTGGGGATTGTAAGCGGTGGGGAGTGAATGTTTGCATACCCAGAATTTAAAGAATTTCAGACTGAATCCCGAGTATTTATACTGTAGACTCCAGCAAAGATATGGTTTCATGTGTTGCGAGTGCCCGGGCCAGTCAGTTCCAATTGATATTCAAGAAGGCAACGACCTCGGGTCTGAACAAGGCAGTCCCATTCCAATTGAATAACGAGGTTAAATCACGCCGAGGGAAGGGCCAGAGAATTTTCTGCTGGCAAGAGAATTCCATGTGGGCGGCGAGCAAGCCCTGTCAAAGCAGTAATATCCAACAGGGGAGGAGAGACAGCAGCAAAGGCCCAGAGAAAGTGAATACAACTAAAAGTGCAGCGGGATTCAGGCTGTCTACAGAGGGTGGTGGTAGAATCTAGCCGCAGAATAACCAAGCAGCCATTGGCGGGGAGATCCCACAGCGTAAAGAGATGCCGTCGATTGCGGCGGGATATGGCTGCCAAATGTTATACTCCTGCGGTGCCATCCAACTGCAAGAAATGGATTATGGCACTGTGACAGTAAAAGTTCGCGGCGGTATCCAACTGCATCGTGTTGGAATCTGTAACCTATGAGCACTAGCTCACTGCGAGACGATGATAGTAGCAGTAATATTCACCTGTAACCTATGAGCACTAGCTACACTAAGTGTCAATAACTACGGTGAATACAGAGCGTCGTCGACATACCTCACTGCGAGACGATGATAGTAGCAGTGAGGAATTGCCGACGAACACGGTCACGACATATACACGTGCGGTCACATCACAAACTCGGTCCGGTCACATCCTCCGTACCGCAGTCCGTGCTGCAACATCCAACACACCCCCTCAACATGGACTGCGTACACACACACCCCCTCACGCGTGGCACACCCCCTCAATGTACACCCAAGGATGCCCGGTGGTAGTCGTAGGGAGCTTGGGGTGTTGCCGCGCAGGCCAAGGCAGTCGTAATCTATTTGGGTTTTGGCCTTGTCGATGGCGGCGGTCGCCGATGCGAGCACACGGTTCCAGTCGGCTTTCTGTGGCGGCCCATCGACCAGGACACCAACAAGTCGGTCCTTTCTGTCGACGAGGGGAGTAGGTCTAGCAGAGAACGGATGTTAGCTCAGCATGTCGGTGAGTTGCGATGCATACCCTTCCCAATCCAAAACGGACTCAAATCCGTGGTAGTCTAACTCGGGGGCCGTATAGACGTGAGTCAGGGGCTCTTTTTGAGGGAGGGGGGGGGGGGGGGGGAAGGTGTGCGTTGTTTGACTCTTGAGAGCCCCAGAACACTGAAGTCGTCCAGGAAGCTCAAAGACCAGCGCGGCCGCGGGCGCGAATGGACGGGAACGTCGTCCACCACATACCCATCACCCTCGTCGTTGGAGTCGACGACCATGGTCTCGTTGTCGGAATCCACATCGGTGGAGCTGTCGGACTCCTCATCGTGATCCAAGAAGGTAGGACGGACATGGGTCTCGCCGCGGTGATAAGGCTCTGTTTTCTCAGGATAGCGCACCATGTCGAGCTCGCCAGCGAGGATGGTCCGGAGGTCGTTGTCCCATCGCATGGGGAGGCCAGTGGGCGGGAGCGTGAAGGGGCCGACAGTGCCGAGAACATATTTGCGGGACATTTGCTGCAGTACGAGGGTCGCGCTTTCTCATTATTACACTTAATGATATACTGAACAGACATTGCAGTAACGACAGTAGTCTTGTCTGTTTCCCCGACTGTAGCGGGTCTCGGCCCACCCGTAGCTGTAACATAGAGCCTATATGGGTGGCTGTAGCCAGAACATAATTTGGCTATTTGCGTGGCTCCACCCAGGCCCTGGCTACGCCCCCAAGACCACTTTCTCAGCCAAATCCAGCCACATTTATTGAGAATATCACTAGTATATTGTAATACACGATCTCACGGGTGTCAAGATCTATTCTGGGACGCGCTTTGTCGTCAACAATTCCAGCTGTTATTAATATTGACACTACGCCTCAGTCCGAAAAGGGAAAGTCCGAAAACGGCAATAACTCGAATTCTACCGCCCCTACGCATTACGCAGTGTCGCTCATATCATCCCCATCACCCTCCTCACCACCCGCGTCAGCCGCCGCGTTGTCACCGTCCTCTATGCACTCTGCTGCTGCCGCTTCCGCCAAACCAAATGCCACCATCCCCTCTACGAGTAGCCTCTCCTCCGCCACCGCCAGCCGTACTGCTGTCGCGGCCGACTTGTCCCATGTCGCCTTGAACTTCCGTGCAATCGCACGTGCTCCTGCAGCCTGTCGTGCCGCATACGCTTCCAGCCCCGCACGCAGCTCCTGCGACACCTGCTCTCGCCTCGTCCCCCGCCGAGTCTCCCACCACAGCGACCGCCACCATAGGAACCGCAGCACACGCCTCATTTCCTCGCACAGCAGCTCGACCTCTTCCTCCCACCGCTCCTTTCTTGCTTTCGCCTTGGCCCATTCGACGCGCACAGCTGCAGTATTTGTCAGTTCCGCTCAAGGTGCGTGTGAGTAAACGGCCCAACTCACAGTCGTGTAATTCCTTCTTGTCGTCCCCCAGCCCCCCATCCGCCGTCCAAATCCACGAAACCGTCTTCCTAGACGACCCTGCAGCGGCTACACGGCGAGATCTCTTCGAGCCGATCAAGCCCAGGCCTCCGCCGCGCATTCGTGTCCACCTCCCGCTCGTCGTCCAAGTCAACGTCCGTCGCCTTCAGCTCCCGCCATGCGTCACACCTGGCGCGCCCCCGCAGCCTCACCAACGCCTCTCGTGCTCCTCGGTACTTCACCGCAGCCACATCCACCCGCTCTCCTACTCGCCCAATCAGCGTGAAAGCCCGCGTTGCCGCTCGTTGACCCGCCACGCCGCCCGAGTCCCGCCACGTCAACAGATATCTCTTGGTGTGTAAGCTGCTCCTTAGCTTCACCAGGGTGTCCCGACACTGGCCTTCACACAATCTCCCTTCCATCGCCGACAACCCCGCTCGACATCCATCCTCCCTGACCTCTACCGGTAACTCCGATGGTAAACACAGCTTTACGTCCTCCGCCCTCGGGGGCGGCAGCTCGGAATCCCGCGCATCCTCCGCAGCCTCTAATTTCCGCACCGCCGCTGGCATGTACACCGCCTGCAGATTCCGGAACTTCGACAGCTTGGAGAAGAAGGCCACACGGATTTCCTCCACGCGTTCCGTTTGGTCCGAGACCAGCAGTGTCCGACCCTTGATTTCCTGACGAATACGGCGCCTACAATAAAATCTGACGTTAGATTCACCTTCCCGATCTGAATAGTGGTTCCCGCTTACTGAGCTTCTTCCAACTGTAATCCCGCCGTCAAAAATGAGGTCACGCTCGACCCTTGTAGTGTTGCGCCTCCACCAGCCGCCTCTTGCGCCTCATCTTTCGTCAGCACCAGGCGAATGGCAGCCTCGCTAGAGCCACCTGTGGGGGTTCGTCAGTGAACGGCGGCGCGATTTCTGGCGAGGTGCATGAACTCACCCGACGAACCCTCCAATAACTCGTACGGGTTGGGCTTCGTGTTGTCCTCCAACCACTCGTCAATCATCTCTTGCCATTCCTTGCGCAATTCACTCTTCAGTGTGGAGTCAATTTGTTTAAACGCTTCGACATGGGTATCGCGCTCGGTCAACGCCAGAATCAGTTTCCGTTGTAATGTCGTCCCTGTTATCCTTGTCAGCACGAGCACTCCGCGCATCCAGTTCACCACTTACCATGATTTACGTTCTTCTCAAAGTTGTGATGGTCCATCTTGTCCTCAATCGCATCGTGCTGCACGCCCGTGTTCATCTCCTTCGTCGCCCACGCCAGAGGGTTAAACAGCGACCACGTCCTCTCGATCCCCTCCCTGTCAGTCCGACCAATGCCAGGCACGTAACTCAGAGAGTTCTGCACCTGGCACTTCTTCTCGTGCGCCAACGCATGCCATACAGGCAGCCCGAACAGTACCGTCACCTTGTCGAGGTCCAAATGCAAGCGCTGCGGCATCTCTCCCATTGGCGCTTGGAAGTTGATCCGCCACTGACACGCAATATCATAAGAAATCGTGAGATACAGCAATGTAATTCCCAGCACCGCGCTCAGCAGTATGTAGTCCATGTTGGCGTATCTGGTGATTCCAATTAGTATTGTATCACTTGTTCGCTGAAGCTTGATACGCACCTCTCTCCCTTCTGCAAATCTCCCACCCCTTGCGGACGGACAAGTTCATGCCGTGCGCAAACAACTCCCCCGACGCCCTAACAGCGCAATCCCGTCGTCAAGCGAGTGTCCTTCTGCACTAGCGCCGCGAATGCGATACAAGTGCTTACCTGTAACGTCCATCATCAGTCTCGCCCGCTCTCCAGCGAATAAAATATACTCACGTCCTTCTCGGCGACATAACCCTTCAAGTGCTTCTTGTAGGCTTGCTCCTCCACCATATACCCCCACCCCCCACCCAGAGGCGGGTCGTCGTGCGCATTGGCTCGCAGGCGATTCTTGAGGCGCAAGTTGGCGTCCATCGCCAGTAGTAACATATACAAGAATCTATCCCAGATGAGTCAGTTGTTTACGCGGTTTCAGGCTACACGTACCGAAATTCTGGTGAAACTTCCCGCCAACCTTCGGGGATGTTGATGTTATCATGTGGACACGCCCAGCACAACACAGCACATTCACCGTTCTTGGTGTTCTGTAAACCGAGGGGATCGTGCGCTCGTCCAGCGTGCAGCAGACGTTTTAGGCAAGCGTACTCGCGCGACATTCGCCCAAACGCCTTATAATGATCCTGCGACCATAGTTAGCGGGGCTCGCACTCCTCTAACCTCAGAGAGAACTTACAGGAAGCTTGTGGACATGCGTCGCATTGGTGCGCCGCTCCAAAGTTGTCACGAAGTCGCGCGCATTGATATTCCCCACGACGTTAAGCAGCCGAAAGAGGTCCAGCGCTGCGAAGGTCGCACACGTTGCGGGGTCTACAACGGTTGCGGGATACCACCCGTTGCGCATAAGTTGCTCCAGATTTTGCGAATCATCGGAGTGGTCGCAGCCGCAGTATCGGTATTTCACGGTATGGATGTAGTGGGTGTCCAAGACAACCATGGTGCGCTCCACAGGTGCTGGGCGCGGGCAGCTGTGCCCACCATGCCCAAGCTGGTAAACACCACCCATCGCCGACAAAGATGTTGCGGTCCAAAAATTTCCCTTCCATTCCTGAGACGTTATACGTCAGTCAGGCTCGGCGAAAAACTAAGATGGTACATACCTGGATATGGTGTAACAGCATGATTGTGTGGCGAATCAGGGTACAGCTGAAGCACTGGATAAACTCTCCGCAATCCTCGCAGCGAAATCGGCGCGAGTCCGCGGTCCAGGATTTCTCGCAACATAGGCACTTGGAGCCCTGTATTAGCAACGCCTCCCTCCTTACTAGCTCGTCAAGAAATCGTTGAGCGTACAGGCGCCACCCTTTCAGTGTATCATCCTAAATAAAAGGTCGCAGTTTTGTGGACACCAGTAAGCGTTGAAAAAAAAAGAAGGTACCGAGCTTTCATATCGTTTCCGTTTCTCTCCTGTCTCCGCGTCGTCCGCGCTCGGATCGTCGTAGCTGTCCTCCTCTGCGCCTCCTTCCCTGAGGGGTATCCAGTTGCCCAAGTTGTCTGCAAGGTCCGATGGACTGAGTTTCTGTCGCTTGCTGCCCACGCCAACATTGACGGCCCTCGTTGTCTTTCGGCGACCGTCTTGAGATACTGAGAATGTTGTGTCGTACGTAGTGTCTCCCGGTCGCGTCTCATAGTCAATTGAGGTGTCCAGGCGTTGAGAGCGATTTGGCGCGCGAAAGGACATGGGAGGACGGTAAGAATGGAATGGGCGACTTCGGTGGCGACTCAGATCACATGGTAAATGGATGGGCGGCCGCCAGCGACCACCCACACCGACGGTGCAGAGCCAGCGCAACGGTGTAAGTGTAAGTTGATTGTTTGGGTCAGTTGTTCAAGTCCTTCCTTCCACACGGCAAATTCAGCAAATTCAGCAAATTCGGCCAACGCGGACACATCGGGCGAAGCAAGGAATTTTTTTAAAGCGGCGAAAAAAAAGACAATGTAATTAATTGAGGGGAAGCAGCAACATTTTGGACTTTTTCACAACAAGGTCGCCACTCGAGTCGACATAGGCAAACTCCTGGTGACGCTCGTAGATGGTATGCTTACCGTCGGTGCAGTCGCAAAGGACGTTGCGAACACCATACAGCCCAATGATCTAAAGGACACTACGATCAGTCTCAGGCGGGGGCAGTGAAGGTTGTAAACAACATACCTGCAGGTCATGAACGGGACCGGTCGGAGCAGGGGAGGAGTGACGATAGCCCTGCGGCATTCCAGACCTGGGAGGGGGAAGATACCTGAAAGCGAGGGTCAGCCTGGAAGAAAACAGTTGAGATTCCACTTACTCCTCCAACCACGCCCGCTCGATGGCTTCCCCGTCCGTGAGTACCATATTCGTGACCGTCGCAGGAACGTTAATGACCGCGCCCTCCTTCTCGGATACGTCAGTCGAGATTGCGGATCCCTCGTTGACGCTGTCGTCGGTGGCGAGCAGGTCGGCGTCTGAGCCACTCGGAGGCGGCTGCGTCCCGTCGCTGAGGATGGCGCTGATGTTGGGGGGAACGTACAGCATACGCCCGTTGTACGTTGTCAACACCAAATCCAGCACGTCACCGTCGGTGGAGCCAGGCGTCGACGGTGAGATGGGCTCCAAAGGCGGCGGCCCGTCATTGTCGCTGAAGATACTGTCCTCATCGTTGCTGAAGACCGTATGGAATAGTCAGTAATGTTATCCAATCTGCCGACAAAGGTGTAGGTATCTCACGTGTTCTTGTGGGCGGCTATGTCGGCTTTCATGGCGTCGATGTTCTTGAAATACTGGCAGGCAATATCATAGGTGGCCGTGTATCGCTGGCATGAGCGCTCGGCGGCATGGCGGTGGAAGGAGGTCCGGTACTCCGCGAGAATCTTGGCCTGCTCCGAGCTTCATGATCATTAGCAACGACGAGAAAGAGAAAAAGGGGAAACCTACGGAGGCAGGCCTTGCATCACTTCGGTGATCGACACATTGTAGGAGGTAACGCGCACAGCTGCAAATGTGGTCAGCATTGAGAATAAGGACTAGGAGGAGCAAACTAACGGTCAGGCGGACTCTTGGTGGCCATTTGGCGGTGGTGTTTTCGATGGTGGTGGTTCGCCGCAAGAAGGCAGTGGCAATCCTAGGGCCTTTTAACTCCTTGCTCTTATTTGGCCGCATTTTGCTCTTGATCCTGAAAATCCTGTTGTCAATTGCCCGTTGTTGTTCGGCTAATCTGACCGACCCTGACCGACCCTGTGAGATATCAGTCAGATGCCAGCTGCAGCCAGCTCAAGCCTGCCCCCGACAAGAAAATCCCCCCTCCCTCTGCCACGTCCGCCATGCGTGTCCGCCTCACCCACGCCAACGCAGCGTCCCTCATCCACCTCCGTCGGACGGGCCCCCCCAAAGTCAAGACACGCGTCCCCGGCTTCATCATGCCTGGCATCGACGACTGTGCTCTCGAGCCGCATATCGACTTTGACTTCTTCCATCGCTATCGCACAGAGATTACCCTTCGGGACCCGGAGCAGCCTTTCCCCGAGGATTTGTTGCCCGATGAAGAGCCTATCGCGGCTGCCCCTGCGCCTGCAGCGGCAGCAACCCCAAACGAAGGTCAGGCCAGGGCGGTGCCGAAGAGCAAGAAGGTGCGCGCTCAGGAGCAGGCGCGCGCAGATGCCAAACGTGCCGCCGAGCGCGAGGCGCGCTACTGCCGCGTCCAAGGCCTTTTAGCCAAGGACCACGCCGTCATGGACGCTGGTAGTCGTAGCGCATCAGCAATCCGCGTCGCGCAAGGTGGCGCTATCGATCCGAGCCTCATTGAAGACAGAGACTACGACTACGAGGAGGTCGTGGGTACTGACTCGAGATTTCGCCTCCGCTTGATTCCCTGGGGTGGAGCGTAAGTTGTCATACGTTACCCAGCATTTTATTTTATTTGCTGAACACATTCTGCACCAGTATGCCGCGTCCGGTCGTTTGCAATAAGAGTGTCGTTTTGATACTCGGGGGTCGCGCGTGCAATGTTGATTGGAAGACCCAGATCGTCGATCCAGCGACCGAGGCTTGCGATCTTGCCAAACGATCTGTGCCCCAGAGCCCTGAAGACATTGCTGCTGGTAAACCGAGCATGCTCTCAGGAGGCGTCGGGACCACCTTCAACGAACTCAAGACGGTGAGTTGGTCTCCTTGTTGGCACAGGAGGCGGGTTTGACGTGTTTATCTATCCGCAGGATGCGCCTCAATTTGCTTCCGTCTTGAATACGCTGGTGTTCATCCAGTTGTTCAGTGGCCTCGCGATAATGCGCTTGATCAGCTATGGAAACCGTAAGTGACCATGGTCACAACCGTGACACAATTGACGTACTCCGGCAGAACTCTTGCGCATATTTGTCCCGTCCGCCTTCCAGGCCCTTGAAACCCAGAAGCAGCAGTTCCTCAAGCACGACCCCGATGCTCTCTACCCGTCATGAAACTCGGCGAGGTTATCTTAACATCTTGCCGGTATATACCGTCAATCAGACTTAAGTTCACAGGAACTTAAGTTCAATTCCCCTACCATCCCAGCAGCCTGATACACGGTGTAAAATGTGGACTTAAGTTCTTAGTACATGTAATCTTAAGATTCAAAATAGAACTCAAGTTCGGCGGCGGAACTTAAGTTCTCCACCCGAGCTACGCACGCGGCACCTGTACCGACCGAGGACTTAAGTTTTCCCAACAACTCAAGTTCCACCAAGGACTTGAGTCCTGCCAGCGACTCAAGTTCCACCGATAACTTAAGCCCGCCCAACGAATTAAGTTCCATCGACAAGTTAAGTCCATTTTCGTTCTCAAACTTGAATTTCTACTGTCGGTAATGAGGTCAGCGTCGGTGTGGCTGTGCAGCGACGAGCAACCGTGTCACACTGTCGAGGACAATTCGAAGCACGGGGGGTGGGTCCTAGACGCTCATTGCACGTCTGATGTTAAGCCGCCGGCGCCTAGTTGTTTGGAAGGGGGTGAAAATGCTCGATTAGAGATATTTACAGTGTGGCTGTGCAACGACGAGCAGCCGCATTACGCAGTCTAGGAGAAATCTGAGCACGGGAGGCGGATCCTGGATGCCCCTTGCACGTCTGGCGTGAAGGAACCGGTACCAAGTTGTTTGGCGGTGGCTGAAAAGGTTCGATTAGAAATCCTTGTACACCCTATGTATATTCTGATACCGCGTTAATAAATAGCCAATCGTTTCTGTTATTGACTCACCATATCGTCCATCCATTTGAATACCAACTCGGGCCACCCATCGATCTTGGTAATCAGCTCATCGAAGCTGCTCGACGACACCCAGTCGTAGTGTGCGCCCAAGGAGGTCTTCTTGAAAATTACATCGGCATTGTGCGCCAGCCGGCTGCACATTGCGGCTCGCATCCGAGCAAACGTGGAGGCTCCATTGACGCCCCCGTTCCGCTTTTCCTCACGCTCCGCCAGTCCCGCCCACACGGTGCTATCACGGCGGAATCTCTCGATAACCCGGAAGCCCTCCGCATGTTTCCGTTCGTACTGCTCCAGCCAGCGGTACATTTCCGCCTCAGCACGGAACCACTGCACTCGATCGCCTAGACCGCATCAGTGTTTATGCGTGGATGGAAACACGACTGTATCTTTACTTACTTTCCTCTTTGTAATCCTTCAATTTACCATCGCCCAACTTCTGACCCCGTGTCATGCTTTGCAGCCAGATCCAGCCGTCTGGTTTCTTCTTCGTGGACTTCTGCTTCTTCTTCCTCGTCGTCGTTGCCGCCATTTCCGGGTCGCTCTCCTCCGCCTCAGACGACGAAGATGGCGACTCCATATCGACGTTGTCTGGGAGGATATCTTTGAGGTCTTTCAGGCGTTTCGCGTTCCGCCCCTGGTGTGTGGGACCTAGAGACACGTCTGTTATAGGGAGAGAGAAAACGTCAAATTCGAATGTCCTACCTGCGCGCTTGAGGGTCTGAGTCCCTGCCATCAACCGGTCATCGTTATCGAGCTCGCTCTCCTCCGGACCTAACCTTGAAGCGAGTGCGGCACTCGACTTCGACTTTGAATCCATTGCGGCCCTAGATATCTTCTCCCCGCTCTGTAGATACCATGCAGTACCGTCGAATAATCGAGAGTCTCCAGTCGCACGAGAGAGGTGCGTCTCTTTGCGGCGTGTGTCCTCGTTGTTGAGCGGCGGATAAGGGTCGACAGCGTCCTGCTTCATGTGGCCCAGATCTATGAGCGCCGCACGCGCGGTGTTGTACATGATCATCTCGTACTTCCTCATCAGTTCCGCCTTTTCCCGATTGCGCTGTGAGCGTGTCACCCCGTTTTGCCCACGATAATCAAGTTCCCGGGCCTTCTTGACTGCAGAGAGCGCGAGACAGGCGCCTTGCACGGCAAGGATACCGTTGTCGGCCTGCGAACAACGCAGCTTGATCTCTGCCTCCCGCAGGGCTGCGTCCTCGCCGCCCGCGTCGACACTTCGCTGTCGATGTTTCATGCGGTACGATGGGAGTTGGATGGCGGTTAACTCCGGCTCATCCACGTCAAGCCCGCTGAGCCGCAAACGCGGGTACACCTCTACCTGGCGCTCTCTAAATGTCTTGAGCTCGGCGTTGACGACGTCGCGCAACTTAGTGATGGTGTCCCAGGTATCCTGCAGCGGATGCTCCTTGTGGCTCTTCAGAAGGGTGATTAGAAGGATTCTGTGATATCCGCAGATTAGTACATATTTCCGAGACGACAATACCATCGTGAACACGCACTGCTGACGCTGGATCCCGATGCCATCGTGAATCCACTGTGCGAGCGATGCCTTCGGGCGGTTCGCGTCTTCGCGTCGTATTCTTTCTCGTTCCTCGGCGATCATCGAGTCCAGCACGTTTTCGATGGTGAGCACTGAAACACCTCAGCTTCATATGACGACAAAAGTTAGTATCACTGAACCTTTCGTTTTGTCGTGCTGATAAACACTGCTGCCTCGCGGTATTTGCGACCAACCAGCTACCTCGGCGGCATGCTGCCTGCTGAGGTCCTCCACCACGGCCATGTGGAGCTCAAAGAGCCGGAGCGCCTCCATTCGCTCATCAGCCGAGAGTTCCGCTGCAAAACGAGAAGTCAGTGGATGCCACCGAGCCAAGGCAAAGTAGTTTTATTTACCTTGACGGATAATCTTTCCACTGTTCCAAGCGTCAATAACAATGTTAATTATGTCGTGGCGAGCGCCCCCGGTCATCTGACGCGTTGAAGAACCGAGGGGATTCAAGAAAGCCCAAAGGACTTCCGCTGTCTCGCCGTGGAAATGGGCTCGGCACGCAAAGTAGACCGCCTGCCAAACAGCCTGACAGTCGACGCCGTGCCCGTTGATGTGGTCGGCTGGGATCTGGCCCTCCACCTCATTCAGGAGGGTATGGAGCCACTTCTCCTCCGGAAACTGGTCCATCGCTCGCTTGACCATATTCACCACAAACGAGCACCAACTGTCATAACTGAAGACAGTCGGCGTCGTTGACTCAGGAGCGTGAGGCGGTGAATTGTTATGCCTCAAGTGCTCGCGTTGGGCGTATGTGCCGAGTGCGAATCTTTAGAAACAACTCGGTCAGTACCGAGGCCCGGGATAAGATCGAGAAACTTACGCTTCACCCTTCAGCATGTCGACGAACGAGCCAGCCACGGAATGGTCGCACGCGGAGGCAACCACACCGCTCCGCTTGACATGCCCGTACTTCGCCGAAGCTTGGTGGCGGATTGAGCCGATGTGTGCTTTGGGGAAAATGCATTCGCCCATCGGTGAGAGCTACATCGCTGCCGTCGTCGCGTTTGAAGAAGAGATTTTGTTTAAAGTTTCCGTCGAGCGTCAAGAAAACAGCGGTGAGGTGGCTGGTGTTTCCATTAGCACCCTCTCTTGGGAACACAATCCTGGCACTCACCGAAGGTAACTGGGCGTTGGCGACTTGAGGATAAGCGGCATATTCACGCCCCTTTCTGGACACGCCGCGCAGATGGAGCCAAGGAAGCCGATGGGTCGATTCGGGTACGGACGGTCGATTTCGCCAGGCAGAGGGACATCAACCCCGACTGCATGCCCGCTTTGGATGACCATCTGTAGGTACTCGTAAAACCGGTTGATCGCGAGGAAATTGGCGTAGATGTTCTGTAACAATGTTTAGCACAATCCGTTCCATACCCACACGAACAAGGACCCACGGGGACTGCATCGGCAAAAAAGGGATCTGCCAGGCGTCGCAGAACGAGCGCAAAGTTGTACGCAGACCCCTTCCCTTGGCTGCGCTCCTGCCGGTAATAGTCCAGAAGGCGCACGGTATAACCAGTTTGTGGATCCTTCACGCTCCCAGGAAATATTCCGACCTTGGTGAGTTGCTGGTAGTGGTCAAGGAGCTTCCCGCTCCCGAGTTCATGTTGCTCCTTTTCTGGGAGGCGCTTCCCGTTCCCGTCGTGTTGGCACTGGCAGAACGAAATTTTGGTGGCATGGATGCCGTTGTTGTCGACCAGGGTAAACAACTGCGCCGGTTCCGCGCGGGGGCACCGTTCACCGGAATGGCCAAGGCCGATGGAGGTATCGAGCGTGACTCGACATATGTCGGTTTTTTCGAAGAAGTGTTCGTCCTGATTCCAGACGAACGCCCAGTGTGTGGGCATGGTCCTGTGTTTGTTGAGCCAGCACTGGCGGCAAAGCAGCTCCGCCTGCAAGCAATCTCTACAGGCCACCTTGCGAACGCGCTTGTCTTTTCCGCACGAACACGGGGTGAGGACTTGAGAGTTGTAGTGGAGGGAAAGAAGGAGCTGGAGGAAGATCGCCTCCTTCTCCCTGAATTCGTTCATATGAGCCACACTCTAAGCCGATATCAGCTTTGCACAAAATTTGGTTATTGAATGATTGCACGTACCCGTCGCCCATCGTCAGCCTTGTCCTTGGAAGGCGGGATGGTCTCGTACGCCGGCGCAGCGGCCAAATCCTCTTCACTCGCGTCCATGAACGGTACAGAGGCCGCCTCATCCGGTGAGTCCGTCGGCACTTCAGAAGTCGGTACCCGTTGTGGACTGGCAGTTTCGACATAATGCTGCTCTGATCTTGGAGGCTCATCTGTCTAATGGTAAGTCTTTGTTGGCTCATGGCGGCTTGCCACCGTACCTGTGTAGTACGTGACTGTGTAACTTGGGACGTCGGTGGCAACACGCGATTGAGTCTGAGCCTTGGGACGTGCGACGACGCGGGCGGCTCTGCGGATACCGGTTTGCTTCATGGCAAGGCCGCTGCAGAGGGGATGTCAATCTGTGAAGAGGATGGTGGGTGTAGATGAAGGGCGTACTGGTCGAAGCGTTGGTGATTCCTTCTTTCTAGCTCTATTGTTTCTGCCTCTCCATATTCACATACTTCTCAACGTCGAGCGCCGGGCGAGATGCTAGGTGAGATCGGTTCCAGCTAAATAAGCAAAGTATTCGTAGTACAAGATCCAAATCGTATTCAAAAGAGCCCGTTTGCAAGTATATAAAGAGTCCGTGGTGATACATGTAGCAAAAAAGGCTGTGGATAGCAGATAATCGTTGACGCGAAAGTCAACAAGGACCCAGACTCGTTAACCCGAAGTCAACGAGGAACCCAGACTCGTTAACCCGAAGTCAACGATCATCGCCGACGTGGAAGTCGACGAAGAGCATGGCGGAGGGGAAATCATTGACGCGAAAGTCAACGAGAAACCCATACTCGTTAACGCGAAGTCAACGATCATCGCCGACGTGGAAGTCGACGAAGATGGCGGAGGAGAAAGGGAGGTGACGCATCACAGGCTGTGACTTGCCACGCATCAATGTCGGCGATATCGGCAACTTCGGCACGGATCAAAATTTTCTCAATATGGATGCGCTCGGTCAAAGCGAAAGATATTCAGACGACGATGTTATGTGTTTCTATAGTTTTTTTTTTCCAAAGTAATATAAATTCGTTTTTCTCCTTCGCCAGAGCCAATTTTTTATCTCTCTCTCCGCCAACATCCAGTAAGTGCGTTCCCTCGTTTCCCTCGCTTTTTCTTGAACTCTTGGAAGATGGCGACGCATAGGACGAGACGCAAGGTCCGTGTCATCGTCAACGCCCACAAAGCGGGCAACAATCCCGTTATACCAACGTGGTAAGCCTGCTTCTTCTGTTCAAAGGTGAGTTTCCCAATTGCTGTAGTCTAAACGAGTACAAAACGGACGGCGTCGGCAACAACTACATGCTCCTTCGCCAACTCTGGAGCGACTATCACCACTGGCAGAAGGGCGCGATCACGACGCTCGAGCTCCAGGCCCAAACTCAGGTCAAATGGGGCGAAAGTATCGATGTAGCACGACGACGCACAGAGTACCACATGTGCGAAAACAAATATCGGCTGGTGTGGTTTGCGAGTTACAGCGCCCCCGAACGCAAGCTGTCCGGTACGCATCCCGCTTTGGTTTCCTTCGTTTCTGTTTACTTCTTACTTAGAATCGCTGGTGCACGACGAGTTGATAGAGCTGGGGGCCCGGGCGCCGTTCCGCAAGTGCTCCTGCGGGCGCCGCCACCGAGAGTGGTTTCTTTGGGATGTCGCGGGGGGGGGTTTGTGGGAGTAGAAGCGGTGTTCACGCGCTGGATGGGCCTCAGAGGCCATGCTAACATTGTCGTCACCCGTTTGTAACCATCGATTTGTTCTTACTTTTGTAGTATAGATTTCCCAGCCGCCGCAGCGGGTTTTCGCCGCCTCCCTGTTTTTAACCTGCATTCGAGAATTAATGAATAGTATGCGCATTCCGACGTGACGATTTTCCCCTCTAAGAAAACGGCCGTGTGATAAGATGCAAAGAAGCTCGAACAAGCATATTATTCCGCCTTATTTTCCACCTGCATTTCAAAATTAATAAACGATCTGCCCATTGCGACCTCCTGCGCCACCCCAAGTAAGTGATTTCGCAGTAAGTGATTTCGATCCGTTTTCATTCGTTTTTCGTCGTGTTTCCTTGACACTACGTAGGATGCCTCGGCATCGGACGAACCGTAGACTGCGGGCGATCATCTTCGCGCACAACACTGGAAACAATCCGGCTATCCCCCTGAGGTAAATATTGATTGGTTTACTAAATGTGAGCTTTCTGAATGTTCTGCAGCCCGAACCCGTACCCATCCGACGGCTCTGGGGGCGATTACATCGGCTTCCGGCAGCTCCATTCCGACCGACATCGACATGTCGACCAATCATATATACTCGTTATTTCTTTTTTTGAGTTCCCCGGCCGTCAAGAACCAGATCCTGAGTTTTTCCCTTCGATTCGAAAGTGGTATGAGTGAGTCTTTTTCGTCAAAACCCAGCGGCAGGAATGCCTCCCCGACCAGGCGATAAGTATTCACCAATCCCGAGAGCTTGTTATGAATGTGGGTCAGATCGTGTCTCGCATTCCGACGACGCATACCACTGACGAAAAATCACATCCATGCGGACACTGGTGACACGTTTAGGAATTGAAAGGGGTGCTGAGAGGCGTCACGTACTTAGGAATTATGCTGCAAGCTGCAGCCTCGAACGCTTGCTTGCTGATCTTTGCGGCCCAGACTCTCGGATCGCAAGTTGGCCAGGCCGACGCAAAAAGGGGGACTACCGACGCGGAGTCGGCCTCGAGAGCAAGAGCGCAAGAACTTGAAGAGATGGTGGTTGTACCAGGCCGATGCAAGAGGTACACCGACGCGAAGTCGGCTACTAACGACGACCGACGCGGAGTCGGCCTGGAGAGTAAGAGCGCAAGAACTTGAAGAGATGGTGGTTGTACCAGGCCGATGCAAGAGGCACACCGACGCGAAGTCGGCTAATGACGACCGACGCGAAGTCGGACGGGATGGACGGCTGACGCGGAGTCAGGCTGGAGCGTAAGAGTGGAAGAGTTGTTGTCGTTTTGTTTGATTGATTGATAATCAGACACACGGATCATACGGCAAAATAGAGCCGGTCGAAGCGATTTCTTTCCAAGGGCAGGCAATACGCGGGAAGTTCGGTTTTGTTTGTTGCTTTGTGCTAACTTACAAATTTTCGCAGTACTGGGAAGCCCAATGGGGGTCCGGTAAAAATGACGCGGCGGAAGCCGGCCCGCGTTAGCCGGCAGTGATGTGACCGAACGCGAATAAATTAACGCGATGGTCCAAGCGATTTCTAGCGAGTTGTATTATCGTAGTCTTTCAATGTACTAGGTAGAGCAAAATCAATTTATTCTGAATTAAGCATATTTGACGCTTCATCTTCCTTTCGTCTTCCACACTACCACTACTCATTCTACTCCTTCCTGGTGTCCTCCACTTCGCTCCTCCGTTTCTTTCCACTGGTCCGCGCGTTCCACACAGTCTTCAGCTTCTTCTTTCTCATCCTCTCTTCAGCTTCTTCCTCACCATGGCCCGCTCTTCCCGCCGCTCTCGCGCCGCTCCCGCCCCCGCCTCGTTCTCATTGCGCGTACAGCCCGCCCTCCGCCTCAACATGCCCCGCGCACAAGCGCTGCGTTACATTGGCAGGCAGCCGACCCCCCAGGAGCAAATCGAGTACCATGTCAACAATCCCGGCCTTCACGCGCGCGACGGCCCAAACGGCGATGTCTACTGCTGCGTGGAGGTCGACGCAGCGACTCTCAAGGACTTTTGGCGTCACCAAATCTCCCGCGCCCAGTTCCTGCGTGCCCTGCGGGTGAAATTCGGCGTTACTACAAACCTCCCCCGCCGCCGCCGCCAGTACCGCCGGTGCGAGCGCACGGGCCTCTTGCACCTATGGCTTTTCGCCTTTAAAACGCGCCACCGATACTGCCTGGGTGAGTTCTTTCTCTTTCATTTTCTCCCCCCCTCAGTTCTTCCCTTCACAGAGCACTTGTCCCACTTGGGCTTCAAGTGCGATGCTCCTGCCGATTGCTCCGTCTGCCCAAGCTGCGGGACGACCCACTGCGAGTATTGGAAGTTCGCCGACCTCGGGTGCTCGTTCCGTGCCCTGGTCACCCAATTCCGCGCCTTCGCGACCGCCATTGGCGAGCCCGGTGTTCGCATGTAAGTCCCCCCATTTTTTTCTTTCCTCCCCGCTAACCCGACGTCAGGCGCCGTCTTACTCATTATCGCGTCGCCTTTCCCAAACACCGCTCTTGACTCATCCCGTCTTCTACCTGTAAAATAATCAGCTCTCATACTGTAGTGTATATATTGTACTCACCACCTGATACCTTACGCCGCTGGGTTCCGATTGTAACCTTCTATCTCAAGTTGTCGCCGTTGTGAGCATGTCATCAGGATTCGTTATATTCAAGCCTTGTATTTACATTGTACACAAACTAAGTAGTATTTACTGGGGCGTTATCTACGCATTCAACCAATAATCGTCGGAGCTGCAAACTTCTACAGGTTGGTCCTCTGTTCCATGGAGATGCAGTTTCTGTCTCTTGGTGAGAACAGGCCCAGACTCCTCTGAAACCTTCCTCTTCGACGACGAGGCAGTCGAGTTGAGGTTGGAGGTGCCAATGGCGGGAGCAACCTCGACTTGGGACGAAGGAACAGTGGCGGAGGGAGCGGATTGTGACGAAGGAGGCGAGGAGCAAGGAAGAGCTCCAAGGCTCATCGTCCGGTGCTCCTGCTCCGCCGAGTCGCACACCAGTTTCTCCCATCTGGTGAGTCCAGGGCATTCCGTGACGTGGATATTCGCCCGCCGGTAAATCATGAAGTTCCCCCGCCCGAGCAGGTTGATGGATCCGGCGGCGGGAATGTACTGGGCATCGGCGGTGGAGAAAGCGAGGTAAAGTGCGCCGGTGCAATTGACTTTGTAGTCGGCGAAACGGAAGTTGGTAGGGTCGGCGGTCCAGAAATTGTACTGCGAAGGTGGGGTCCCAGCCTCGACGAACATCACGGTGTGAACATGGCGACCTGGAACAAAATCTCAGCGATGTTTTGAAAGAAGCAGCCGTAAATGCACCGACCAGTGGAGGGCAAGCCAGCGGAAGGAAGTATGAGTTCAAGACGGTCGAGGTCCAGATTAAATGCTGGAACGGAATGAGTAAAAAGTCGCCACGAGCGAACAGACCACATACCCTCGTCTCCCAACTCCGAGGAATCATCATCGTAGTCTTCGGAAGGAAGAGAAAACTGAATCGCTCGGGTCTTGCCTTTGCCCTGCGGAACTGACAAAAACGTGAGTAAGGGACAAGTTATCAGGGTGTGAGCATTTACCGATTTCCTCCTTCAGGACATCCGGGTCTTCTGGTACATGCGCTGGATTCATCGACGACATGAATCCTCGAATACGGTTCAATTTGATAGCTACAAAACGATAAGTTTGGAGCAGCGAAAGTAAATTCAATACACACCCATCCTTCGTGCCGCTTGCGCTGGAAGGGGCGGGCATTCACGAGTCTCCCATAGCCCGTACATCGAAGCGAAAGCCATCTCAAACTCGGTGACTAGCCGGTATACTTCGTTGACGGCGATGGCTCGGGGTGTGTAGAGGCCAAGCAGCCCGCGCAGTTTCACGACGACGTCAGGCGGCAATTCCTTCCCGCGCTGCGTGATACACTTGGTGACAGGCAGGTCGAGGGACGGGCGGGTGGGAGATCCATTGCAGCGCATCTTCCAAGAGGCGGTATGAGGCGCAGATATTTCACCCCCATCCAACGTAAGGTGGTGAGGGTAATCGTCGGGGCAGGGAGCGAGGTCGAAGTGCACTGCATTGGGAGGAGGCACCACTTCACGCAGCATTGCTTCGGAATCGCCACTAGGATCCGCAAGATATAGCATGTTAGAAAGTGAGCAGGATGGATGAAATGGCTGGACCTACGTTGGAAAACGGCGTTCTTATCAACAAAAGCAATGGCCAAAGCGTCAGTCAGCGCAGGCCATGATCCAAGCGGAGGAACAAGCACCTTCAAAGCACAGACCCTCCGGGACGGAATTGCTTCCCCTGGAACGTATTCGGTTGTGAGTTGCAGTGCTTGCAACTGGCCGCCTGTACATTTGTCGATTTTGCTTTCAAATTTTGCGTCGATTTCGAGGGAACTCGTCCATGAGGGCGAGCGACACGAATACATACAATGCAAAGTCGTATACCGATGACGCGGAGTCGCCGGAACGAAGGGGTACCTCGACGTGCAAGTCGAGGGAGTTGCAGTGCTTGGAACTGGCCGCCTGTACATTTGTCGATTTTGCTTTCAAATTTTGCGTGGATTTCGAGGGAACTCGTCCATGAGGACGAGCGACACAAATACATACGACGCGAAGTCGTATACCGACGACGCGGAGTCGCCGGAGCGAAGGGGTACCTCGACGTGCAAGTCGAGGTCAAGAAAGGAAGCAATTAGTCACACTGATCTGTCGCGTCGCGCATTGGGCACCAAACACGACCACACGCGTAGTAGTTGCTTGATAAATTTTGCGCGTAGAAGAGCAAATAGACTTGATATGAGTTGAAGAAACCTCTAATCTTAGACGAATTGTTCAATGGCAAATATTTCACGAGGAATACGCAGTCGTTTGTGCTCTGGTGAGATGTAATTCGGAACCAAATTTCAGTCATGGTAATGGCGATCTTCTAAGTACTTAATAGGATTCCAAGGGCGAGGGGTGCTATTACTGAATTCATTACTCAAGCCACCCCAGCGACATTCATCTAATTCAGAAGTTGTATTCGTATCATGTTCGTTACATTTCGTGAAAATCGTGAGCTACAACCGTTTAAATTCAAATTAATCCGTCATCACATCCGAGTCCTCTTCAGATGACTCGACACGCTCCTGCTCCTCGTCCGATGCCTCCTCCTCACTGAATTTCTCCCACATCGCTATCCTAGGGCACTCGTGTCGCCACAGAGAATAGTGGCGAAGAATCACGACAGGACTGTGACCAGAGATATCCAGAGCATTGCCGATACGCCTATATCTGCCCTCTGAGTAAACTAAAAAATCTGTCCATGACGGGAAACCAGGGGGGAGAGGGTAGAGTTGAGGTAGGACGTGCGCCGTCGTTGGGACGGCCCACATCCCATGAAGGGGGCGCTGGTCAACCCGAACATAGCACACTGCGTGGATAATACGTCCTGGAAACGGGTGTAAGTAGTGGCCATCTTCCTGCTGTCAATTCACTCACTCGATGAATCAAATGATCTCGCACGGGTAGGGGTGCGGGGTCGACACAGTAAGGCCGTCCACCTGCGGAAGCTCGTCTAAAATGGTGTGAGAACCTCGAAAAGAAACAAAGAAATTGCGCACGGGAGTCGGTGGTGTAGTAGTGCGGACCAACGACCGGAGGGGGAACATTCTCTGCTCCCAAGCATGAGTTACGCGGATTTGAGTAAACACCAAAAAAAAAAAAACCTTTGTCTTCCTGCTCTTCGTCGGTGCTCGATGAAGAATCCATGTCGTCGTCGGAAACTGTCGGTGAAAATTAGTATGGGAGGACCGATGAACACAGGAATTTTACAGCTCACCCTCTTCAGATGAATCGTCCTTCTCCATAAATGCTATGGCGTTAACCACGTTGTTGATATTATTGAAAGCGCAGTCGATTTTGCGATCTGTGTGAGTTGTTAGGGCTGGTTGTAACTGGCGCATGTGCAGGGCGCACTCAGGGCATTGGATACGCCCGCAGGAAGCGGACGAGCAAGTTCAACAATATTTTTATGCAGCGCCACAAGCTTTGCCGCAGTGTCGCAGAATTGGTTGACGGCCTCCGCACGCTGGGCAAAGGTGGTGATGTCGGCGACACTAAAATCTTCTGGGTGGGCGAGGACTTCGCGGGCGAATATTGTAGCGGCAGGAGTGTTCATTGTGGCGGCGGAGGTGATTGTGGCAATTCAAAATCCAGGAGAGGTCCATTTTAAGGCGAGCAGGAGTCAAAGCGGGGCGGTCGTAGCTTTGGCCGGTCAAGGCTATTGTGTGCGCTTTGCTTTCTAGCCCAAGAGGATCACAGCCAACGCACAGTTGGCCAGAGGGCTGACACCCATTGAGTCGAACCTGAGCGACGCGAAGTCGCCCTTGCAAGCACTGTCGACGCGGAGTCGACATGTGGGAAGAAGCAAGAAGCGGGCAACCCAAGTTGGATTCCGATCAGTTGATCCACCTTACACGCCCACGTGCAGTGACAGACGCGTCACACGGACAAAACCTATCGAGAAGTAATTGATTTGGGAAATAAAACAGGGACGATTGTACACTCGAGTAAGCGTTTAAAGGATCTCCTAGATTATTAGCATGGGCGTGTACCAGTCTGAGCGATGTTCGAGTTCTTGCGAGGAGATTGAGAGGCCGGCCACGTTCGTCCGGCCCGTCGATATTGAGGTAGGTCAATACTTGAACCGATAATGTCAGCCAAGTTCAAGCTAGTTAGGGAGGGAGAGTGCTTACATGCGGCTTGGTAGGTTGCAATTTGCCCATTGAACTGTCCTGCGTGCGAGGGCGAGTTGAAGGCGGCTATAGAAGACGTCAACAGCCATCTATGCGGAATATAAAACGCACCATCTTCAGGTATTTCGTTCGCAATTTCTTCATCGGTGGAAGTCACTTGCTGAATCGAGATCAAAGCCCTGTTTTCAGTTCCCTCCCGGCATTCGTGACGCATAATTGAAAGCTAGAAAAACTAGGGGGACTTGAGGAGTACTGTTGCAGGAGAACACTTTGTAAAGGGTTGTCCGAACAATAATAAGCGAAGACGATCGATTGATTCAACAGCCAGACAATTATAAACAGTATCGAGGGAGGACAAGCTAGTGTTTATTCGGTGTTGCCCACGAGGCCCGTGCGCGTTTAAATCTTCTTTCCTCCAACTCCTCTGCCTCCAAGAATTTAGTTTGCTTGTCCAGAAACTCGCTACTAAAGGCGGCTTTCCTCTTGAGGGATGGGGAGGATCGTGCAGATGCTGTGATTGGGACGTTGGACGAGGGCGGGATGGGCGAGGACGGAGGCGTGTCCATAATTTCGATGTACTCGATGGCCTCGTGTTTAGGATCTAAACGTTGCAATGTCAAGAGAGGTTCTGTTCGACATCAAAGGAGAAGAACCGTACGTTTATCATCCTCAATCTCATGCGTGTCGGACTCGTAGCCATCCGCCTCCGTCACCAAATCCACGAGCTCGATATTCGATTCGCGTCCTAAGCCAGGATCAGAATAGAAACGGCAAATGAGAGTTACAACTGACCAGGCGGCGCATCCACAATTTGCTTGATGGTATCCTTCTTGGCGGCGGCGGGAGGCTTGGCGGGAGGGTCTCGATGGAAATGTAAGTGTTGCGTGCCTTAACAAACAAAAAGGCTCACTTGGGGCAACTGGCTCCTTGCCTCTGTTCGTACTAGAGGGAATCGAGGGCTCTGGAGGGGTGCGTTTCGAATAAATAGAAGGCAATGTCAATGGGAAGACAAAACGGACTGGGTTCAGCCTCGCGACGCGGCTCGCGTGCTACGATGGGTTTAGGATTTGCAGCCTGCTGTACAGCTCGGGGCGCGGATTGGGGTATCAGAGTCTGCGTTGTGGGAGTGTCAAACATAGTGAATACAGCCAACGAAACCGGGCTGCCCGCCTTTAAATTCTCTGCGCGCTATTATTGACAAGCGCCGGAGGTCCCAGCGAAAACAAGATTTTGTTGTAACAGTCTCGATCTCTCTTATTGTCTGAACGGTTTGCTCAACGGTTTCAGAGCAGCGCAATAATCGTGGACACTGACCGACGCGCAGTCGACCAGAACTTCCGACATGATAGTCGTGGAAGCATTCGTTGACGCGAAGTCAACGAGAACGTGAATGGTCAAGCCGGAGTTGACGAGGAATTGCTTAAGTCAATTGCGATCACCGCGGACTATGGAGGCAAATGTGGACAAACATTGCGGCTGCGCGTCAATATTGAATCACTTTTGCCCTCAACGCCCTCCAACTTCAATAAACCTCAAGCTCCTCGCGCTTCTGTGGCTTCGTGCTGCAGTGTTCAGGACTGTCTTCGCGACAGTCCTGCTCTCGTTGGCTGTCTTCGCGCCAGTCATCCATCCATCCGTCCCAGATCCACAATCCTGTCCACCAAATGGACCGTTTCATTCCGATTGGTATGTTCAGGTGCCCGATGTCATGTCTTTGCTTGCCAACTAACCAAACGTAGACGCGCCTTCTCTTCAAAACGGGGTTGACCTCCTCAAGAACAAAAATCTGGATGGTACGTACAATTCAGCTCCTATTAAAGCTTTTTTTCTCAAATACCGGTCAGCGAAACTGGGCAATTTCGATGGCAGAGTTGCAGCCCATGTAATTATCGACAATACCCCATGCTACATCACCTCCAACGCCGCCTACATCCCTGAAATCGCGCCCAGTGCCCGCGACAGTAAATTGTTTGTCCGCAAAGACATGCGGTACGGGCCAGACGACCCGACTCTGTGGCCGCAACAATACAGCCCCACTTTCTGCCATCTCGGGGCGATTCGCAGACGGCCGACCACTGAAATCGGGCTTCTGGCGCTGGGGATCATGTTTTGGAATCCGCAGAGGGAGGATTTCATCTCGCCGGAGTCGGGCATGACAATTACGCGTGGGCTGGGCAAGCTGCGCCACCGCCAGTGCTCCAGACTAGCAGATGCGGTCAAGATCCTCCTTGAAGAATGTCGCAACTACACTGAAACCATCCCAGCCGTCGCTCGCGTTTTCTCGATGCTTGAGCAAAGCCTCAAACTTGGGCTGGAGCGACTGCAAAGTGTGCCGTCCACTTACCAGCGAATGGTTCTCGAGGTCACTATCGTCCAGCGCACCTACCTCGAGCTCAAGGGGCTGCTGGAATACATGACGATATACAAGCCGCGCATGGAAAACCCCGCCTCTGAAAGTGGATACCCCGAGGACTGCGTAGGCGTCTTCACTTCAGACCCCATGGTCGCCCAACTCTTCAATGTCGCCCGCCTGCCTTACTGGCTCATCCGCCCGTTGTCCAGCTTCACGCGCGAGAACATTCTTCGCGTAATTGAGCCCCTGGAAGTCTTCCTGGCGGTTGAGGTGGAGGCAGCCGAAGGATTCCCTTCCTTCCCCACTGGGGCGAGCACTGACGAGAAGATCCGTTCGCTGCATCTGTGTACCCTCAATACACCATGGTACAAGAATCCATTGAAGCAATCCGCCGCTTCTGCTCCGGCCGGCGCTAATGATTCTCCCCACCAGCCTGTAGCGGGCCCTAGTCGCATTTCAGAGCAAAGGCACCCTCCCCAGTCAAGCCGCTCCAAATATCGCTCCCCCTCCCCCGAGCGCTATGCTGTACGTCCCGGGCGTAATCTGCCGCGCCCATCGCATCCGCAGCATCGTCCGTCACCGTGTAAGTCACATATATTTTCTTGTCTTTGTACTAGTACTGATTTATGCAGAC
>JARJCM010000551.1:0-46267 GCA_029233265.1 Mycena alexandri | reverse complement strand
TGAGCTGCACTACTATCCACGGGAAAGCGACATACGGGTCGACGCCCATGGACAGTGTCCAGTTCTATCGGAAGCTTGGAACGAAATGAAGTTTGTGTTTCCTTCCATTCATCAACCTGTGGCACAAGGCGCCAATAGGGAGACGGGCTTGATTGACGCACATTGACATCATGGATGCAGAAAGTGACTGGAAAAGGGTGTAGAGGGAACACGGCAAAAAGCACAGAAAAGTATTTGGGACGCGGAGAAAATGGGTAGCGACGGATCTGAAACGAGGTTTGATCAGATTTAGTCGCCTCGGTCTCGAGTCATGACCAAATAGACCTCAAGAGTGGACTTGAATAATACTTGAGCGTTGGGGAATATTTTCTCGCGGTCCAGTGCCCAGAATGGCTTCCCTGGTGGTGGCGAAAGGCAAAAGGTACACATACACTGCACGTGATCTACGCGTCCTTTCTCCTACCGCCATCTCCCCTCAGTTTCCGCCTTGCCTAGACCCTTCTGCGCTCGTTGAACTGTCCATTTCCTTTCCTTAGACCTCCATGGCGACTCCCATCCGGAAAAAGCGCAATTTCAAGGGTATACAGCTTGTTATGCCGCCAGCGGTGTCGCCGCCGCCTCCGCTCGAGCCCGAGCCAGTTCCCATTCGCCAGGCCCCAGTGGCCGGCGGTGCACCCGGGGGGAAGCGGAGGCCGCCTCCGATGACCCTCAAGGCCCCGAAACTGCCCGCCAATACCACTTCAGCGACCCCAGTGGAGAACAATACCTTGCTATCGGTGTCTAATGGCGATAGCACTTCCCCCCATACCGCCTCTCCTCACGCTAATAGGCGCAACACTTCACACCGCTCTCTCCAATACCCTCGCGACTCTCGAAATCAAAAACGAGATCAAATTCGAGCTACGGAACGAGGACCTCAAGGACCTCCACGAGCTCGGGCAGGGAAACGGGGGCAGCGTCAAGAAAGTCGAGCACATCCCGACGGGCAAATTCATGGCGAAGAAGGTGCATCGTCTGCTCGCTTTCCATCTTGCTCTTGCTCATCACACGCTTGATCAAGATCGTCCTCATCGACGCCAAACCCGCGGTGCGAAAGCAGATCCTCCGCGAGCTGCAGATCCTGCACGACTGCAACTCAAAGTATATCATCTCGTTCTGGGGCGCTTTCCTCGCCGACCCCAACATTTGCATCTGCATGGAATTCGCGGACAAGGGCTCGCTCGACGGCATCTACAAGAAGATTGGGCCCATTGAGATCGATGTCGTGGGCAAGGTCGCCCTCGCCGTCCTCGAGGGCCTCACGTATCTGTACGACGTCCACCGCATCATCCACCGTGGTGAGTCTTGCGCCGCGGCCTGCTAAATGGCCGTCACGTGATAATATTCACTCGACATTTCTGACGCGAATTTGTCTCCATTTAGACAAAACCGTCCAATATCCTCTTCAATTCGGAGGGGGAGGTAAAGATATGCGACTTCGGTGTTTCCGGCGAACTCGTCAACTCGATAGCCGACACTTTTGTGGGCACGTCGACATACATGAGCGTATGTCCGCTCAAATCCTGCTTTTGACTTTTGAATTAAATGCCACGACACAGCCCGAGCGTATACAAGGCTCGCCATACACCGTAAAGTCTGACGTCTGGTCGCTCGGCATCTCGCTCATCGAGATCGCGCTCGGTCGATTCCCCTTCTCCGAGTCCCTTTCGGACGACTCGGACCTGTCCGACTTTGAGGGCACACTCTCGCCCGCGCGGCCCGGGTCGATGAACTCGCTCGCCGCGCTGGGGCTGCCGCCGTCGCGGAAGCGCAGCAGCGCGGCTGCGACGTCGAAGAAGGACAAGCGGAAGAGCAAGGGCGTAAGTCTGCAGGGCGGCGCGATGACGATGAGCATCCTGGAGCTGCTGCAGCACATTGTGAACGAGCCTGCGCCGCGGTTGACGCCCGAGGGCCGCTTCCCCGAAGAGGCGGAGACGTTCGTGGACAGCTGTTTGCTGAAGGATCCAGAGGAGAGGAAGACGCCGAAGGATTTACTGGTTCGTTTCTTTCTTTCCGGCTTTTTTACATTTTTACTTCGCTTATTGATTGGTTTTTTTCGCATCCACAGAAAGACGACTGGATAATGTACTCCAAGACGTCCCCGGTAGACCTCAAGGTCTGGGCGAGCACGTTCTGACCCCACAGCCGTCTAATAAATAAATAAGTAATAAGTATGGTGGGGGATTCACGGTAGGGGGGCAAGCCAAGTCAATTGCGTTTTCTGTTTTGTTTGTACCATTATGCCTGGAGCTGTAGCATCCTTCTTTGTTCTGCAGGGTTACTGTGTAAACCGACGTACCTTCTGCTGCGAGGTTACTTACTGTGTAAATCGACCAAGCGTAGGAATCTAACGCGCTGGCTGCGCAATCTGTGACTGCACATCGAGTTGAACATCAAAAGCTATGCAGGAACGAGAACTTTCGCCGAGCTTACACTCGTGTACACGCCGGTTCATTTCATTTTATTTCATTTCAAGTTTCCTTGCCTCTGTTCTATCATTGGAACCAAGGAGCTCACGAGGCGGTGGGATAGCAGACACGGTGGAAGAAGACTTTTTTTTTTGGAACGAAGGATCAAGGAACTCGGTGATAAGGTTTGTCTAGGGCTGCCTACCGTCCCGTAAACGGGCGCGGCGGCAGTCCAGGTGTGTCAAACCTTGGTCAAACCCTCTTATCTGGTTATAAGTGACTCTCGCAGGATATATGGCCTTATAACCCCTTATAAGGTTCTTTCATCTTATATCACTATAACACCCCATAAGGTTTGATTACTCTTTGCGACATACTGGGCTGCGAATTGCAACCACTGAGAGCTGTTTCGGCGCCCGGAAAGAAAGCGATCAAGCCAATCAGGCTATGAATTCAAGTCCCCTCTCTTTCCAAGCACGTTGTTCGGTTCAACTTCAAGTTACAGAGAACCCGCAAGCACAGCATAGATTACAGGTTGTGCACCTCCTCGATGGTCTTCCAGTGGTGCCAGGCCACGACGCATTCTGACTCGCTGCTCCCGCGCTTCCCACCCTCTTGTTTGCCTCATCCCATCTGGAGCTCTTCGAAGGTCTCGAGCAAGTGCGTGATGAATTCACCTCCTTCCCGAATAGTGGTGATGCATTGGCGACTCTTCTTCCTTGTAACGTCTGGGAGGGATGTGAATGACACTGGAGTATCGCCTTTGCCTTAGACTATGACTCTGATCTTGCCGTTGGCGTCGTAGCCCGTGAGGGCGGAATAAATTCGGTGGAGAGGCCCGTCTGGAAAAGCGGTCAGCACATCGTTGGTATCTCAGTTCCCTGGGACTTACATCCTGACCGAAGGAAGTCCGACAGATCTCACGTATTCTGGGAATTCATGTACGCAGCGACCCTTTGGCATGGCAGCACCTTTTAGGATATACCCTTTACCTGCGGGTTTATTCTTGGCCCCAAGGAATCCCTCTGGGTGACCGTCCGTCGGACTCCCAAATTCACTGGGCACGTAGAGTTTCACTGCAGCGGCTTTCGCGGTGTTTACCGCAGGTTTCTGCGCTGCGGCGTTCTCTGCGGGCCCCCGTGGATGGTCGAAATGACGACGTCGACTTTGTGTGCGAGAGGAGAATGACGGAGACAATCTTAGCAGCAAGGCCGGTGGCGATGGGCAGTCCGACCCTGCCGCCTCCGACGACGGCGAACGACCTGTACGTGGTCATAGCGCCGCAGGTAGTGGCCCGGGTGTAGTTGAGAATTTGGGACTACGACGAATAGCGCCATTCTAAGTACGCGTTTTGCAACTGAATACAAGGTGCGGCTGCCGGACTTCAAGTTCGGCGGAGGAAGCTTCAAGCTCGGCGGAGCATTACTGACAGCTTATCAATCTCTACAGAGCGTCTTTGACTTAGAAATTAAGTGAGAACTTTTTAGATCTTGAGTACCTCCCGCAGTTGATTTTTTATCTGAAAGTATCGTTTGAAATTGGTTCAAAAAACAAGTTCCCACGGTTCAAAACGGAACTGGGAGGCTTAAAAGAGGCCTTGTCGATGCCAGTTTCCCATCGTGGAGCGAAAGACAGCCATGAATTCTCACAACAGGAAACTCGACACGTCGAGCACGTTCCACCGTTGAAAGATACATACATGTACCCGCGTTTTCCTGCATACTACCCAAAGCGCGACTTCAGCTCGGTGTCCATAAACTCCTGAACGCTGCGGAATTCAACGCCCAGTGCCACCAAGTCTGGGTGCCTCGCGGTTATAAAGCCCACCGTACTCAACCAAACACTTGAACTATTACGGTGGTCAGCCGGGTCACGGTAAAACGCTGATTTGAACCAACTATCTCATCCCTATACGCAACTCCCGATGTCGGGAGGCTGGTAAAAGTCACCTCAACTCCCAGGGCTGCGAATAAATGGCATAAACATCGCGTGTTGGCGCAACGTGGATTAAAACTCACCTTTGGAGGCCATCGCGGCGACCTCGGGTACGTGATTGACGCGTTTACAACTTGGTAGGACCGACCCAGGATGTTTTTGGATGGGTCCTCGTAGTTCTTGAGGAGCGCGAGTACCGTAGCGGGATAGTCGCGCCCTATCCACGTGAACGAGTTGGTGTCGGTGGGGCTAAAAAATCGGGACAGCAATGTCGAATCCTTTCGCCGTTTTCTGCAGGCCGCCATATCTAAGGTAAGATCAAATTTAACGTTTCAAAGCTCGCTTGGGAGTCGTCATTGATGCAGACGCACTTCCAGAAATTTTCGAGGAATGTTCCGGGTAGTAACGAGGTATGCGGGAGACCAGAGGACTTCAAATATTCATCGACAAACAAGTTTCTCTGCACGTCAAGTTCGTTATTTGGTTGCAATGAAAGACTAAAACATACGCTCGGTGACCAGGAGATTCTTGTACTTTCCGCCGGTGAGTTTCGATATATCAGGCCCAGAGCTTCCGGCAGGTTAAAACGGAGTGAACGGATAAAGGCAGCAGTTCCAGCATATTTACCTGAAGATAAAGAATTTGACACCGACTTCCTTAGCAGCGTCGACCATATTCTTACCCTGGACTATCTCGTTTGGGCCCTCGCCCTCTGCTTTCACAGGGTGAATGGGGACGGTGATCTAAGGAGGGCACCCGAATTAACATCAGCGTTGGCATACTTACGCCAGACGCACACCGAAGACGGCCTCGCTGCCGCGCAAAGCTGCGACGAGCGAATCCTTGTCGAGGGTGTCACCCTTCACAACTTCAACACCTTGCGCCTTCAGCTTGAGCGACGTCTCGGAATCAGGATTGCGGGTGATTGCTCTCGGAGTGAAGGTTCCGTCTTCCAGAAGGCCGCGTATAACGGCAGAACCTGGACAAGGGATGAGCAAACGCGAGCCGAAAGAGGAGGAGGATGGAACGAGCCTTGGGTACCGGTCGCACCAAAGACAGAGACAATGCGGAGAGGGGACATGGCAATGGGGGAAGCAGATGGATGTTTACCCTTCTTTTTAAGTTGAACGAGCGATGATATAAGACACCTTCGTCATGAGGCGGTACGGATCCGCTGGTCTCGTGTCATTCAGTAAAAACTACGAGAATCGCCGATAACGTCGGCGAAAGGCTGACCATTAGTGGAGAGCTGACTGCATCCTCAACTTGCCTACGAGTCACGGAAAATACCAGAATTCTTAAATTTCGGCGTGACACAGGAAGGTCTCGAGGTTGCCGCGATCTAGCAGACAACCACAGTATGGAGTGGAAGTGAAGGAAGAGGAGAGGTCCTTGTTAGTCTTGTTCTGAACCGTCCGGAGAGAAGCAAGAAAATCGGAATCATTCAGGGTCCAGCTATAGAGTGGTACATGGCATATTATGGCAGTGTTTTCATTACTTAGCCGGGATCTAAGAGCTCAATCGTGCATACCGAACCAGATGGGTAAACATAAAGAACTGGGCACAATGGGATAACCTGCCGTTCGTTAATTAGATGCGAGTCAGTGACGAACGGGTAAAGAAAACTAACCTAACGTGTATCCCATCATCCATGGATATCCAAAACTACACCGGCGTTTGGTATCCCGTCGCAAACCACGACTGCTTTCGCTGTGATTTCACGGGAAGAGGCGTGTCGTTCCCTTTGGGTTTGGAGGGAGAGACGGGTACAGACACGGATACGGGAGGAGTGGGGGGAGGGTTGGGGAGTGCAGGCGCATCAACCTCCATTCCCGGGTAGTCTTGCGCGGCAGATAGGACAAGATGATGCAGGGGGTGACGGGCTTGGAAGAGGAGGGAAGGAAGAGGCCGAGGGGTGGTCGGCGTGGGTCGCGATGGTGTCGTCGAGACGGCAGGCGACCCAGGCCTTACCGCTTTAATACGCGGCTGTTGTTCGAGAAACAGGCGCCGGCGTTCGAAATCAAGGTTCAACTGCTCCCGCTGCGCCCCCAATCCATCCCGCAGCTGCGCCGTCAACGCAGCCTTTACCTGAGTGATCAGCCCATCCTTCAAGTGCACCGTTAGCGTATCCTTCAGCTGAACGATCAACTCCTCCTTGAGCTTCGCAATGAAATACTTGAGCTGAATGATCAAGTCATCCCGCAACTGCGAGTTCACGGCGTCTTTCAGCTGGACGAGCAATACTTTCAATTGTCCCTTCAACTGTTCCGTGAAATGCTCCTTCAGCTCAAGGACCATGTCGTCCTTTAGATCCCCACGCAACTGCTCGCGCAAGCTATTCTTCAGCGCTAACGTCAGATCGTCCGTGAGCTGAACCCGCAGATCTTCCTTGAGCAGAACGAGCAGCTCCTCTTGCAATTGTAGCAAGAGCTGGTCCTTGAGCTGCAGGAGAAGGTCGTCCTTCAATTGCACCAGAAGTTCTGCCCTCAATTGCGTCAGTAACTCGGTCTTCAACTGAACGAGGAGTTCGTCTTTAAGTTGGAAAAGGAGGTCGTCCTTGAGCTGAACGAGGAGTTTCGTCCTTGAGCTGGACTAACAGCTCTTGCTTCATCGACCCGGGCAGCTCCGAGCGCATCTGAACAAGGAGTTCGCCCTTCAACTGGTCCTTGATCTCACCCTTGAGCTCGTCCCTGAGCTCGCCCTGCAACTCGCCCTTCAGCTCGTCCTTTAACTCGTCCTTGAGCTCGCCCTTTAGCTCATCCTTCAACTGCGATCGCATTTCCTGCTTCAAGCGCACGATGAGCGAGTTCTCCAAACTACGCATATCGATTTCAGACGCGCGATAGACCGTCAATGCAGTCGGGGTTGAAGCGATCGGAGGCGGGGGAGATGAAGGAAGAGGCGGGGCGTCAGTGGTGGGCGGAGCGGGGAGAGTCTCAGATGCAGCAACGTCAGTAGAAGACGAGCGACGGGGGCCCATTGCATCAACACCACCCATTTCGATCTCGGGCGTGTTGAAAACCTGCTGGGACACAACTGTGGGCGCCACAACGGAGATGGGATTGGCAGACGGCAAGACGACTGAGGGTCGTGGAGATGGCGGTCTAGGAGGCCCAAATACGGGGCGATTGTTGAGCGGCGGCGGGGGAGGGTGATGCGGGACCGGCGCATTTGGTGCTTTGGCCATTTCGACATCTGGTGTGTGATTGACGCGAGCGGAGGGGACAGGGACGGGCTCCATAAAGGAACTGTTGTTCGAAGGTGGTGGCCTAGAAGGAAGAGGATGGGTGGCTCGTGGGGGAGGCGGACCGTACGACGTTGTGTGCGCGGGCGGAGGGCCATGGGGCGGTGGAGGTGCATGCTGCATGGGCGGAGCGTGCGATGGAGGACCATGGAGTGGAGGTGGTCCATGCTGGGGTGGGGGCGGTCCATGCGCTGAGGGCTGGGTGTACGAGGGCTGGGCGTACGAAGGGGGTGGGGCATGCGAGGGCGGCGGGGCGTGTGAAGGGATGGAAGGCGACTGCATGGAAGGCGGTCCCTGGGTAGAAGGCGACGAAGGCAGAGCTTGAGATGTCGTTGCGTTCAGAGAAACCAGCGGAGAGTAGGGTGGATGATACCCTCCTGGCACCGGCGTGGGCCCAGCGAAACCCATCCAGCGCGGATATGTCGGCGCAGGCGGGATGGAGTACGACGTTGACGGGCCGAGAATAATCGGGTCGCGTTGCCGCGGGTCGTATTCGTTGCTGGTGTCCGGGATCCTGATCGGAGTGCGGTTGAAGTTATTCTCGCCGCCGGCGCCATTCATACCGCGGTCGTTGTTCATGCGCATATCTGGACCGCTCAGACGGCGATCATTCATACGCATATCCGGACGGTCATTCATGCGCACGTCTGGGCGGTCGTTCATACGGATGTCTGGGCGATCGTTCATGCGCATCTCCGGTCGGTGAGACACGGGAGGTGCAGGAACCTTATCGCGCAGGAACAGACGGGAACCACCGCCGTTCGGGAAGAAGCCAGGCTCCCTCGCACCGTTTACTGTGAAATTGAATTAGTGGAGCGCTATTAAACTGGACGGAGTCAACTCACAGTTCGGGGAATTTTGAGGATTGTAAGGAGGATGATGAGAATCCCTGCCGCCGTTTTCTGGTGGATCAAGGGAGTTTGTCAGGAAACTAATTACGCCAACAGGTCGACTTACGGTTCGGAATATGTTGCTGCGGAGGATGAGGAGGATGGTGGGGTTCCCTACCACCATTTTCTAGAGCTAGTGAGCTCGGGGAAACTCAGACGTAAATAATGTGGACTTACGATGTGACATATGTTGCTGTGGAGGGTGAGATGGATGGCGGTTCGCCCCATTTTCTATTAAGATTGCATAAGTTTAAGGACTCGCGACGCAGACAACGGCGACTTACGATTGGTCATAGTTTGCGGAGAGTACACGGGAGCTTTCTCTATCACCCGTGGGGTTACGGAGAGACCGGGCAAAGGTGGAGACCGATACGACGGGGTGGGCGTGCGCCCGAAGAGACTGAAGTCGCTTGTCGGAGTCTGAGACGAGCCTTTCCCGATGGTCGAGAGCCCGGGAGCGATCATGTCATCGTCAATCTGTTGTGGGACGGGAGAGGAAACATGGGAAGCTACCACCGCCAAAGGAGGGCGCACAGCCGAAGCTATGGAAGCGCGAGGCGTCGCGTCGGGAGTAAAGAGGCTCTCGGAGGCGCCGAGTGGGGGACTGCCTGGAGGCGCAGCCACCACTGGGCTGGGGATGCGATCCTCCATATCTACATCGATAGGTGTCTCAATATCCATGTCGGTCTCGTCTTCGATTGCATCGCCGTCCCCGGTGCGCAACGAGACCGTCATGATCTCGAGCTTCACGCGCTTGGAGTCGCCAGTCGGGGGAAGGGCTGACAAGACGGTCTCCGCCGTAACGGGAACTGGAGCTCGCGCACGTAGGAGGGCTTCCTCGTCAGTGAGGGGAGACTCGGAACGCCCATTGAGAGAAGCAGATGCGCGGGAGGACTCGGCAGTCGAGCGCACTTGCACGCCGTCAGAGTTGCCATTTTGAAGAGTCGCGTTCCCAGATGCAGCCGCTGGCGCGCCGCGAGGCATACCAAGGAAGTGAAAGCCAGGCGGGAACTCGTCGACATCGGCAGGACTGAGTGGTAGAATATGGGCTACTTCGACCCGCGTTGGCGCAGCGTCGACCTCGACTGGGGGTGTTTCGACTGGGGCAGGCGCTGTTTCGACCTGAACGGACTCTATTTCGACTTGAGCCTCCTCCATTGCTTCCGCCTCAGCAGCTTGGATGTCGACCGGAGCTTCTGGACTCTCGACCACGGGACTATCCGCCATCATAGGCTCCGCATCCTGCACAGGCATCTCATCCTCCTCCGAATCTGGCGGCGGGGACGGGAGCCGCTCTTGCGTCGTAGTCTCGGGTGGCATGGAGGAGCCCTGAACGGGGTCCGGGTCAGGCAGCCCAGAAAGCCTTGGCTCGGGGCTCGAGGACGACCGTATCGAGCTTGACTCAGAGGGGTGCGGCGACACAGGTCGCGGCGTGGGTTCGCACTCCTGCTCTTGCTCTGGTTCCTCCTCCTCCTCTTCCTTCCTTGGCGGCTCCTCTCTTGGTGGCTCCTCTTCCTCTTCCTCCTCTCTTACTGGCTCCGCGACCTGCGACATGGCAGGCACCGAGGTAGAGACCGCTGCGGGATGAGTCGGCGGCGGCGTCGCCGCAAACGGCGACGGCAAACGCGACCGAATATAATCCGTCTCGTCAAACTCTAGCTCATCTTCCTCCTCCTGCGCCTGCGACGGTACCATCTCCACCCCTCCATTCACATTCACATTCAGCGGTCCCATCATGACAGGCTCCGCCCCGGGCAGCGAGTACATGTGGTTGTGGTCGTGCGCCGATTGCGCAGGAGGGGCCGGCGGGGGCGTGCCCGCCGTCGACGGCGGATACTGAATGAAATTCTCCTCGAACGCGTCGATGTCCTCCATCCCATCATCGGCGTTCGCGCCCTCGTTGTACACGCGCTCCTCGAGGTCGGGGAGGGAGTCCGCGGCTTCGCCGTTGTTCGCGCGCGGGGTGGCGGAGCGCAGAGGGGAGGACCAGCGGGGGAGGGGGCTGCGCGGCGTGGGCGTGGCGCGGTCGATCTGGGTCGACGGCGCCCCGACGACGACGGGAACGGGTTCTGGGTTAGCGGGAGGGAGAGACTGGGCCGGCTCTGGAGCCTTTTCGGGCGGAACAACGACCGATATTTCCTGAACAGTCGGTGACTCCACTGGAGGCGCTGTGCGTAGCTCAGTGTTGTCATGTATATCGAAGAACGAAACATAAGCATACCTTCGTTCGTATCCTCAACCATCGGGGTATCCACTGGCTCCTCAGGGTGCGAAGAATGAGAGGCGGGTACTGGGGTGGTCCGCGGCGGTCGTGGGTCGACATCCATAAGATTGTCGAGCCCAAACTCGGGCGTCAGCGGTGACGGAGTGGATGAACGTGCGCCTTCAACCCGGGAGAGCGAGAGCGGCGAGTGCGCGCGGGACTGCGGCGTCGGCGGTACATCCACGCGCAGCGACGGTGCTGCTTCGACCGGCGTGGGCGTGGGCGTCGGCGTGAGTTGAGATTGCGGCGGTTGAGGCGACTCGACGATGGGTGTAGGCGCCGCGGGTGTTGAAGTAGCTGCAGAGGTTGAAGTAACTGAATTCGTCGAAGCAACTGGCTCGGACACAAGAGGCGCCGCAGCGTCAACCCACTCGAAAGTCTTCTTCTCGCGGTCAATGTGCAGCCCTCGCATGAAGGTTTCCGCCGTGATGCCTTCATTGAGCTCCTGGTCTGTGATCGCAAAGCCCTGGATGCCTTTGATGGCTTTTGGGAGCCAGCCTAGAGAGGGTGGCTGAAAGGTGAGCATGCTGATGAGAGTGGGAAGACGGAAGAAACAGAGATAGGATAAGAAAGAAAGAGAGACAATGAAAGAAAAGGAGAACAGAGAAGTCACAACACAGGGTAGGAGAGAGAGAGAGAGAAGGAAAGAAAAGCACGAGAAAAACAAACGAGCACTTACGCCTCTGCAGCATATCATCCTCATACTCCTCATCCCTAAACTCCCTATAAAAGTCCCAAACGAACTCATCCCTCGATCCCATCCACCCATTGAAAAACCTCGACATCGCCCGGTCAAACATCACATCTCGATACTGCCGCTTAATCTTCGTCTCCTTCTTCGCCTTGGCCAACAACCCGACACTCAACCTCGCAATATGCAAAATATCCCACTTCAACCCCGGCCAATGCTCCTTCCCCGACGTCAACAAAAGCTTCAAACAATCCCACTGCACCTTCCCCAGCCACAACAGCGGAACCCGATACCCTCTGGGCAGCCTCGTCGTCGTCTCCCCAACCTGCACCTCCACCCACGTCACCTGCTTACTCGTATCCGCATTCCTCGACGGGATCGTAAACGCATTATCCACCATATACTCTACCACCCGCCAGTCGCTCCACTCGCCCGCGCTCGGGTGGTCCGCGCCGATGTACGCGAGCTCCGCAGGGTGGCGCCACGTCGAGAAGGGCGGGATGGGTGTGACGGCGCTGGCGCGGTCGTACGGGTGCGTCGAGGGTGAGGAGGAGATGGCGTAGAGCTTGTAGTGGGTCAGCGGCACCGTGGGCACCGCGGACGTGGGGCCCGTGCTCCGCGCGTTCTTCACGCGCGTGGGCGTCTCCGACGCGCTCCCCTTGCGCGACGGCGTCTTCGCGACGGCACTAGACGTCATCGGCGTACTTGGCGAGCCTGCGGCTTTGGGCGCCTGCGAGAACGCGTAATACGGATCGTACGCGTCCGCCGCGGAGCGCGATGAATAGGCGTCGGGGTTTGACAGCCGCGGAATCACGATGCGCGAGTTGGTGGTAAACGCGCGTCCATCTGGCGTAGCATTCACCACCGCTGCCGACGCCGCGGGCCTCATCCTCCCACTCCCACTCGCACTAGTACTCGCGCTCGCACTATTGTTGTTGTGACTATGACTCCGCTTCTTCGGCGCGCGCGACCCCCTCCCGCTCCCATCGTCATCCTCGCCCTCACTATCCGACGTCAACGGCGACGGCGACACGTCCGAGTATATCGACTCAATCTTGCGCTTCCTTCCACGCGACTCGACCGGCGCGGTAAAGTCGAACCCCATCGCACTCATACTGGGCGTCCGGTTCGGCGAGCTCCCCGCAGACGATGCGTCCCCACGGCTCAGGTGCGCGATCTTGGGCGTCGCGGGGCTGAGCCCCGAGAGGCTGCCGCTCATCGTGCGCGTGCGGATAGGGCGCGGGGCGACGTCGATGCGGTCGGTGGTGGGCGGACGCGGTTTCGCCTTGCGGGATTTTTTGCGCTGGGGGAGGGAGGCACTGGAGGGGATGGAGATGGGTGTGGGTGCTGGGGGGCGTTGTGTTGCGGTCGAGGCGGAGGAAGGGGTTGCGGCGGGCGTCGCTGCAGACTCGGACGCTGTTGGGTTCAGAGACTGCGCGATCATGTCGATGTCGCTGCCTAGGTCGGACGTCAAGGGCGAGGAGCCGCGCGAGTGGCTGCTGCCGATCGCTGCGTCCTTCTGGGGCGGGGCGGGCGGCATGGCGGACTGCGCAAGGTTGTGAACAAATGCAACATGCAAATAAATACCAAGTACTTACGTCTGCTGGGGCAGTTTCTGCCTGTGTTTCGACAACCGGTGCGCCGTCCGGTTGAGCAACGGGGGCAGGGGCACCTACGGGTGCGGGAGCTGATTCAAGTGCCTCCTCTGGATCTAGAATCCATTCAAACGTGCCGTTCAAGTGGTCGACCTTGAGCCCAGCCTGTGCAATTTCAGGGCTGATACCGTCGACTATCTCCTGCTCCGTGCAAAAGAATCCCTGAATCCCTTTAGGGACTTTCTGCGCCCATCCTAAACAGTCAAACAATGAGACAATAACGAACAAGATGAGGCTGAAAGTAGAACGCACTGCGAGCCAAGACATCATCTTTGTACTCGTCGTCCTTGAACTCGTCGTAGAAGTGGCTGACGAACGCCTCCCTGCAGCCCATCCAACCGTTGAAGAAGCGATGCAGGACGCGGTCGAACGTCGCATCGCGCCACTGGCGTTTCATACGGGCCTCGCTGCGCGCTTTGGAGAGGAACTGCGTGGTGAGGCGCGCGAGGTGGAGGATGTCCCATTTTATGTGGTCCCAGAGCGGCCGGGCGTGGGTCAGCAAAAGTTTGGTAGTCTCCCACTGGACCTTTGTGAGCCAGAGCAGCGGGATGCGGTAGCCCCTTGGGAGGGTGGTTGGGCCGGTGTCGGCGGTGCTGACAGTGACCCAGGGGTTGGACTTGTTTTCTGAGCGCTTGGGGACGGTCACGGCGGAAGATATCATGTAGGTGATGATGGAGAAGTCTTTCCAGATACCGGCGGACGGGTGGTCAGGGCCGATGTAGTCAAGCTCTGCGGGGTGCTGCCAGTCCCCAGGACGAGCACGGTTGTGCCTTGTATCGGCGTTGAGATGGGGGGACATGGTGAGGGCCATGACCTTGAGTGCCTGGGGCTTGTGCTCGGCCTGTTCTATCATTGCGGTGAACCTGTTACTCTCCCGGTCTGTCGGGTAATACACGCTCCCATCGCTGTTATACAGTCTGTGGTCAGGCCCTTTGAGGTTGTCGAACATCGCCCGCAATCTCGCTGCGAAAAAAACGGAAAAAAAGTCAGTGGGCTGCCACAGGGAGCCTGGGGACGTTGTGGGATTACAATTCGGTGTGTCAGAGGGAGACAGCAGGGCTAGAACCAAAGAGAAATCGAAAACCTTTCCTCGTCCCCTGTAGGCTGTGGTGGTTGTGGTTGAACGAAGCCTTGTTTGTTCCGCCAAACACCGGGTCGCATGACTCCGTCCGAGCCGCAGACAAAGATCCTTGTCGAAAGAAAACACCGCCCAAAGTCGTTTGGTCCCCTTTCGCGGCCCCGCTGCACGCATGCTAGCCTCCCACGTCACCCCATTTTTTCAGGGAAAAAAGGGGACCGCCGTGGTTCAATTTTCAATTTATTTTATGAATAGTTCTCAGTTTCGGTTGTATTCCGAGACCGCCGGGTCGCTGTGAATTCCCGGTGTCAGTATAACAAACAGCGTTCATGGTTGGTTGGATCCATGTCAAGCGGAGTCTGCGGAGAACCGATATAACTCGCGCCAAACACAGGCATTTCCGTCAACGTCTCATCCTGGCCATCGCCCTTCCTTCCTTCCAACTGCCCATCCTTGACGACTGTGTACCACCACCACTCGCTGCGAGGCACGCACGTTCAGGAACCCGACGGTAATTGCCGTCGTCACCACAGTACAAAATCAAGCCATCCAACTTAAATCCGCAACGAAGCCGAAACTCCGCGTCCGTGTCCGTGTTCCGAGTTGCCGTTGGACAGCCTCCCAGGATAGCAAGCACTCGCCCCGTAATAATCCGCAGTAAGTACTACGAATAACTGGACGCCAAGGCCTCGCGAGCTAGCTACTTTAACTCGCCTCGATAACCAGCTGATCCGCGGCCCGGCCCTGTTGAAAAACGACGTTGCGGTGTTGCCGTCGTCCATGCCATGTCTGGCAGGTTGGTTCCATGCTACACCCGCTCCCACAGTTCCGCTCTCAAAACAGTAATCCCTCCCGCATCTCTGCGCAGGTTGATTGTCTCTAGTTCAACTTCAAGGTTGAACATACGGCGCTTATTTTTATTTTTAGTTACTCATCCACCGTCTTGACCTTGTCTGAATCCAATTATCCACCATGTACTTATGTCTGTTCAAACCTCCGCTGGCGAACATTAGACCTTACTCGCTGGATTACACGAAAGAAGATATTCGCGTCCCGATCATGACACATCAGTCAGTGTCACCTGGCGTCGTATGGCTAAGACGGAGTAAACACGGAGATGATTGCACAATCAATGTATGACTACTCAACTCCTCGTCGCGCTCTCGAATAGCTTACACAGTCGGCCACATCCGTATTCTCCTCTCGTCTTCAAGTAGGGACAAATTGAAAGCAGCAAAGGATTTTAATTTGGCTCGTTATAATTACATTCGGAACACTTCGCCTTCCCTTGAAATTCGGAATCTACCCGGAACTGCCATGGAGGGACCGGCCGCCAGTATCCTTGGCCGTCGAATGTGGTGTTCATCACCAGTCGCCGAGTAGCGCCGTCTTGAACTCGGAGCTCAGGGCAGAATTTAGCCCAGTCAATGTGAAGTATCGGGCGGGATCCACTAGGATCTCTAAGTACCACAGATCACTTATACTTTTATCGCGCGCACTTAGCCACAAAAAGTCAAATTGAAGATTATTGAACCCAAAGAAAAGTTGAACCCACAAAGAAATTCAACCTCTTTGATGGAAAGCTCTCGTCGTACCCCGTATTGGCCCATCGTCCCCTTGAAACCTCCTTCTTCGCAGCCGCGACCCCTCAAAAGAAGAAACGCCGTCCGAACTTGAACCAAGAAATTCAACCAAATTGATGGCATCAAAGATATCACGTGCGTGGTTGAGGCGCCAAAAAGGCTGTAAACAAGGACAAAGTTCGAGGTTGAACTTTTTCTGTTTCTTTTAGTTTAGTTTTTTTTCGTGTGCATAGGGTACAGGGGAGTGGATAGGTGCGTATTCTGAGAGTGATTTATGAGCACCGAAGAAGGAAACGGAAGGCCTGAAAAAAACCCAAGTTAGTGTTTTAAGGCTCGCTTCAAGTTGAGAATTGCCAGTGATGCAGACACACTTCCAGAAATTACGAGGCATGCGGGAGACCAGATGACTCTAAATATTCATCGACAACAAGTTTCTCTGAAAGTCAAGTTCGTTATTGGGTTGCAATGAACGACTGAAACATACGTTCGGTGACCACTACATGCTTGAACTTTCCGCCGGTGAGTTTCGGTATGTCGAGTCCTGAGCTTTCGGCTCGTTAGGATGAAGTCAAATGAAGGAGAGAGCAGCTTGAGCTTATTTACCTGAAGATGGAAAAACTTGACGCCCACTTCTTTGGCAGCGTGGACCATATGGGTTATCTCGTTTCGGCCCTCGGAGCGAAGGTTTCTTCCAGGAGGCCGCGTATAACAGCGGAACCTGAACAAGGGATGAGCAATGCGAGCCGGAGGAGAAGGAGGATGAAACGAGCCTTGGGTACCAGTCGCACCAAAAATAGAGACGACGCGAAGAGGGGACATGGCAACTGGGGAAAGAAGATGGATGTTTCCCGGTTTGCCGCCTTCGTTCTAACTCGAACGAGAGACCTATTTTCGCCCCAAATCAAGTCTTGATCTAGCCCGCATCAAAAGTCCTGACCCAGCCTGCCACCAAAAGTCCTAACCTAACCCGGGTTTTTCAACTGCCAATCTGACCTCGACTTAACCATCAACCAGACCTAATTCCATCATGAACTGCCGAAATCAACCCTCAACGGAGCCTGAAGAAACTACTGACTTAACCTGGCTTTTAACTCCTGACCTCGCCCGCCTTTGCCTGTGCTCGACCACTGACTTAGCCCGTCTTTTATAAATTTCAACCACTGACCTCGCCCGACTTTGAAAATTTCCAACCCCCGGATCTAGCCCGACTTTTTTTGAAGTTCAGTTAAAATTCTTTCAGTATTCCCGCATTGTGCATAGCATCTGTTCAAGTTCCTCAGCGCACTGCGCCGGCGGTTTTGAACTGTTGGAAGCTCGTCAGTACTTGCCATATTGCAGGAACCACAGTTCCTGAATTGAAAGTCTGGCCGCACTCAATCTGTGTGTGCATTTCCCTCCTTCTCCCCAAGATACTAGCTGGATTATTGGGTGTAAAACACAAAAAAAACCTCTTGTCTTCATTCCTCCGGCTAAGCCAGTCGCCAATCTGCAGAATTCACAAAAATCAACTGACTTCACGGCGTCTCGGGGGCATGTTGAAGATAAATGAAGCTCAAATGGACTACAGTAATTCATACGGTTCCCTTTGTACATTAATGAAGCTCTGAAGTGGCTCTTTCACACCTCTTCCAATTTCTCGCGCAGATGGTAGAAGATCCTGCCGCTAATCGGTATAGGTGAAAAATGTTAGGCTAGCAGAGGTTAAGAGTTCTTAAAGCATGGCCCCTACGGAGACGCAAGAAAATCGGAATCAATCGGGGTCCAGTGTTTTCATTACTTAGCCGAGATCTAAGAGCTCGATCGTGCATACCGAACCAGATGGGTAAGCATGGAGAACTAATAGGCACAATGGGATACCATGCGAGTCAGCGACGAACGGGCAAATATCACATCATCCACGGATATCCAAAATTACACCGGCGTTTGGTATCCCGTCGCAAAGCACGACTGCTTTCGCATGTTTTTAGCAGAGTACGGTGGGATTTATACCGCAAAAACCCCAAACTTGGTATAACACTTGGCGTTGAATTCCCCAACCTCCAGGAGTTTATTATTGACACCGAGCTGAAGTCGCGGTTTGGGTCACTTACAAAGGCGATATTTCCCGACTCTCAGTGCATGTTGAGTTGTCACTTGTTCTGCTGAGGAACGTGCTACATTTGGATGCACCACTCGACCTTTCGCTGTCGCAACGCTGGAACAGACGCGGACACGGACTACTAGTATGAGTTTGTCAGACTTGCGATCTGCCGAACCGTGGGAAACCCTTTGAACGAACAATATGGAGTGGAACCTACCTTGCAACGAATTCTGATGCTGCTGCTTCAAATTTGTCTGAACGAAAAGATACCAGCTCCGAGTCAGGGCCTCATCAGCGAAAAACGCGCGGAGAACATGCACAACTCTCTCCTCATTATTTATGGGGTGAAGCTGTCAGGCTTGGGGCGAGGTTCTCGGAGTTCAGAGTCGTAGTTGTCCTCCGCGGAGAAAGCCTTCCTGCCATTGGCGGCTGGCACCCTCTGGCACCGTGAACTCTACGCGTTGAATGATCCGAATGAGCGACGGTGAGAATAAAAAAAGCGACAATTGAACGACAACATACAGCTGGCAGCCTGGACAGGACTCGACGAATACCGATGGGCTGCTCTCATTTGGGCGACGACTACCCGTTTCCAAGTTTTTGACGGCGAAGCAGAAGTCTCAAAAAGGAAATCTACGTCATCCCCGTTGATGGTCGCTGAAAAAAAGGACTGTGGGACATATAGCTCTCGTATCTATTTCGCTCTTTTGACGAGGGAAGGAAATACCAGGTGAGGTATTAGCTCACACATTCACCCTGCGGTCTGCTCAGAAATTTGCAAGTGGGTGCGTTATTTTTAGTGCGGAGAGTCGTGCCGTGATGATACACTGCCACGAGGTGCGGCCTATAAGAAGCCGCTCCGATGCTGCGGTCTCACACTTTTCCCCCCTACCAACCACCCGCCCTACACACCATGTCTGCCCCCGCTAAAGCTACTACCTCCCAGCCCCAGGCTACGGAGATGAGTATGTAGCCTCCGTTTTCCTTTGTTCCCCTCTTCATGGCTATCCAGACGTCATGAACGTGGCTGCTGCCCCGGCTAAGCAGGGTGTATGCAAGCAAGGCGACCAGTGCGAGCATGACCACAAACACAAGAACTCCCTGGTTTCTCGTATGCGTGGTGGAGGTGCCGGCAAGGTGTGTCTGGGTCTCGTCGTACGATTGTGCCTCAGTAGTTGACTATGGCACCAGGACTGCCTCCTCGGCATGCTCGGTTGCTTCCTATGTTTTGGTACGTTTCCCGCACTTGTTTCGCTTCCCAGACTGACCGCCGTCTCCCTTAGAATGCTGCGAGGTCCGTTAATGCATCGCCTTACTATCGGCGTACCTTTATTAACCGTTTGATCCTTTCCCCAGGGCTGCTGCGAGTGCATCGCCGACATCGTTTGTGCGTTATCTCCCGTTATCTCTGTTCGCTTGAGCTCGTTCTGATAAACTCTTGTAGGTTGCCCATGCGAGATGTGCTGCTGAACGTCATCTACGTTTGGAACGGACTCACCAATTAATGCTTTGTATATATATGGCCTAGTCTGAGACCTATCTCTCGTGGAATGGAATACTATTCTCTGTCTCAGGCCTTCAATACGAGTGGATTAAGCAGCCATTAGCCAACGTGGGTCTGCATTTCATTACTTTCTGGCGTAAATTCGATGCTGCAACAGACGTCTACCAACCTGAAGCAGACTCAGTTAGGCAAAAGCGTCGAGGCGTAAATGAACCATGACGTTTAGTCTTGGCTAGTCTTGGCTCCAATGTTCGTTCAATTTTACCGAGTGTCGATCACGGTGGCAGTACACGTGTCATCGAATTTCCAGCTGTGTCGAAAACCCGTGAAGAAGGACAGAGTGATGGTAAATAATACGGTATCGCGGGAAATCGTTTGTCTGTAATGGTCCATGTGAGGTTTGGTACCGTATCTAAGTATGGTATCGTAGGGGTCGATCGCACGGGTATTGGTGGGGGTTCGTTTGGATTGGGAATTATGGTTTTTATATTGTAAGAGACTGGAAAGAAAAGAAAGGAAAAGAAAAGAAAATTGGTAAGGGAAAATATGTATCTGGTCATTCTTCAAAACGCCCTGTTCCCCGGACAAACTCCGCCAACGGTTTCAGTAGCTTGCGTGAGGATGGGGGCGAGGTGGTGGGAGCCGTAGAAGCCCGCTTTGCGGCACGCGTCATGAAGTGGTTGGCGTAGGTGCTCCCAGCGTGGACATTCGAGAAGGTAATTATAGTGGGCGCGTTTCCGACAACCCCCCGCGCGCCTCACAGCGGGGGGACGCCACGAAGCCCGCCTTGCGACGATACGCGTTGAGATGTGATGGGCGCGGTTCTCCTGTCCCACATCAGTTCGTCGAAACAGTGGTTGAACACTTGAACCACACATTTTCTCACTTTTTGTGCGGGTCCAGGAGTTGTGTGGACTGTGGTATGAAACTCGATGCAACTGGCAAGAAATACCGGAATAGGCAAGCGAATTGGACGAACTCCAAATGGCTCGCCCGAACTGCCGGAAGATATTCCTGAACAATCTCCCTGAATTTAACCACTAAGTACACGGCGTACACTGAAGGGATTCAATCTAAATAGCACAGAGCTCAAAGCTCATCAAAAGTGTGCCAGACAGGTCCCATCACGTTGGGGAGGACAATTTTTGGCAACGCAGAGTTACATCCTGGTTACATCGTTTATGCAGATGCGAAGACATGCACAAAACAAAGCACAAACTTCCAAAGCGCTGAGCTATTTTGTGTCCGTTGAGGATTAGAGCACTCACATCAACAACTGGTCAGTGTCCCTGAAATTTATCGCGGGGACTCAAGGGCATAAGAGGCCCGGGCACGCGGCTAGCAGGACGACCGTTACATAACATCAGGGAGAAGAAGGGAGCGAACTCACAACCGCTAGGGAGATGGCGGATAATTCGGAGGTCCGAGGTGGTCGCGAGTCTGACTACAGCACATGAAATTTCAGCCACACGCTTTTGAACATGATCAACGAGATTCAAACACAGCACTCACGTCGGGTCCGGGTATCGACAGCGTTGACTTGGAGAGTGACGCAGGTGGCTCATGAGAGGAATCATCCGCGCTTGTATCCTGGGGAGTGCGCTCCACCGAGATGGAGAATTGTTGCGTGGTGGGGGGGTTACCTGGAGCTCGCAAGTAAATAAATTTGTGATTGTGAAAATTAGTGACAAACGGGCGACCGAGTCGACAAACTGCGTGACGTGCAAGGTGTTCTCGTCGTCGCGTTGAGCGTTGCGAATGATGATATTGACGAGGATGGTCAGTGAGTAGATGCGGCCATTGCTCGCGTAGAACAGCGTGAATACTTGTTGAGCGGTTAAATTTTGCTGGATAATAGGAACGAGAGGACTGACTTATGGAGTTTGTACCCTTCGCGATCGTTGTGGCGGATGACAAGAGTGTCACTGCTGCAACAACGGTGCCGGACGCAAGAGCGTTGATACACAATACACGGATGAGCCTAATATACGAGTGAGGACGAGAGATATCAACCAACAAGGAGGCCTACTGCTGCGTCGAGCGCCACATCGGTTCAATTCCGCTAAGGGACCAGCAGATGCTGAGAGCGATTAGGAGGTCGACGAATGAGCATAATATTGCACCAATTCTTTTCAATCATTAGATGCTGATGAGGGCGGAGATATACTATACACACGTGGACTAGGTGAGTCAGTTGCATTGAATCAACGAGCCAGAAAGACGCTTACCGCTTCAATTTTCTGGTCAAACAAGAACTTCGAACTAGCTTCCCCGAATTTGACGGCGATCACTGCAAATACTAGCTATCGACATGCGTGCGTGTGAGATTGAGCAGGGTGAGTGAAATGAGAAAGAGCGCACATGTGCCGATGCGATGAGCATGAGAAAAATGCTCATGACCTTGCCTATAGCCCTGAAATCGAGAGAAAATCATAAGTAACCCAGATATCAAAGCAGCCACGGCTTACACCCTGTAATAGCGGTGCTGGGTCGAGGATCAGCTCAGGGACTAATGGATTCAAAAATTGACCCCACAATAAGGAAACTCTGCTCCATAAAAGCCGCAAGGGCGGTGGATATGAGGAGGACATGGGAAGGCCAGAGCGGCCGCACTGGTCCGTCCACCGCACATAAAAAAGCATTAGCGCAGACGGCGAACGTTCCGACAGCGTCGTTAGCGAGGAGGGCGTAGGATCCGTATTTATAGACTGGCTTGAGCGTCCACCGCGGCAGGTGGTACACGAAGAGAATTATCTCTGTGGTGTAGAAGACGAGATTAAGCCAACTGCCGGCAAGAATGATTCTGAGGAAGAGGAGAATGAGGTGAGAGATTCCGAAGAGGGCACGAGTGGCTCACCCCAAGAACAATCCCAAGTTGTTGGTGTAGTATGGCATGGGCGTACAACCAAGGTGTAAACCACCTGCGTAGTTGTGGGGGCGGGCAGAATGCTTCCGGCAGCGTTTTCCCCAAGAGGTAATCCACATCACAGATCTACCATGTTTGATCACATCACGGCGGCTTTCCGAGAGCTTTCCTTTATATGATTTTATATCTCCTCCGCCGAGTACTTCCCATGCTTCCCTTTTTAATTTCATGACTGGCCGCCTCTTTTACCGTGATAAATGGAATTTCAAGCCCGAGAAAGAAAGGAGCAGTCTAAGGCGAGCCACGCCGGCGGGGAAAATTGAGATAGAAATCCCGACACCGGCAAGGACTCGGACTGCGACGAACTTTCTTGCCCCATCCAGCAAAAGTAACCTTGTGAAGGTGTCTGAAGGACCAAGGTGTCTTCACAGGACCAGAGTTGACCGGAGGTACCGGTGTGCAGCGAACCAGCAAATATCAACCATGGTTTGAACATCGCCCGTCTATACCAGCCGTGCAGAGCGGCGCATACTTACTTATCGTTATGTCGTTGCAACTTGCAACGCGCCGCAAACCCGAGCCCGGTCACAAACCACTGGTGACTGCCAGTGAATTGACACTGAATCACAGAAAAAGACTTTCAATTCAAAATGGGCGGGCATATTGGAGACGGGGATCAGGCATTTCGATATAAGACTCTTTTGCATTTACGTGTAGAGGATGCCGCATTTCAGCTCTCCAACTATTAAAGTTCTTCTGAGTGAGTAAACTGTGATCTAATTAAAGCTGAACCCTATTGCTCGTACTTCTTTCAAACAACGCCGAACTGAACCTGCTTGTGCCCGCCGCTCGCCGGCCACTTCCAGTCATTTAAACAGCAAAGAATTACGTGTTACCGCGAGTAAATGTGACCATGTGACCGTAATACCATTTCCCGACTACTTATGATTGGTAGTGGCCGGCAAGCGGCGGGGCAAAAACAGAACTCGGTATTGACTCGGAGTATGTAGTTTCAAAAATCTGTTTTGTCACGGTGCCGCGCCGGTTTTGTTTTCAAAAGAAATCACTAAGTTTCAACTTTCGGCGCATTTGGCATCTCAACGCAAAGTGCTTTAGGTGGAGCCTGAGCCGTGGGTATTTGGTACCCATTTCGCCTTGTAATGAGTCGACTTGTTTCATCTTGCCAGCGGTACTGGACAGCAAAAGTTTGAATCCGCTGGGGCAGAGAATTCTCCAGAGAATTTTGGGTAGACACCGTTGCTCGAACTCGCGTAAAGCCGCCAAACGTTGGAGGTGCTCTGAATCAAAGTTTGATGCATCAAGCTTGTCCGTGGCTCAGTTCTACATTTGGTGTGCACAATGTTCAATTGCCTGGAATAGTATTCCAAGCCAAGATCTCTCTTTCGGTTCTTCTCTGCCCTCTGACGTGACTAGTGTCACAGCCCGCGCGGTGTGGCTTCAAGGCTTTAAGCTTATGTTTGCGCTTCAATGTCTCGGGCTCGGTTCACTTGCGCTGGCCTCCTGCCTCAAAGCACTAATCCAAACTGTTTCGTTAAATCTAATGGTTGAACCCAGGTAATATTCCTTTTGCAAATGACTATTCATGCCGTCAGAAATATTCAACATTGCCAGGCTATTGAGTCTGAGACATCTTTGATATTGCCTCACTCTTGACATATGCTCCAATTGTCTCTGTGAAAGCTGCCCACTCCCGAGCTCAAGGTGTTCAAATTATTGCAAGATTCGGGCTCGAGAAAGAAGCATTACTTACATTCTCCGCCGCACTCATTTACCTCTTCGAGGATCTGCTGCAAGTCCATGGGAGAGGGCATCCAGACGCGTCGCGTGCATTAAGCTTTCGACGCGTCAACGCGTAATGTGCGCGATGACGAACCAGGTCACTCCTATTATGAAATATTTTCTACCTGAAATTCTACCCGAAGCTCTCGCATCAATTCTGCGCGGACTCTACGCGGAGTCTCTAGCTGTCTCTAGAGACAAATGATCCCAACAGATCCAAAGCTCTCCACTAGTACTGGATGGGTGCGGCCCGGGGGCGACATGCTGAATGATTCAAATGATGGTCTTTTGACATAAAGACTCGAGTTCCTCGTAGATCTCTTTGAGACAATACAGCAGGGGAATTGCAAAATGCAAACCAAGACGTAGTAGATTTCTTTGGATTTTTGTGCCAAACATAGGGGCTGAATGATGGTATCAAAGATGACGTAGTGCAACTGGTCACGTTTTTAGCGGACATTCTTGGACATCTAGAGCAAAAAAGAACTAACGTTCTGTTTTTGAATAGCAATGTCGGGATCCGCATTGCACTGAGCCCATACACAGGAATATGTAGCCGATCGGTGACAAGTGCGTCTTCCTTCAAAATCCCTGCCTTCCATACATCCTCCAGCTAGTCGAGATTCCAGTTGGCGGAGAGATATCTATCTGGCAGTAAGCATGGGTCGTTTTAATTCCCACCTAGGATCGGCGCACCTGCCACTCAGCCAGTCCTCGCGTCCGCCGGTAAGCCGCAGACGCGCCGCCGTCGGGAGCGCGAGAGTATCGATGAGATATGGGGCCGCAGCCGGATTCAGGGCAGTCATGTCTGTCTTGATGGCACCAGGGTCGAGCGTGAACGCCTTGACTGCTGGGTTCTCGATAGGGATGTACTCGACTAGGCGGTTTAGTGCGTGCTTGGAGACGACTGTGTTACAAATTAGTTCCAGTATCACTTCGAACAGGAGCACACCGACTATATGGAGAGCCACATGGGTAGCGACATTGGGCACTGGCAGAGCCTAGGGCTATACAGTAGCCATGCGTTTTGGTAAGGCGCCTCAGTTTCGATCGTTGCACGAACTGAGTCGAGCCTCTATTCCGTCAAGACACACATCCTTTCCGAAACTCCCTCTGCAAAGGTTATTACATTTGCCGCAAACGTCGTCGATACGCGTGCGATACAAGCAGCTTTGCCGTCCCGGAGCTGCGCGCGCGTAAAAAATCGCGATTTCCCGACCTATCCCGCGGGAGCCGCCAGTGATGAGGACTGTTTTTCCGGTGTACGTTTTGTTGGAGAAGTGGGGTTCTGGTTCGATGCCGGGATATATACTGCAGAACAGGTGCGTTCAGTGACTCAACACAGGAGAGAAATCAACCCCGTACTCTTGTATGCGTGCTAAGCTCAGGTTTTCCGAAGGAGATGGCATTTGGGGGTCTGTTGAGGTCAAAGGAAAAAGTTTGCCTTTCAAGGTGAGAGTGTACACAAACATGTAGGAGACTCGGGCCGGTATTATCGCGTCGACTAATCTGCCTTGAATCTGCCGCAAAAAGAAACCGACCGGTTTTACGGTTTACTTCGCATCTGATGTATTTCTCACCGATGTTATGTCAAGATGGTGTGGGCGAGTGTGGGCGAGAGAACGGATGTCCGAGGGACGAAAAAAAAAAAAAACCCCAGATTTAGATTGGCGCACGCGCAGATTGAAAAACCTCGCGCGGCTGCGTGGTTCGAATTCCGTTAAACAACGTCCAAACATAAGGTGTTAATTGATCCGGTTCGGTTCGAAGTTCAAAATGCTTAATCCGTGTGTGCCATAGTGCTCCGCCCTGTTTCAGGTTAGGTTTCCTGGCTATAGCCGAATCAAATTCTACCAAGAATCTTGGAATCCAAATGGAATCTGGATCCACTTGAGGCTAAGTTCGTTTACCTATGTAGGAACGTGAGCTGCGAAAGTGATTTTTAATCCGGATCGGGACTTCTCCTGATAAGCCCAAGGTAAGTCCACACGGTGCGTACCCAGGTAGGCGAACGTACGATGTAGGAATCGGACTTGGACTTGGGGAAGATAGGCTTATAGCATAGCCGGAAAATTTATTGTCTCGGCGAAGGAATGGTATTCGTGATCACAATACATTCAAGATGATACAGTAAGCTACTCAACTTTGTGAGTTTGGCAAATACATGATAGATGTAGCCAAGAAGAGACGACTGGTGGCCGTTGCGCTCCGCTCTCGAACGCTCAATTTAAACCTGTGGCTTGACGATCCCACGACTCAGTTTGTAATACACTATCGACGCGTCGTCGGAAGTGATTGCGAGGAGTATCTCAGGCGGATCGGAGAGCAGAGTGAAGGTGGTGGTTAACCTGGATATAATTCGCGTTCAACAGCATTCGAAAAAGTCAAGGACGGTGCGACACACCATCCGAAGGATAACGTCTCCGCTAAGGAGCACGGAACGACGTGCAGAGTCACGTCCTGCGGGATTAATTTAGTACTTGCACGAATGAAAAAAAAAAGAAGAAAACTTGCCGTCTTGGGTTTCTTGCCAGTGATCGCCGCACGCGACACGCCTTCAAGGTCGACGACTTTCACGTCAGTCCATTTTTGGACTGCGGAAACGCATCAAGAGCTCAGCCTCAACGCTGTCGATATATTTCTTACCATGAAGGATATCGTTGTACGCCTGGAATACGCTTCCGGCAGCTCGAGGATACTTGGGAAGGATGTGGGCCAGGGCTTGGTACTGGAAAATTATCAGTTCTGTTCACAAACAGCAGAGTAGCTCTACGGATGGGTGAGCTTGCATGGTCGGAAAATGACTCCGAAAAATGTTGCGGTGAGAGCTGGTGATACGTGTCTTTGATCCGCTGACAGTGATCATGATCATGATGCTGCCTCCTCCTGTCCTCCATCTTGTCTCATTGTCTGTGTCTAGCCTCACAAACCTGGATCCAAAAGGAATTCTGAACTCCCAAAACTGTAACTGCCCCTTGGATTGCGGTTGGATAAGCCTGAGGTACAATAGGGTCGTTCACAGTTGCCCTTTTTCCGCCCTTTAATTTTTCACTCCCTTTTTTCTCCCTTTTTCCCATTTTTTCTGTTTTCCACCCGGTTTTTTTTTCCCTTTTCAATTCAGTGGTGTAAAAAGGGTCTAAAAGGGAAGAAATGAACTTTGTAGCTGTGAAACTGACCAAATACAAGAGAACTGCAAGTGCAAAAAGGGCCAGAAAAAGGGCAACTGTGAAACCCCCCGACTGTGCTCCCTTTTTTCGGCCCTTTTTGCTCCCTTTTTGCTCCTTTTGCTTGAAGGTACATGGCTTGCATGCTGTGAGGCTTATATACCATAGTGGATGCCATATAGACCCATAACTATGACCACCATGTAACCAAATTGGAATGAAAATCATGTGGTTGAAAATTCAAAGAAGCGGCGAGAAAGGGAGTGAAAAAGGGAATGAAAAAAGGGCCGGAAAAGGGGAACCGTGAATGACCCTAATGCTGTTTGAAGTCCTGTTCTGGGAATCGGGATGGGTAGGCCCCGGGAAGCTCACGCCAAAGCTTGTCCGGAAAATTTGCCGAAATCGGCCTCAACAAGCCACTTTTTTTCATCTTCGACCGCCTCAAAAAGCCACTTTCGGAGAGGGGTCGTCACGTGGGGGGGGGGTCAAAAATCGTGTATTTCTCGGCCGCGCCTATGGCGCGGCAAGAGGAATTCAAATCACAGTGTGTGACCGACAGAACTTGACAGAACTTGTCGTGCCAATGCTGCGATGCCAATAATCCTAGGGCAAGCTGCCGAGCTGGATCAAAAAAGTTGAAAACCCACCTGAGAAAGCCAAATCCCGGAGAAGGGTCGTGAAACTTTGGCCTCAAAAAGCCAAAATTCGGACAAGGAAATCGCAAAATTTGGCCCTCAAAAAGCCAATTTTTCGGACAAGCTTTGGCGTGAGCTTCCCGGGGCCTGGATGGGTTTACGAACCGGAATGAGCAAAGGTTTGATTTGATACTCTTTGATACTACATACTCCCTCTAATCCACTTCTTAGGTATCGCTCTTTGTCTGGCGGGCCAAAGAATCAAAGTTATCTTTTGGCATCTCCTCACTCGGCGATGCATATTCAGCAGATCCTTCTTTACACGTCTACTCCCACATGCTCTATCAGCTCGTATCCCTTTCTCTGCCTTCCATTTTACAAGTCCTTGACTAAAATCGGATGGCAACGTGTGCGATAACGGCGAAATCAAACCCATGTTACGACCTGTATAAAATGGAGCACCACGACGCTTATTGCACCAGCAAGAATGATTGCCTTCTCTGCACTCGTCGCTCTCAGTGCCCTTTCGACTGCCCTTTGCGCCCCAGTCCCGCGCGCCCTCCCGACCCCGGTCTCGGTCGCCACCGCGAAGACCTATCTGTCGAAACTTACTGTCGCGGTGGCCAGCAACGTCCCGGCGTATGCTAGAGAGCTGTTCAAGACTTGGGATATCAGTTGTTCTCTTCCCACCACTTGTTTACCCAGGCTTACCTCTGGCTTTTTAATTTCTGGAACTTGCGACACCCGCAAGCCCTCTTGCCAACTTGCTTAGAGACCTGCAGCCATCCTGAAGCGTGATGGGACGAACGTCGTTACAAGCGCCGCTTGCCCTGCGACATCGGACAATTAGATCAGCCCATACGATGGGGTCCCGACCACACTCGCCAGCGACCTCGACATCGTGAGTCTGTTATATTTTATGGCTGCCATAAACTTAAGTGGCCCGTTTCAGGATCACCTCGTCCCTCTGAAAGAGGTCCGTAGATCGTCAAGCGATATGCGCTGCTCAGTAGTCTCCGCTTAAATTATATCTGACTCTAGGCATGGTTGTCTGGTGCCCGGAGCTGGAGCGAGAGGCATTCGCCAGCGACCTGACACGGCCCCAGTTGGTTGCTGGTGCGTTCCCTGTTTCATTCATCTACTTTTCAGCCCTTGTTTAGCTATTTATCTCAGTCACCGACCACCTGAACGAGTTCAAGGGTGAGTTACATATTTTCATCTCATTTTTAAGGCGTAACTCAATCTTTTCGTTTCGAAGGGGATAAAGGTACTCGACACGGACACTCGTAGATGTTACTGGATTCGTTCCGCCCTTGGCTAGTTATGTCTGTACCTTCATCCGCGCGTGGATCACCGTCGTAAGCACTGTCCAGCATTGACGATTCGCCCAGCTTGTCAGTTGAATCGCGTTGTTTCTGAACGTTCTTCATGAAGGCATCCAGAAGGATCGCGTCATCAGTGTTAGAGTTTGAACCCCGCCCTGGAACTCAAGCCGTGCGCGCGAGCGCGGGAACACCGCCTTGCAAGTGGTGGCTATCCTAAGTGTGTGCCCTTCTCTGAGCGATGAGTTTCAACTGCAGTTTGTCAATTCTGGGCTAATATTCGAACAGCGGATGCAGGTACACGGCACAATTTTGCACAAATACAATAGGCAGATACAAATGTAATTGTTGATCGTGGGATTATACTATTTCCTATGGTTTCCTCAGTTTAATAGCATACACTAGGATAAAGGAAAACACCACGAACCTTGCGCTCCTGTCCCTTCTCCACCATTTCGGGGTTCTTGGTCGCCTTCCCGACCAGTTTCTCAGCGCCGCCTGCAAAGTGTTTGGTTTGCTATTTCGGGCAAATGAGCAGAAGAAAAGAGTGCATACCTACTGAGGCATGGCCCTGCCGGGCGGAGCCTGGATACGCTACACACAGTCATATTTCTATACGCCACACACGGTCATATTTCTAAACGACGACGAGCGAATGCCGCCGTTGGAGCCGACGGTGGCGAGCAGTGGGCTGCGCAGGCGCCACGAGGACACGGACCAGGACCGCGAGAGGGACCGCCGCTACCCGTCTCAGCGTGTTCCCCCACAAATTAATGTAAACCCACCGCCCGCTGCTAACAATAATAATAATAACACCGCACAACCTCGCGCAGCTCTTCTCCCTCCTCACCCGCGGCCTCGCCACCGCCACCGCAGGCGCCAACATCCAATTTGGTGTCGGCATGCCCCCGGACATTGTCTTTGGCGCGCCCCCGCCGCAGCCCAAGGACTCGCCCGCCAATGCCGCACGCATCGTCAGCGGGCTCGAGCGCGTGCCCGGGGGGCTCGTGAGGCGGCTCAGGCGCGTGTGTGGCGCAAAGGCACATGTCGGCGCGAACGAGTTGGGCACGGTGGGCGGCGACAGCGGGTGTGCGATCTGCTGGGATCGCTTGTTGGATGGCGAGAGGGCCGAGTTCGCTACTGCGACTCCTGCCGACGCCGACCCGCCTACCGCCAATGACATCATCGCCCTCCCCTGCTCGTCGTCCCCTCGCGTACACCGCCGCACACCCACGCCGTTCGTTGAGTCGAGTGCAGACGGCACTAGATTCTGTCTGCGCGTACTCCGCGGGGATGTACTTGTGTGCGCGCCGTGCTGGAAGCCATCCCCCTCATCGCCCCCATCTTCCTCATCTCCGCCCTCACCCACCACCCTATCCCTCGTCGTTCCCTGTTCTCGCGTACGTACACACACCGCACCCGCGCGCGCTGTCGAGTCAATGCGAGACGGCACCAATTGCCGTCTACGCAAACTCGCACTCGGCGGTGACGCAGCTACGCATGCGCATGCCGTGTGCGTGCGCGTCGAGTCCCCGCACACCGCACCGCACGTCCTGCTTGCTTGCGGAGATGCGCGTGGGCCGAGTTTCAGTGCACGCGGACTCCCGCATGTGCTGCTCGTCATCTGCGCCACACCGTCTCTTTCTTCTCCCCACCCACAACGTGCCGCATCTCCTTCCTCATCTCCACCCTCACCCACCCCACCCCATCCTCGTCTCCCCGTCCTTGTACACCACCGCCGTGAAGTCGAGGCGAGAAGGCACCTGCCGTCCGCCCAAACTCGCACTCGGCGCGGGTATCTACCCATATCGTGGCGCTGCTTGCTGCGCCCGCGCCCGCGCTGTCCCCGTCTCCCTCCCTTCCGTTCTCTCGTCGTTCCCCGCCCTTGCCGCACACTGCAGCACCCCCGCACACCCTCGAGTTGATGCGAGTAGACCTGGCACCAGGTGCCAGGTCGGTGCCGTGTGCGCAGCCACAGACTCGGCGTGCATGTGTGTATCTTGCACATTCGACTGCGGTGCCGGGTGCACACCGTGTGCGTCTGCATCGAGCCCCCGCGTATGCACGGGCGTGCGCGCCGGGTTTTGCACAGACTCGTTCCAGCCGGCTTCGGCTTCTGAGTCCGTACACGCCATGTCCGTAAGTAGTCTTGAATGAATTCTGTGTTCCCCAAAATAAATTACCTGTGTGATCTTCAAGAGATATTAGTAAAGATTCCGCGGGCTTGAATCGAATGAAGTCTTGGCTTACCGCGGGTTCGAGAAATGAAGGGCTCGAAGATTTGAAACGGCAAGAATGCGGGGGAGTGTGATCAAGCTGTAAAAAAAAATCGGTCCGCTTGAATTCAAGGTACGAGGATGGATCAGGTGCGTACCTCGATTCAATTTTAGTTTCATCCAGAGAATCCGGTGCAAAGGACGCATTCGTGCCGTGCAGACTGACTACAAAAAGTTCAAGTGGTAAGTACTTGATTGGAATTCGTTCGGCGAGAGCTTACCTACCTTGTGCGGGTTATTATTTTATGGGTTTGGCTGCGACGAGAGCAAGGTGAGTAAAGATAGTATAAAATAGAGCTGAATCATACCTAGGAGACAGCGCTGCTGAATTTCACGAGGTCGAGCTGGATACCGAGGTCAGTATTGCGACGGAAATTGGATTAAAGTTGAAGCTTACCTGGGAAGGATAGAGTGAATTTGATGTGCTGAGTTGGAGTTGAGTGGCACTGAGTTGAACGAGGGTACTGGGGAAGTTGGAGGTAAGTACATTGAGTGAACGAATGAGTGAAACTCACGATGCGATGTGATCTTGAATCCTGAACAAGCCAAGTTGACTTGAATGGCGTTCAATTGGGTTTGGATCTGAAAGGTGACAAGTTAATATCCCGAGAGAAACGAGTACCTTTGAAGGAAGACTCACCCAATGTACCTGACCTCGAGTCTCGTCGAAGGCTTCAATAGAATGGTTAGTTAAAGAGCTGGAGACGAGGTCAGCTCAACGGATGAATGCAGGGATGGAGGCTCACCTGAATTTTAATACATGACTTGGTTAGCGTGAGCCTCGAAGCAAATTATCGAATGAATGAAGTCCTGAATAATAATAAAAAGATTAGTCGAACACCAAGATGAGTCGAAGATGAAATGGACCTACCAGTTGGGTTGCATTGTGTGCGAAACTCAAGGTCAACTTGAGCATCGTACAATCGAGTCTATGAAACAGATAACTATTAGCCACGCCATAGAACAATTCAGTCATGAAATAAAACTCACCTCGACCCGAAAAGGCACGAGTTCAAAGTATCCGGTCCGTGGGTGTGTTCGGCGCAGTGTGGCGTGCGGGTATCTCGGCTAGAAAAAGTATGGGATGGCCTTGGAGTGAGTAGAATGGGTAGATGGAGAGCATAGTGAGATGAGAGAGTGAAAAATAAAGAGAAGCGCGACGCGTGAGAGGCGCAGAGAGGGGGGAAGGCGCGGTATAGTGCGTGCACTGATGTGGCGGAGAGCGCGGTGCGCGAGAAGGGTGCACGGGAGGCAGACGTAAAAGATAGGGCGGCCAATGGTCTTTGGCTCTGACTGTCAGGGGAACCCCTATTCTACACCGGTCCGGTCGGCCTGATGCCTCCCGATGGCACCGTGTCTGCGATCAAGCTCGGGATCTTTGCCAATCACTCCGGTCACGTACATCTGTATAGTAGCTTTTATACCCGCAGTCTAGCGTGGGAATCCTCAGAGTTTCTTCTCTTTGGATCTCCCTCGCTAGGTGCGTTACAGTTTCCTGTACTCTAGTATATCTTATTTATATATCTTTGGATCTCCCTCGCTAGGACTCTTGAGTATTCTCGGGCCTCGAGGTTGCCCTTACAGCAGAAGAAACTCTCTAAGGGATTAACTGGTCAAGATTGGGAAATTTGGCGCCACAGACTCGGACCACTACTCTAGTGCTCCTACCTCTCCCTCCTCCAATCTTGACCCCTCCTCCCCTACCCCTGATCCCGTCATGGCGGACTCCGCTGCTGCCAACGCTGACCGCTTGACCCGGATCGAGGACACCCTCGAACGGCTTCTTCGCCTAGTTGATAACCCAATCCCACCACCAGCACGTGTTCCCTCGCCTGCCCCGTCCCTTGCTGCCACGGCTCCGGACCCGGGTCCAGGAATATTTGGTAACATTACCCCTGGTGCAAAATCGGTCCTCCGACCAAATCCCCCGTTTGTCTTTGACGGTGATCGGTCCCAAGGTCGGGCATTCCTTCATGCTGTCTGCTCCTACGCCCGCCTCCTCCCTGAGGCCTTCACTGAGGATGGCCACCCCTCAGAGGAGAAGGTTGTCCGGTACGCCATGTCCTTTATGGCGAAGGACTCCGCACAGCTTTGGGCGGAGCGTCACTCCAAGAAGGACGAGTTCCCCTTCCCCACCTGGGCTGCCTTCACCGCCGAATTCAAGCTCAGATTTGTCGAGGAGAACGAGCAGGACCATGCCCTGCAAAAACTCGAGTCCCGGTCGTACTTCATGGGTTCCCGCGACGTCTTCCGCTATACCGACGAGTTTGAGGACCTCGTCGACCTTGCTGGCTTTGAAGACCCTCTCATGAAGGTCACCAAGTACCGGACTGGACTCGACCCGGCCATTAACCTCGCCATCACCGGGTCGAGCGACCCCCCTGACCTGCGTGACTACGCTGCATGGTGGCTTCGTGCATACCGCCAGTACGAGTCGCTTCTCCGGGCAAAGGCCACGGGTACTGGTTCAGCTGGGACGTCTGGTCGACACTCAGTTGTTCCAAGTCGCCCCCGGCCCACCCCAGCGCTTGCTGTGGCTGCACCCCCACAAAGGGCTGCTCCCCCCACGCTTCCACCTCCAGTCCCATGGACGTTGACCGTGCACGGGCCGCCCGCCGCTCTCCTCGTCGCGGATGCTTCCGGTGCGGGGACCCCAACCACTTTGCCCGTGATTGCACCACCCCTATGGATGTCCGGAACGTTGACGTCCTCGACGAGGTGGTCCAACAGCTTGGGCCTGACATGCTCAAGGAGCTCATCGCCCGTGTCGCCTCAGCCGAGGTGGCCGCCGAGCATGCAGCAGTTGTGGAGCAGGAGGGTTTTGTCCCCCGCGCAGAGTGAGCGGTGCGCCCTCTGTCGCGTCCCCTAATCATTTTGCTGTTTTGTGTAATGAGTCTGACAATGCATCTCTTGCACCCATCGAAACGATAGACGCACCCCCGGACCAGTTCCAAAGTGGTCTAAAAATAGCGATGACGTGCGCCCCCAAAAAAAAGTACATTGGCGTCCGTACCATATTTTGGAGCGCATGTCATGCTGTGCAACACAGCCACTGGGTGGCTGTCCAACCCACCCCGGACAGCCACAGAGCTGCCTTCTAGCGACAGCATGGGAACTCCTGGTGTAATTCCGGTCCGAGGGCCGGCGGTTCAATCCCTGGCGCAGACGACTACAACTTCATTGCCCTGAGACCTTCCCTGGGATCGTCTGCAGCGTAAAGCAGCATGGGAGCGCAAACTTCCCAAGCGCTATACGATCTCGGCTACTCCTGGTCCAAACTCCCTACACCTTCCGCTGGAGATCGAGTCCACCGACAATGCCTTAAAGCTCGCGCTTGAGGGCCTTGTTGACTGTGGGGCGACTTCTGACTTCATTGACTCGGAGTATGTCGCGGCGAACAAAATCCCAGTTCGCCGGCTGAATCAGCCCATCCCGGTCTACAATGTCGACGCCTCTCCAAACGAGGCTGGCAGCATCCGCGAAGTCGCAGACATAATCCTGCGATACCGAACTCACTCCGAGCGGGTCATTCTTGCTGTGACCCAACTCGGTAAGCAGAAGCTCATCCTCGGGTTCTCCTGGCTCCGAAAGCATAACCCGGAGATTAACTGGGCAACCCGAGAGGTCAAAATGAGCAGATGCCCCGCGGTTTGCACCACCTGCCGTGATGAACTGAGGACAGAGCGCCAGCATGCCAAAACTGCCACCTCTATCCTCCGGCAGCTTCGTGCGGGTCCCCTGCCCAGGATTGCCGTTGTTGACACTGACAACCGCTCCGGGGAAGAGGATGACTTAGAGTTCGACGAGGAGCTCCCCGAACTTTCCCCAGATACCTCTGATGATTCTGACGATGAGGACGATGATTCCATTGAGGACGGTGACCGCATCTTTTACACCACCTTCTCACCGCCCGAAGACATCCGGGCCACTAGTACTGTCTCACAGCGACTGGCAGAGGCCCATGCCAAGAACTCCACGTCTCCCAGTGACACCATCCCTGAATGGGCACGTGAGTTCGAGGATGTCTTCAACCGGGAATCATTTGACTCGTTGGCTGAACGTCGGACGTGGGACCATGCCATTGAGCTCGTCCCGGACGCTAAGCCAGCCAACTGTAAGGTCTACCCGATCTCACCCCTCGAACAGCGCGAGCTCGACGCGTTCATTGAGGAAGGGTTGGCTACGGGACGAATCCGGCCGTCGAAATCGCCTATGGCGTCTCCAGTCTTCTTCGTCAAGAAGAAGGATGGTGGCCTCAGGTTCGTCCAGGACTATCGAGCGCTCAATGCAATGACTGTGAAAAACCGATACCCCCTTGCGCTGATCAACGACCTCATTAATCGTTTGAAAGGCGCCCGGTTCTTCACAAAGCTCGATGTCCGCATCCGGGAGGGCGATGAGTGGAAGGCTGCCTTCCGTACTAATCGAGGCCTGTTCGAACCTCTGGTTATGTACTTCGGCCTTACCAACTCCCCCGCAACCTTCCAGACCATGATGAACGATATCTTCCAGGATCTCATCATGTCTGGTGACGTTATGGTGTATCTCGACGACATTCTCATTGCGCACTCGGACCTCACTCGGCACCGCGAAATAGTCCGTGAGGTTCTACGGCGTCTCCGGGAGCATAAGCTGTACTTGCGGCCGGAGAAGTGCGAGTTTGAGAAGTCGTCGATTGAGTACCTAGGAGTAATCATCTCTCACGACCACGTCGAGATGGACCCTGTCAAGGTTGCTGGAGTCCTTGCCTGGCCCACCCCCGAGAACAAGAAGGATGTGCAGCAGTTTGTTGGCTTCACAAACTTCTATCGGAGGTTCATTCGAGATTTCTCAGACATCGCGCGCCCCCTCTTCGATCTCACTGCGAAGGGCCGTGCATGGCTTTGGACTGAGAAGGAGGCCGCCGCGTTCCAAGGACTCAAGGACGCGGTCACCTCCGACCCAGTACTTATTCTGCCTGACGAATCTCGGATGTATCGGCTTGAGGCAGATAGTTCCGACTTTGCCTCGGGGGCTGTCCTTTCTCAGGAAGGCCCCGACGGGAAGTGGCACCCTGTAGCGTTCTTCTCCAAGAGCTTAAGTCCGGTCCAGCGCAACTACGAGATCCACGACAAGGAGATGCTTGCGATTGTACGGTCTCTTGAGGAGTGGCGGCACTTCCTTGAGGGCGCGCAGCACCCTGTCGAGATCTGGACTGACCACAAGAACTTGGAGTATTTTCGGAAGTCGCAGACTCTCAACCGGCGACAGGCAAGGTGGTCCCTCTACCAACTAATTGATTAGCTTGTCTTAAGACTTGGCCGGTCTAGACCAAAAAAAGCCTTAAGGCTTTCCCAGGTCTTAAGACCTTGGTAGCTATGTAAAAAGACAATTCTACCTACTACTACACCACTGTATGCAAAGGTCTTAAGTTGGCGAACTCATGGTCGTAAGATGTTACGACACCTTAAGACGTTGAACAACCTTAAGACGTTGCACGAACTTAAGACGTTGAACGAACTTAAGACGTTGAAGAAACTTAAGATATATATATTAGTACTTGAGACCCCGACCTCAGGACTTAAGTCCTAGCAACCTCGAGATGCAACGAATTCCTTCCCGGTTACTTAAGTCCGCGCACATGGACTTAAGCTCTGTTCGCCTCCCTGGAACTTAAGTCCACGTACAAGGACTTAAGCTCCGTTCACCCGCCCTGGAACTTAAGTTCCATTCGCTCGACCTTAAGCCCTAGAACCCGTTTCAGCTCCGGACAAATGGAATAAAAGTAATGCTTACCTTGCGCGCCTCCTTTTCGTCGCGGCCTTGACTGGGACAATGTCAAAACTAGTGGACAACCCATCAACACCACGACAAAAACAATCCATACAGCCGCTAAGACTCACCCTGGTTTCGCCTTGCCTTTCTTAGCCTGTGCTGCCCGCTTGGCCTCACGCTCAGCTTCGGCCTCCTAGATTTCAGGTCAGACACCCCGACAATATAAGTGACAGAAAAGAAAACCTACCGCGACGGTTTTGCGGGCTCTCTTGGGACGGTCCCCACCTTCTGCATTGGGCTGAAGCGGAGCCGCGGGCGCCTTGCGCTTCCGAGGGTTCTTCACCACCTCCTCCGCCTTGCGCTTCGCCGCCGCCTCGTCCACCTTGCGCTGCGCCTCCGCCGCCTCGTCCTCGTTGCGCTGCGCCTCCACCGCTTCGTCCTCCTTGCGCTGCGCCTCCGCCGCCTCGTCCACCTTGCGCTGCGCCTCCTCCGCCGCCTCGTCCACCTTGCGCTGCGCCGCCGCCTCGTCGATCTCCACAACCGCCGAAACCTTGCGGAAAAAACCCGAGCTCCCTTCGCCCGCCCCTGCCGCCAATGCAGCACCCAATGTAAACCACTGTCCGCCTTTCGGACCCTCCACCCCGTCGGCGGTGAAGACCACGTCGTCGAATTTTTTCGTGTCGTAGTATTCCTCGGCTTTGCTCGCGATGCTTGCCCACGGGATAACCTCGTCGCCGAACGCAGCGTCTAACATCGGTGTCAGCCGGTGTTCTTCTCCTGAGTACACGCAGTGATAAGACTTACGATAGGACTTCGTCAGAAAATTGGTCACAACCCGTGCCACCCCGTGTGCGGTCATGTCGTACAGACCTTCGTCGGTCACTGTAAAAACAGGCGCGCTGGGTTCGCGAGGCCCGTTGCGCGCGGCGGCGTACTCTATGGATATAGTTTAGTACAAGTCGGGCCCAAAGAGTAAATCCTACCTTGCAACGGCTGCTTCGCCCACCCGTGCATTGCGTCGATGAAGGACTTGGTGATTTTGGGGTACTGATTTTCGAAACGTTGGTGCACCTTGACCCCCTGCGGAAGCGCCTCGACCCTGCGTGAAGATTGGTGTGTCAGTGAGCCCGAGACATGATACTTATTGAATAACTTACCATTCGAGATGTAACTCGTCGTGTTCATCCACCCAGGCCATCACCATCGTCGCGAGGAAGGGGCGGAACTTGCCACCGCTGTTGAGCGTCTCGACCATGTGCTGGACAGCGCCCGTCACGAATTGCTGACGTCTAGACGGATGGAAGTTAGTTGGGCCAAAATAACGCACAGCACCAAAGAACTTACTCGATCCAGTTCACCCCCTCCTCAGTCGCCGCCGCAGTCTCCCAATCTTCGTGATTTTCGTTCGCCCACAGCTCGGCCTCCGCTTTCCGCGACTTGCCACCAGCATTCATCGAGCCCGACATCGTCTTTGAGAGCTCCCGGATGTCGTCGCGGTGTTCTTCGCGGAATTTGTCGCGACCGGTCTGGTTGGCAATTCCGAAGACCTTGGACAGCGCGAGTGCAGGAGGGACGACAACGGTCTTCTCGGCACTTGTCCCGGCGCGCTTCTTCGCCGCCGTAATCTCCGCCACTCGCTTGTTGGTAAGAACCTTCTGAATTGCCTGGAAGGTAGGTCAGAGTGTGCTCAAAAAGAATGCAGAAGAGGCAGAGTACTTACTAGACGCCACCCTGCCTTGGGGAATCCACGGAGGTGGCCAACACGCGCACCCTCATCCTCCTCGACGTCGCTGGCATTGCCGTCCGCCGAGTTCTTGCGTTTGTTGCTCTCAGTCTTCGGCGGGTTGTCAACGAGCCACTGCACGACACGCGCTGGAAGACGTGCTTCCTCAGCCGCGTCACCGGGCTGAACGGTGTGCTGGAAGGCCTTCGCCCCAAAGGCATTGGTTTTCACTTTGCTGTAGAACTCCTTGCGCTCGTCCTTGGCCATGTGGACGAGGTCTTGATCACGAAGCGCGACATCGAAAATCCAGCTGCGCTGGTCTTCGTTGAGCTTAGGCACCGGCGTCTCCTTGGCCTTGGTGGTGGCAACACGCAAGAGCGCGGGGAAGGGCATGATCTCGGGTACCGTCGTCGGGTCGTATGCCTTGAACATTTCAGGCATTGGTGCGGGTCGGTGGAGGCAGAGGGTAAAGACGTGAGTGGAAGTTGAGGTTGTCTGAAGAGGAGTTAGGAGGAGTGAGTCGAGACGCAAGAGAAGGCCACTCACGAGCACAACAATGGACACTGATGCGCCTACCAGCGCTTTACGCGCTTTGAAGAGTTTCCTATTTCGACTGATACGCCGGGCTATTGTGGACCCAAACAAGCGCGGATGCCACCCGGAAGTCTATTTAAACGGTGGTCAGTTTCTTGCTCGATACCTAACCAATTCACTTGCCTTTCATCTTGTCTTCATGGCAGTAACCCGCGAAACCCGCCGTCTCTTTGGTCGCCGCTATGCTCCCGAGGCGAGTCGCAATGTCCGCCATGCCGCGCTGCTGCGCAAAGCACTCGAACTCCAGCCCGACGAAGTGCTTGAGAACCGCTTCGGCTTCTCATCCAACAAACTCACAGTCGTAATGGGGACCAACTTTACAGAAAATAAGCTTGGTACGATCCAGATGAGCACAGTGCGTACCTCTGCTTGCTACGCCATCGCGTTGCCCACTGACAACTTGCCAGAACGTCAATGGCCGTGCCGTCCCAACAAACACTCCGACGCCCCCTCCCGAGGCCCGAGCAGCTCTCGCCGGCTATCTCGGAGTTTACGACGTGCTCTTCAAGAAAAAGGGCAACGACTACGCCGTCCGGCATGCGGCAGCGTGGCCGCTCATGCAGGCAGCAGAGCAGACCTGGCACACATTTGTGGAGGAGTATCGGGCCACTAACGGCATGGGTCCTCGCCCTGACTGGGCTATGGAGCCGCTTCCGGGCCTGCAGAGGGTCACCCTCGCCCTCCCCGCCACCGCCGCCCTCGTCCCTATCATTGGTCCTACTCCCGCGCAGACGCCTCCGCCGCGCGGCCACCGGCGCTACGCCAACTTTCCCAGCCTTCCATCCCCACCGACTAGCTCTCCCGCCAGCTCTCCCACTCCCGCTTCTCCTCCTCCTACCAGCTCTCCTGCCCGCTCCTCGTCTGCTGGCCCATCGTCTTCTCCCGACATCATTGACCTAACCTACATCGATGACGACGAGCCGCGCGCGCGCCCTGCTCACAAGCGCAAGTTCGTGCACTTGGGCACAATCGAGCTCACTGATGACGAGGAGGACGAGGATGAGGGCCCCCGCAAGAAGGCGAAGTTCGCGCATTAACTACAGTAGTTAATTAGTAGCCGTTCAAACTGTACAAAATCGTAGAATCACCTTATGTTAAATCTGTCTCTCTCCCATTTTCGTGCCGCCTGCTCTGCTCTGACGACGAAGAGGACACCCGCCCTTGCAGCCTGGCAGTGACTGGTTCATTAGTAGCCGTTCAAAGTGTAGAAATCAATAGACACACCTTGCATTAATATTTTGGCTATACAATTTCTGTGCCGCCGCCGCCACCGCCTTCGCTTCCACCTCACTCTCTACACCGTTGTCTATTTCGTATGGTCCTAAACCGCCTAATTAGCACTATTCCACGTTGTAATGAGTGCTAATTACCTCGTCGCAATCCTTTTCTGTATATAGCTTTGTGCGCCCAACTTTTGCGGCTTTGTGCGTATCCTCCGCTCGTCTCCTTTCAAACGCACTGTAAGCATCTGGTACCGTCCGTGAGGAGTATTTCAACGTCGAGTAGATTGCAGATTTACCGTGCAACATTTTGCCTTGCACTTTCTTGATTCGTCCCCAAGTCCGCACTTCGTCGCACTATTGATGTCCCAAATATTGTAATGCTCAGGCCATAAATAATCTAATGCACAGAGTAGATAGTATTGGAGCTATGTAAGAGTCCGTGGATGGAAAAAAAAAAAAAACACGCTGGCGAGGGCACCGACTAAAAGTCGGGCGGGCTTGACTAAAAGGCAAGCCCAAGTGCACCCAGACCGACATATGAAGTCGGCTGGGGCGTCCGGGGAGGTCCGTTGGGGTCCGTGCGTTGTTCGCCGTCGCCGCCTTGAGTCGTCGGGTGCGCGTTGAGCGGAAGTCCAAAGCGCGGTGGTGAGATGGGAGACGAGAAGAGTGAAGTCACGGTGTGACATAACGTTGTACAGCTTCGTATGGGTTTCCCACCCTTGTCTCCTCTTACCTCCACCACCATCGACCAGCCTTTTAGTCTGGTCAGCTACCAGCCTTTCAGTCTGGTAGCGCGATTTGCGACTTCATACGTCGTAGCGCCCTCCCCGCCCCCCCCCCCCCCCAATCACAGTCCAAAATGCAGCAGAATTCCCCCAAAAAAACAATCGCCGAATGGAAGCAAAGTCGCCATTCCGCGCCTCAAAACCAGCATCCTACTCAACCCACCGAACCACCGCATCCCTCCGCTATCGACCTGCTGCGTAACCGCAATCCCACCACCCCGCTGGGGCCTTTCGATGGCCGAGTTGGTGCAATCGCTGAAGTCAACGGGGAGAAATATTATATCACCACGAATACCGACTATATCCCTGCCGTTCCTTCTCTCCAGCACCCTCACGCGGTCTACCTGCGCTCCGACATGTGCTACGGCACGGACGATCCCACTCTCTGGCCGCAGCAGTGGACGGATCGTTACTGCCATATGCCGCTGATTGCCAAGAAAGGGACGCGCGCTGACCTTGCGCCGATGTGGTGGGATCCCTCGCCAAGGGACTGGATTGTAGGGAGTGCGGTGACTCGGGCGCTGGGGCGGCTGCCGGTTGGACGAATTTCCTGGCTGGTCGAAGTCGTCCACAAAGTGGTCCAGCGATGCACAGATCTCCGGCGATCAAATGAAAACCTCCATCCCCTTTTTGCCGAGCTCATCCAGCACATCCTCATGTGGGTGGAGCAGCTGCAGAGCCTACCCACCACGTTCCCCAAAATGCTGTTTGCCTTGACGTCGCTGCAACGCGAAGTACTCGAGCTCGACGCCCTCTACGAGTACATATCCATTTACAAGACTCGAATCGCGCACTACGTGCCCGGCACCGCTCACAGTGTCGCGAAAACCATCGGTGCCTTCATGTCCTCCCCCGGCGTCGCACAGCAGCTGTGGTCTGCGGGGATCCCGTTTTGGTTTCTTCGGCCGACTTATGTTTTCGACGCTGAAAACATTCTGGAGGTCGTCCCACTGCTGGAACCAAGCTTTAGCCTCCCCGATCCCGACGCGCACGCCGTGGGTGCACCGCCGGCGCTATACACCGGGAACAGTACGCTCGACAAAATCGACGCGATTCACCGCGCGGTGTTGCACACCCCCTGGTATCACGACCCATTTGAAACTGGCGTCGGTCGCGCTAGCTCCCCATCGCCGCCTCCGATCGCGAGTACTAGTGCTCAATCGGATGCCCGGCCGCCGCCCTGTGCGTAATTTATCTTCTCAACGACACCCCTTTATTAATCTTCCATATCACAGCAATTTCTAATCGCGCCCCGCCGCGCCCACAATCTTCAGCCTCACGATATCGGCCTTGTACGTACTTTGTGAATTTGCGGTCATATTTCTTAGCACCACTAACAACGTTTTTCCTGCAGATGCACCCAAGGCCAACGCACCAAAAGGGACTCCAAAAGTCGCCCGCGACAAATTTGCTCCCATAACGGCTCCGGAAATGCCGCCATCCATTATTTGCATGGAGAACGCACTCGCAAAAGTCGATCGCACCAGTCGTCCATACACCGCCGCCGACACTCGATACGTCCTCCCCGAGCCCGCGCTCTTCCTCAACAACAATCTCGCGCGCCGGTACAAGTGGCTTCACCATTGGAAGCTGCTTCGCAACGCGGTTTGGTTCATGCTCGTCGACAACCCGCAGCTCCTAGCCCTGCAGCAGTGGCGGGATGTGCTAGAGGGCGTGATCAACACTCGCGGCGAGCGAGGCTCGAAGACGTACAGGCGCAGCAGGGAAGTCGAGGAGATTGTCCTCCCGGTGTTGCGAGCATCGGGCACTGAGAACCTCGGTGCCTTGCCCGTCGCTGACGAGTTGGTCCCGGAGTTCACCCTCGAAGAGACGCGGGAGATAATTTGGGAGGTCGCGGAGGCCGGCTTCCGGTTCGAGTTGTGTGCGCTCGACAGGAAGGCATCGGGGAAGCAACGCTTGGCACAGGTGAAGGATTGTTTTGCGGGGCATATGCTCATTGGGACGCCGCTCCGTTTTGCAAAACTGGGGTGGGCTGCGCCGACGCTGGAGGAACGCCACCGTTACGTCGCGCGGACGGCACAATTAATGGTCGACTGGCGCACGAGGTCCTCTCCGCCGAGGATTCTCCAGCGCGTCGTTGATCGTCGTCCATGGTCTGTGAGCGGCATGCAAGAGCTTGAGACGGCTGTGTGCGAGTACTATACTCAGGCATTCTGGGAGCACTTCGGCCGTGCAGCGGTGCTTCCCGTGCGTTTGGAGCATGATTTGGCGGAGGAGCAGGAGGATAATATGGACAAGGAGCCGGGCGAGCTGTAGCCCGATTTTTTTTGCATAGTCGATCACGTCGCATACCTATCACGAATTAAATGTACTATATATACAGTGTAATTTTTTAGTCCCTTGTAAATACACGTCTGTGTAAATAGAAATTGCAATACACCGAGCCCCCTGGGGCCCGAGGCCCAATACTTCATTCAATGAGCGGACAGACGAGTCGTTTGGGGGCAGGCGCCTAAAATGGCGGTACCACTTTTTTTAAGCGCTGTGCGCGCCGAAGTGCCGAAGCTGTGCTGTCACGGTCACACTCCACTTCTCACTCTCACCCCTCACCCCTCTCATCTCCGTGCCCGTCGTCCGCCAACGAACGCGCGCTCAACAACAAGCGCAGAAGACCTCGGGACCCGGCCGCCCAAGAACAACTTCATACGTTGTTCTTGGCATTCTGGGCTTGCCTTTTAGTCAAGCCTGCCCGACTTTTAGTCGGTGCCCATTTTCGATTACATTACCGCGCCTTTGCTGTCCTTGGATTCCCAACGGTCTCTAGTAGTCAAACGGCCTTTTTCTTGTAGTCAAACGGCCATTTTCTTGTAGTGTAGACAAACGGCCATTTTTCTCATAGTTACGCGGGTTCATTGTCGAATACGCAGGATTGTTCTGAGTACGTCTATGTGCTGCAATCGCGACATCCCCTCATTTACCCTGCCTCAGACTACCATGAAGCGCGTTGGTATCAGCAAGAAGGTTAAAGCCCCCACAAACACGTCGCGTGTTGCCACCAGCGTACCAAGCGTCAATGTTACATTCCACACAGGTTTGTAATTTCTTACCACGCGTTTCCGTCGCCGCCGTTAATGTTCAAGCCAGGGACGACCTCGACAGCCGAGCGGCGCTACGTAGGGAACACCGCCTTACCGCAAGACCCCATTCGCGAGTCATCGGGTGGCGAGAGTTTCGAGTCTTCGTCCAACGAGCCCAGCCTTCCCTTTCTCAACGCGCTGGACGACGCTCCCGGCGCAATACCAGCATATGAAGCGACGACGGCGTGCAATGAGAAGGGCGAGGACAAGAGCAAAGCTATGCGCGCCGTACGTTTGGTGGCAAAGGCTCTTAAATTCGAAACTAATGTTATTGCAGAGTGTGGCCCACATGAACGAACTCAAAGAGAAAGAGTCGACCTTCCTCCGCCGCCTCCTCTCCCACTACCACAATTCACAACTCCTCACTCCTTGTTCTTGCGGCGGCAAGGATCGACACGACGGACTCCTACTGCGGCGGGTCGCGTGCGGCGACTGCCTCCAATCGGAGCTGCTTTGTCGCCAGTGTTGGGCGAAGAAGCATAGAACGATGCCCACGCATTGGGCCTTTGTCTGGAACAAGCTCGAGCACTTCTTCGAGAAGTACGACTTCAGTCGTGTTCTCAAGAACGGCGCGATACGGATCGGTCACAATGGCGAAGGCTGCCCCGACGCCCAAGTCGCACATTCCTTCACGCTGGTCGAGCGGAACGGCATTCATGCCACTGCGATCGCGTTCTGTGGCTGCAAAACCGAGACGTCTGAGGATGGGAAAAAGCATCCCCTCGTGCAGTACGAGCAACTCCTGCAAGCAGGTATATTCCCGGGGAGCGTGAAGGAGCCTGGGACTGGATACACGTTCGGCGTGCTCGAGTACTACCGGCAGCAGCGGAACCAAGGGAAAGGCTCCGCTTACAATTTCGTCCTCGTCTTGCAGCGACAGGCTGATCGATTTTTTTGCGGGCGGCGTTCCAGTAAGTGAAGTGATCGTGTCGTTTGCGGATATGCTAACGGGTTTCGTAGGACATATACAAGAACTTTTTGGCGATCACGCGCTTCTACGAAGACCTCCAGATTATCCTCGAATGCGGAGAAGCACATGGCCTGGATATTCCTCTCCCCAACGAGGTCAAGGTCCCCTACCCTAATCGACCGCCAGGTTTCCGCGGCCTGAATTGTGCAGCGTGTCCTGAGCGCGGGGTCAATATGCCGTTTGTCGTAAAAGTACCCAGGTACCTTCGGTGAGGCCTGTACCTGCTTTGAACGCCAACGCCACTAACATAAGATTTCACAGACACACGATCAGCATGAACAGCACCCTCGACGGAAATTTCAAGGCTAACCTATTCTTCAAACGTGACGATGGGAGCGACATCGCGCTCACCGACGGGTCGGATGTATTTTCCTAAGCAATCAGAATTCGACCCACCCGTAGCTGTACAATTTTGCCTACAGGGGTGAACCTAGCCAGGCGCTCCTTTGCCTATACACCCGAACCTAGCCAGGCACTGGGCAGCCTAGTTTTCCCTGCCATTTCCTACTCCCCAGACCACTCCCGGCCATTGCCGGCTCCCCTTTATAGTCAGTTCTTGCGCAAATACCAGCATAAAACCTCTTTGTATTCTGCCAAGTACCCAATCCGGCAATTTCAAGTTTTTTCCTCAAAGATCAAGGCGCCGTTGATCAAGATAATCATGCAATCACAGAACTGCCGTGATAA